>CAUDMG010002087.1:1765000-1795000 GCA_958450375.1 Homarus gammarus | reverse complement strand
TAATAATTCCGTAAATTCACCATTGTTGTTTGGTATATTATGGTGTGTGTGTGTGTGTGTGTGTGTGTGTTCTTCTCTTCTCTTATGTGTAGTTAGAATCTAAGGACGAGTGAATGACAGACAGGCAGAGAGACAGACATTCCTCCTCTTTATCCTGGCGTATATAGGTAGCGGGGAAAAATAACATTATTATACATCATCTTACATCATCTCCCCTCACACGTCTTACCTCTCCTCACACTTCTTATCTCTCCTCACACTTCTTATCTCTCCTCACACTTCTTATCTCCCCCCACACTTCTTATCTCCCCTCACACTTCTTATCTTTCCCCACACTTCTTATCTCCCCTCACACGTCTTACCTCTCCTCACACTTCTTACCTCTCCTCACACTTCTTATCTTTCCCCACACTTCTTATCTCCCCCCACACTCCTTATCTCCCCTCACACTTCTTATCTCCCCTCACACTTCTTATCTCCCCTCACACTTCTTATCTCTCCTCACACATGTTATCAAACGGAGAATAATTCCCTCACTCCCGATATCTAACCAATAGTACGGTCGTTATCTTGGTGGATTGGCCTGTTCACAATAATCACCTTCCTGGCATCAGTTTCCGATATTAAAGTGGCCGACGCTATCACAAGTATATAGACTCGGAAGGGGGAAAGGAAGTTTTTGCCCATCACAGACTTATCGAGTGTAAAGTGAAGGTTCGGGTTTACTGTGGCGGTTCATTCGGTAATAGACTTTTGTAAACTGGAGAAATATCGATAAAACATTTTTTTTTTATATAGTTATATCTCCCCACAAAATGGTTTACAGGTTATTGTGTTTTGAGACGATTATTTTAGGTGTGTGTGTGTGTGTGTGTGTGTCTGTGTCTGTCTGTGTGTGTGTGTGTGTGTGTGTGTGTGTGTGCGTGCGTGTGCAAGTTATCTCCCAGCTTTGGATATTATACGAAAACCTTGGCAAATATTTAAGTCGGCTCTGGTAAGATATATTTCCGTATACTTTGCATATTTACATCTGCCAGACCCACAAGACTAACCCATCATCATCATTCACTCAACCTTACGGAGCTGAACTAGAAAGCGGCATTACAGCAGCTGCATATTTTCTTCAACGACCGTCGTCTAGGGAAAGGAAGGCTTAAGTTCGCTAGAAACAATCCCACACTTCACATCTGGTCGAATACTGTTCTTGTTGATCGAGTTAATGGTGCCGACGACTGACCTGCCCCTCTCTCTCTCTCTCTCTCTCTCTCTCTCTCTACACGCTCTTCTCTCTCTCTCTCTCTCTCTCTCTCTCTCTCTCTCTCTCTCTCTCTCTCTCTCTCTGTTACACGCTCTTTTCTTCCCTGACAGAGATTTTTAAAGAGAGTTTTAAGTCAGATGTTGGTTTAATTTCAACGTTTTCTCCTTATCTTCGTCTTCAGTCGTTTTCTTTTTAGTTCCCACGGTCACTTATTAGTTCCCACGGTCACTCATTAGTTCCCACGGTCACTTATTAGTTCCCACGGTCACTCATTAGTTCCCAAGGTCGTTCATTTAGATTAGGTTAAGTCTCCTAGCTACTTCTGCCTCACAAAACGTATTTTAGTTTAACAAAGCACAGCAGTAATGTCAGAAATATTTGGATCGGTTCATATAACAGCGGACTGCCTCTGCGGGGTGGGCCAGGACGGGATACGTTCGAGTGTTGGTGACGTTCAGATGAAAAAGTGATGAGAGGGAGCAAGAGAAGGGCGGAGAGATGACGCTGGGATAAAACTGCTCTTGAGGGAGAAGAAAGATTTATTTATATTTTTTATCCGTGTGGGGACGATGGAAGGTTTAAGAGACTCGGTGTGAAAGAGAGAGAGAGAGAGAGAGAGAGAGAGAGAGAGAGAGAGAGAGAGAGAGATGATTGACTGCTTGTAGATGTTAAAGAGGAGTGACTTGTAGAAGATCTCGAGGTGAGTAACATAAGTCCTGCCACACCTTAACTTGGTCATTAAGAGTAGTCCTTAACCCTAATGAAACCTAATTCCTCGTAGTTCAGTTAGATTAAGGGTTGACTCTTTAGGCCTGAGAACCCATTTGACCTGCAACTGCCGAATGTGGAGAGGGAGGAGGGGGTTGGATAGTTGTGTTCTGTTAGGTTACGTTAGTTTAGTGTGTGAAAAACTACAGTACCTCACCCGCGTGTGGCTGAGGAGTTCGATTCTGCTTTTGTGACTGAGAACGTAGTCTGGTCACGTGTGTAGCAGTGAGTGTCGCCCTGCAGGTCAGGTTTTAGTCTGAGACTGAAAATTTTAGTCTTCAGGTAGAAAAGTTACTCTAGAAGCGACTGTTATTTTTTTAACGACTCAGAAACAGGAAATATTTTTGAGGCGGCAGGATATTTGGGAAATAATATTGTTATAAAAATAAAAATAAAATTTCCTTAATGTAGAGATGAAATATCGTACAATAAATGAACTTGTTAGGTTAGGTCAGGTCAGGTCAGGTTAGGTTAGTATGAGAAAATTTAATGATTATATCTGACTGACTGAACTGAAAGTTTGTAGTTGATATTTACGGTAATTTTGAGCTTTTAGCCAAATTGTATCCCGTAGGAGAACAAAAACACGAGACTGGAACGTTCTGGGGAGTTCGTAAACCTTCTTAATTTAATTGTAGTGTGTGTGTGTGTGTGTGTGTGTGTGTGTGTGTGTGTAAGTGTGTGTGTGTGTGTGTAAGTGTGTGTGTGTGTAAGTGTGTGTGTGTGTGTGTAAGTGTGTGTGTGTGTGTGTGTGTGTGTGTGTGTGTGTGTGTGTGTAAGTGTGTGTGTGTGTGTGTGTGTGTAAGTGTGTGTGTGTGTGTGTCCTCTCTTGGTATCAGCAGACACATTGTAATAGGACTTTCTCTCCCAGGTAATGTCCCCTTATTGTTTTCTTAATAGATGTTTTCAAGGAGTTTTTGTAAGAATATATAAAAAGTTAGTCCCAGAGATCGTAAGACTTCATTATGATTCTATATAGACGAGTAGTTTTTTTTTTGGTTCTTTCAGCCCTTATGCGTGTGTGTTAACCATTACACCATATCAGTAAAGTCCTGTACTGGAGTTGTGTTTGTTAATAGTCGGCGTCTCTATCTCAATCAAAGATATTGTATTCAAACGTAAATAAAAACGATATTACTTGTTTATATTAAATCATCATCAAGGCATTTTCTTATTGACAAATTTATGGCCCTTTTCCCCATTATGGCGTTTCAGTGTTTACAAAGAGATGACTTTTTTTTAGCTAATGGCGTTTTCTTTTATTAATTTTGTCTTTGTTTTTAATTTGGCGTTTTTTATGATTTTTTTTTTACCAGCATTATAGTATTTTATTGTTTACGAATTGAATATATTGTTCCGTATGTACAGTACACCTGGGAGGAAGGAAGCCCATAGTTTACCTTTCACTTACCTTTTTTTTAAGAATACGTTATGAAGGGTCAGGAACCAGAGTAATGATATGCAAACTTCCCTCCTTCCCTCCCTCCCTCCCTCACTACTAATTAGAGTCTAGTCCTTAGGCAATGAAACTCTTGCTTGTCTATCCCCTGAGACACATATATCACCTGAATGACTAATTGGCAACACCTGAGTATAGAACCTTGATGAGTATACATGATGAGGCATAATACATAACTCAGTGACACGGAGATATGTATGACACGTAAAACTACTTCAAATAAAGAATGGAACTAAGACAAGGTATGTTATGAGGAAGAGAATAGGAAGAAAACTAGAGAAAATGGGAGATAAATAGGAGAGACAAAGGGACTAAGAACTGTAAAGGTGACCACAGAAAAACATCTACACAACTTTTCACAACAAAACGCAATTTCGTGAAAAAGGTGAAATAATCTTTTCCCCGGCCACCAATAAGACTCGTCCGTCAGTTTTTATCAGACTTGGTAGAGCTGTTAGTGAGGAAATTGTATTTATTTTATATCTGTCTGTCTGTCTATAAGGTATAGTACATAAGCAGGTAGACAGATCTCAGGTGATGTAACCTTAATTATGACGGATATTAAATCTCTCAGGTCACATCACAATTTCATCTCTGAGATTTTGTATTAATGGCCTGACCTCCAGGAAGGGTGGAGAGGAGGGAGGAAAGGAGGAGGATGGAGAGAATTGGGGGAGTGGAGAGGAGGAGGATAGGAGGGGGGATGAAGGAAAGAAGAGAGGAGGAGGATGGGAGGGTTGATGAAGGAAGGAAAAGAGGAGAGGGTGTGGAGGAGAGGGATGACAGAAGGGGGAGAGGAGGGGGGATAAAGAGAGGTTGGGAGAGGAGAGGTTTCTGGAGTGGGGTGAAGAACCAGTACCTCTCTGTTTGCACGATAAATATTTGAGGTGACTGTCCTTAGTCGAGAGCTGGCTGGCTGGCTCGCTGGCGGATTTCTTTGTCAATTTTTTTTTTTAATTTTCTCACATAATTCAAGTTTTTTTTTTTCTTCTGTTGTCATAATGCGTGAAAAATAAATACCACATATTATTATTTATGCTTCCCTGAGGCGGTACGAAACACACAGTTCTGTCTGTCTGTTGGAAGTAAACTTTAAAATCGCCTTACTTTAAATCTTACCTAAAGCCTCATTGAAATGGTAATCTTTACTAATTTTTAATTGATTACTTAAAGTACAGCAACCATATTACATACATCACCAACCATAATGCCAGGGATTGTAACTACACTCTAGTCAAATGAATTCAGAGACCCAACCCAATCCAACCCAGCTCAACTAAACCAAACCCAACTCAACCCAACCATTGCCACAGCCAGACTATAGTAGTAAAACTGGGTTTATCGGGAGCCATGGCAGGTGGGAGGGGCCTCTATCGCCACAACTACCTGACACAGAGTCAATTTGCAACACCAATTTTTCATGACGAGAATTTCAGCGGCTGCCGATGGCAAATGTAATATCGTTTGTGTGTGAACTTTTTGTGAAAAAAAATATTGCCTGCAGTGATTTGGGTCATTAGATTGAATGTATGAATGTGTGTGTGTGTGTGTGTGTTTTATTCTGTGTGAGCGACTGGACGTTTATTTTGTGTGTGTTTTATGTAATAATAATAATAGTAATAATATTCCTTCAATAAAATCACTAAGTAAGTTTACAATTGATTTCTCATGTATATAAACTATTCAGGTATACAGTGTACTTAGTGTAGGTATACAACACCAGTAAGCAAAACTCTTTGTAAATCAACAGGAATACAAGTGATTATATTTTTAATCTAACAAACATTATATTATTCTTGGACCATCAGAAGCTGACGAGTCACTTTAGCAACACAACTCAACACAACTCCAAACAACACAACTCTCTTCTCTCGTTGTAACTTCATCTGTTAGTTTTATTTGTGTTGGTTTTAGTTTTGAATTGATAACATTATTGGTTTTCACATGGACAGAAAACTTGTTCCTGGGTGTTATAGCTGATCGCCAACACCAGGTACTATATAAAATTGTATCAACTTCCTCAAATATCCTGCCGATTCATATCCTTAATCCTTATGGAATTTGTTGTTAGATACTCTGAACACAATGACACAATCCGCTGAAAATCCCAAAAGTGTTGTGATTCGGTCTCAGTTGCTTCACTCTCTTCACCACACGTCAGTGACGGTAAGACGTTGTGATCAATGTATTCTCTTGGGGTTCATGTCAAGAATAAACCTCAATGTCTTGTTTGGAATAAATTATAACTTAGATATTAGATTCTATGTTTAAGGCAGTGCACCAAGACGAGTAGAAACAGTCCAAGATAAAGGTTCATTCGGACATCAACTGAGAGGCATTTAGCATTTATGTAGAGGAATTTTATCCGAGTATTACTTTTACTTACTAAATTATCTACGATTAATTCTCCAGATAATCAAGAGTTAGCCCAAGATATTTTACAGAAGTTACAGATATGATGGTTCAGTAAATCTTAAAGCATTTAACTGCCAAGGGAGATAGAGGGAAGGGGGGTGATAAAGATGGTGACAGACACTAAAGAATAAAGAAGGACGTGATAAGGAAAAATATAATATAAAGTATAGAAGAAATATAGGTAGCGACAACGAAGACTTAACGAACACGCGACAAGAACTTGCTATAATACATGTAGGAAGGGGGAGTGGAGGGAGAGAAGAGGGAACGGAGAAAGTGGGAGGCGGAAGGACTGAAAAAGACGAGGAGAGAGGAAGGAAGAGGAATAGAGGAAGAGAAGAGGAAATGTAGGAAAGGAAAGCAGGGAGGACTGGAAAGGATGAGGAGGAAGCGAAGGAAGAGACCAAGGTAGAGGGGGACGAAAGAAAGAGAATGACAAGGGATGAGAGGAGAGCTGGAGAACTGCCAGAACCTCAGAATATAGATAAAGAAAACAGAGAAACATTGGGGAGAGGGAAAGTGAGATGGAGAATGAGAACAGTGAGAGGGAGAATAAGAGACGAGGAGACAATAGAGAATAAAAAATACTGGTATAAATTAATTAACTGTAGTGGCACGATACAGCAACACAGTACAGAAGACTACAGAATTGGATGCCTAGGTTACAAGAATACAGAAATGAATAACACTGAATGACTGAATTTCCATACCTGAACACTGAAGTAAAGGTGAAGTAATGAAACATATGACGGGAGATGACTGTAACAAGAGTGAGGTGTAGCCTATCTTGGTGAGGGCTGGAGATACTTGGTGAAGAAGAAAGTAATAGTTGAAACGTATAAAGGGAAACAGACTGAGGATAGATTACGATTTTAGAGTTATATGATGCATTCCCACCCCCCCCCCCCCCCCGAGGTCACAGTAAGGGGGGGGGGGGAGTTCTTCAGTTAACCTTGACCCAGCACTTCTGGTAATGCGCTCAGTGTCAGGTCACGGTGAGGTAGGGATTATCTTTACTTAGTGAGAGGAGAGGTCAGCCCCTTACCTAACCAGGGTCGGATCTGCGCGGGGTGGGGGGTGTCCTGGGGGAACTTTCATAAGCTCTCAATTTTCAGTTCTTATAATTATGTTATCCATCAATTCTCTCTTCCCCCAAGCATATATATATATATATATATATATATATATGCATATATATATATATATATATATATATACATATATATATATATATATATATATATATATATATATATATATATATATATATATATATATATAATAAAAAATTTTGTCTGCTGTGTAAAGCATTAAAAACAGCTCAACCGAAGTGGTTGTGATTGAATTGCTATCAGTGTCGTAGTTGCACAGTGTATAAATCATTCTACAGAACCTCTCTGTGAACTTCCTGGACAGTGAGATCTTAAGTCGCATCATAAACAATCTTAGTTTTCATACAGGAATAAAATAAGAATTGTTTTGTTAAAAGAAATTGAAAGCTCAAGTATAATTGTATTTTTTTTATTTACATAGAAACATATCATCGGTTATGCACTGGAACAAAATATAACATCATCACAACACTTAAAAATGCATAAAATAAAAATAAACACCGTTCAGGAACACTTCGTCAGCTCCTTCCGTCAAACATCGGAATATCTCATTAACTCCCTGACTTCTGTTGGCTAGTTAACAGGTTAAATCACTCATCGTCCGAGGAAATCACTTTCCTGGCGACTGAACAAGCAAGAACTTCAGTCTGATTCAAGATTATTTCGTCAACCCTGTCACGGCTGTAGGCGAGGTTTCTGTATAACACTTCGTAGGTTAGGGCTTTGGTGCGGGAACACTTGCCATTGCCACACACTTCACCAAAGGGAGAACGTTTACCACCAAGGTGACTGTTACCTTCTCGATCAAAGCCACAACAGTCTAAGCCGGACACGTCATAGCCATCAGCATCATAGCCGTCCTTGTTGAAACCTTGGCAGTCGAAACCGTCCTTGTTGAAACCTTGGCAGTCGAAACCGTTCTTGTTGAAGCCTTGGCAGTCGAAACCGTCCTTGTTGAAGCCCTGGTAGTCGAAACCGTCCTTGTTGAAGCCTTTAGAGTCGAAACCGTTCTTGTTGAAGCCTTTACAGTCGAAACCGTTCTTGTTGAAGCCTTTACAGTCGAAACCGTTCTTGTTGAAGCCTTTACAGTCGAAACCGTCCTTGTTGAAGCCTTTACAGTCGAAACCGTCCTTGTTGAAGCCTTTAGAGTCGAAACCGTCCTTGTTGAAGCCTTTAGAGTCGAAACCGTCCTTGTTGAAGCCTTTAGAGTCGAAACCGTTCTTGTTGAAACCTTTAGAGTCGAAACCGTTCTTGTTGAAACCTTTACAGTCGAAACCGTTCTTGTTGAAACCTTTACAGTCAAAACCGTTCTTGTTGAAGCCTTTACAGTCGAAACCGTTCTTGTTGAAGCCCTGACAGTCGAAGCCGTTTTTGTTGAAGCCCTGACAGTCGAAACCGTCCTTGTTGAAGCGGTCGTTATCTAAGCCCGCCAAACTTATGTTGTAGTTCAGACTGTTGTAGTATGCCATGCAGAATCCCTGGCTGTCGTAGTATGCCATGTTGGTTCCCTGGCTGTCGTAGTACACCATGTAGAATCCGTGGCTGTCACAGCATGTCATGCAGATTCCCGGGCTGTTGTAGTATGCCATGTTTGATGTATGTCTGGGGTTGTCCGCCTTGTTGTATAGTGTCATTATGTAGCCCACAGCTTCATTGTCTTGCCTGAAGTAACCGGCTAGGTAGGCTCCCTTACTGTCAAAGCAGCGTGGGGTGAAGTAGCCTGACCTGTAGATGCCGTAGCGGTCGTAGTATGACATCTTGTAGGCCCCACTGTCATTGCTTGACTTGACTCTGCCTACCCAGTTGCCGCTGTGATGGTCGTAGAAGGTTATCTTGAGCCCGTCACTGTCGTAGCCCGGCATGAAGTCGCCTTCCAGGTAGAAGGCCTCACCGCTGCTGCCCGCCATGTAGAAGCAAATATTGTACACGTTCATTCCTGTAGTAGTGTCCGCCATTGTACCAAGAGACAGAGTTGTTTACCGTCACAGAATTAACTCACACAAGTCACTGATGCTGAAGGTGTGTTTACGGGGACTTAAGTACTGCCTCTTGGAGTGTGTTCAGGTCACACAAGTTCACCTGACGTCACCGGGAGTAGTGACCGTGCAAGGGTTACGTGACCGGACTATGACAGGTGACCTTGTACCAGGATACAGGAGAGGAGGGGCGTTTGCGTTATGGTATTTTATTACGTCTAGTGGTGGATATTTTACCTGGTTGTTCTCTAAAGCCTTCGTGATATGACATGTGATGTGATGTGATTCCCCGAGGTATTAAGGAGATTAAAATTTACTGGCCTGAACACAGCTTTCTATAGGTTCGGTTATCGTACTCAAGGGGTTTAAATCACCGTGCAAAATTTTAGTATGGGGTGGAAAAAAGATAGATGCAACCTAATGTGAAAAAAATATAAAGTTCTTTGGTTATGAAATGGAAACAGATTGTAAAAAGATTTAGGAGTAAGGATGAGGAAGGACTTAGTACCTATAGTGTGTGTGTGTGTGTGTGTAATAAGAAGCGTTAGTAACAGAAGCAGTGATGTTATCTTACAAATACATCCTATATATGCGAGACACTTGTATTATGCGGTTCAGTTTTGGTCACCGTATTACAGGATGGATGTTGATTACCTATATAGTATTCATAAAAAGTTAACCCCCGAGCGTTAGGAACTTTGTATGTAAAAACGGATTAAAAAACTGATATTACATTTTCTTGAGGGGGATATGAACTAAAAGGGGTTAATTAAAGGTGATATAAAACTAGGGTTTTTGAATTGGATAAATTTAGCTTAAGAGTGAAGTTGGAATATAGAGTTGTGGGGGAGTGGAACAAATTAACAAACATAATCATTAACTAGATTTTAATATTGGTGTTAAGTGACTGTACTGAAGAGGTTGAACTTCAGTCCACCGGTAAAATGTTTGATCGACTTAAGCTGCAGACTTAGTTACTAGAAAATAAACAAGAATATATTGTTGTTCTAAGGAAATTTATTGAAGTCATTTTGGAGATGTCTGATATTCTTTCTTCTGCTTTACCAACATCGCGTTACTATTAATATTATTCCAATGTGAACTGAAAATTATTCTACCTTGAAATGTTTCCTCTTTCTTACTTTGTTGTTAGCTAATCTAGATCATCAAACACAGATCACAAAGTACAAATAAGACAAAAATCATGTAATACTTATTGTTCTCACTGAGACCTAAGGTGTTACTAGCTCTGTGATTGGTTAAGAGGTCAGATCTTCACCTGACAGTAGGTGGTGGGTCATCAGGTACCTCGTTTATTTATACTGCTGCTGGTGTGGTGTAGGATTCATTCTCCTCTAAGACATAGGAGCTATTCTTACTCTCCTAGTTTGTGTCTGTGCTAATTTTTTCCACTACATGATGGACTACACCACTCATGACTACGTTCTGGATTGGTTGGAATCGTTACCAAGTGAGTTTCCTACGGAAGAGGAGCATCTGCTTGAAGCGTTGCTGGACCTGTGGGATTACCAGGGTTTATTAGAAGATGATGACGACTCCTCTCTGTGGTTCAATTATGGTCTGGGATATTCAATTTGGAGTGATCACGTTGAGCGAGAGACTGATCGTATACAGTATGGTGTAGACGCGGGCGGCTGGAAATATTACAGTGAACTACGGGACCATCTACACACGGGTCCGTTGTTTAAGAAAGTCGGTAGAACACCTTGGAGGCGTTTACCTGTGTTCAAGAAGTTGAGTGGACACTTAAGTGAGTGTGAGGAACAAGCGTTCGCACATTTATCTGAGGAGGCGGTGAAGTGGAACGGTGAAGGGTCGCCCCGCTACTGGTACAACAAGGGCGACAGTACAGTCTACAACAACCAAGGCTTCGACAAGTACGGCTACAATCAATATGGTCTTAACAAACATGGCAACACGCGGGAAGACTACGCCGCTGATGGTTACGACAGTAGAGGTTACAACTGTGAGGGATTCAACGCTGAAGGTGTTAACAAACATGGACGTAAGCGCACGAATTACGACGCCGATGGCTATGACGTGTGCGGCTTAGACTGCTGTGGCTTTGATCGAGAAGGTTACAATCTACTCGGTCGGAAACGTTCTGGCTTTGGTGAAGTGTGTGGCTTACAGGACTGTTTCCATAATGGGGACCTGACCTATGATGTGTTGTACCAAAACCTTGTCAACAAGTGTATGTGTGTTAAGGATGACAACTATGTGAATGACGCACTTCCTTGTGAAACTTGCCGCCACCCAAGACCTATTGATTAAAATTGATCATTAGAGAAATATATAATTTCAAACAATGGAAAAGATATACTGTAGTAACTTTAATAAGTCTTAGGACTGATCTTGAGGCGCGAGATTGACTATTTTGTTGATGACGGTACATTACCAAATAAGTCTTATATACTTGTAAAAATTAATATGTATGTTATGATTCCCTATGTATTTTTGTTGCACATTTTCTTATATACTTTTTTAAATAAACAGTTATATTTCATGTGGATTTTCTATACCCAGTTGAATGATCTTATTTTTTTTGTAGATGTAGAAGTTGAATACGGTATTACAGACAGCAGAGGAAAAGTCCTAAAGATCATAAGTTGAATATAGAGAAGTGTTGGTTTTTATTTATACCTTTGAGTGAGGTTACAAATATGGTTATATCACATTACAAATATACAAGTGATACAATTGACATTTTTTTATTTCCGATTGCCATTAAGTTCTGACCTCTGAGTTATATAGAAGTTGTGAAGAATAATATTACGAGTGTTGGTGTAAGAGTAAACAAACAAACATACATACACTGACCAACGGACAAGCACACAAACAAATACATACACACACAAGTAAACGAATTGGTTTTATCAATTTGTGCTATTAAGTTAACGTGTAATTTATCCTCACACGTTTACAAAACTAAAATATTCCCTCAGAATCGAAGCGTAACTCTCAACTGATTCTAATTTGCCTCTTCCAAATTTTCCTTGTAAGTCGAGCATGAGTTTTGTCTCTTACTCAAGCGCTAATTTTATCCGTACAATCGAATCCTAAATTACTCTTTTGTGAGGTCACTAACTGGATCTCACGTCATCACCTGACCTAAGAGATATATTTTACAGGGTTATGATATCTACCGTATGTATAATGTATGTAACGGTTATTAAGCATTTGTGAAAATGGTTTACGAACCATAGGAAGGAAAAGCTAATATACATGTGGAGTCAATCTGGTGGTTAGGTTATAAGAACATAAGAAAGTGGGATACTGCAGGAGGCCGACTGGCCCATACAGGGCAGATCCCTTTCACACCCATCCCAGCACTTCCATGTGCCTATCCAACTTCGTCTTGAAGCTCCCTAGCGTCCCCGATCCTACTATAGCACTCGGTAGCCTATTCCACATATCCACAACTCTATTACCAAACCAGTGCTTGCCAATATCCTTTCTGAATCGGAATTTATCTAATTTAAAGCCATTTGTTCTAGTTATTTCGTTATTACTGAGCTTCAGAACGTCTTCCATTTTACCCTTGTTAATCCCACTTACCCACTTGTACACCTCTATCATATCTCCCCTAACTCTACGCCTCTCTAATGAATGTAAGCCTAAGCTTTTCAGTCTTTCTTCATATGGAAGGTTTCTAATATTATGGATCATTTTTGTCATTCTTTTTTGTACTCTCTCCAAAGAATCTATGTCCATTCTATAATAAGGACACCAGAATTGAACCGCATAATCCATGTGTGGCCTCACTAATGCTAGGTAAAGTTTCAAGATAACGTCAGCAGTTCTGTTACTCACACTCCTAGATATGAACCCAAGAATCCTGTTTGCCTTGTTGCGAATGCTAATACATTGTTTTCTAGGTTTCAAGTCGTTGCTAACAAATACACCTAGATCTTTTTCACAATCTGAGTTTTCTATTTCCGTGTTACCTAGTTTATACTTAACGTTTGTATTCGTCTTCCCTATCTGTAGTACCTTGCATTTATCAGTATTAAAATTCATTTGCCAGTCTACTGACCACTCATGAAAGGTATCTAGATCTCTTTGAAGGTGTTCAAAGTCAGTCTGAATTTATCACTCTCCCCATTTTGGTATCATCTGCAAATTTACTAATCCTACTAGTTATACCTAAATCAAGATCATTAATGAATAAAACAAACAGCTCAGGCCCAATACAGATCCCTGGGGAACTCCGCTTTTGACCGCACCCCAGTCTGACTTAAATCCATTTATGCTGACTCTTTGTTTCCTACCAGTTAACCATGACCTAATCCATTTTAATAATGATCCACTTATTCCATGTGCTTCTACCTTCCTTATCAATCTCTCATGAGGGACTCTGTCGAATGCTTTACTGAAATCTAAATAAATTATATCACATGACTTATCATTATCTACCGCTTCATATACTTCTGAGAAAAAGCTAAGCAAATTTGTGAGACAAGAACGTCCCTGGGTGAACCCGTGCTGAGAAGAATGAATTAAGTTGAATGTTTCAAGGTGGCTTCTGATTTTCGTAGCAATAATTGACTCTAGCAACTTGCCTATGATTGACGTGAGACTAATGGGACGGTAATTTGATGCAATTGATTTATCACCTTTTTTGAAAATCGGAACTACATTTGCAAGTTTCCAAGCTTCTGGCACTAGGCCCGATTCTAATGACTTATTAAATAAAACTGCTAATGGATTACTCAACTCATCTCTACATTCTTTTAATATTCTAGCATATACCTCGTCTGGACCAGGCGATTTATGAGGCTTCAGTTTGTTAATTTCTTTAAGCACATCGTTACTAGTAATATTGATATTCATCAACATATTTTCTATACTGTCGTTATATACCTTATGAACTTTTGGAAACTGTGCTAGGTTTTCATTTGTGAATACGGAGCGAAAATGGCTATTTAACGTACTACACATTTCTAACTCATCATCAGTCATTTCTCCTGTCGTAGTTTTAAGGGGACCTATTGTATCTCTAACCTTTGATTTATACAGTTGATAAAAAGCTTTGGGGGTATTTTTCGATTCGTTTGCTACCTTGATTTCATAGGTGGTGAGAACATAAGGAGACTACAATAGGCCGGTTGGTCTGTGCATGGCAGCTCCTGCATAGAA
Organism: Homarus gammarus; assembly: GCA_958450375.1. Taxonomy (NCBI): domain Eukaryota; kingdom Metazoa; phylum Arthropoda; class Malacostraca; order Decapoda; family Nephropidae; genus Homarus; species Homarus gammarus. The sequence continues at coordinate 1,780,852 of CAUDMG010002087.1, read as the reverse complement.
TTACAACCACTTTCTATCATCCATGAATTTATCTAGCCTCCTTTTAAAACTTTCCAGCGTTCCAGCACTTACTACAAAGTTGCTAAGCCTGTTCCACTCGTTTACCACCCTGCAGTGCATTTGCATCTTGCCCTGAATTAATCTGCCGCCCTATTTTAGTGTCATCAGCAAACTTGCTTATGTCACTGCTGATCCCAGTATCTAGATCGTTTATGTAGATTATGAACAAGAGTGGGCCCAGTACTGACCCTGGGGAACCCCACTGCCTACACAGCCCCCTAACATTTAATACCATCTACGCCGACCTTCTGTGTTCTATCGGTGAGCAATGATTTTATCCAATTTAAAACTTTCCTAAAATAACGTAAGCAGATTTGTTAGACAAGAATTTCCCTTTGTAAACCCAGGTTGAGAGTCGTAGATTAATTTGTTTTTCTCTAAATGCGATCGGATGCTATTTGCTGTAATTGATTCAAGAAATTTCCCCACTACTGACGTCAAACTAATCGGCCGGTAATTTGACGCTGATGCTGTCTCCCTTTATGAATATGGGTACTACATTTGCCGGTTTCCACAAGTCTGGCACAACTCCCGTGTCTAATGATTTGGTAAAAAAAAAATTACGAGGGGTCTTCTTTAATTTATTTATCTTCTTAAGAACATCCTCTTTTCCGATAGTGATATTCTGTAATTTCTCTTCTTCGGGCAGGAGACTCCCGGGTGTAAGCTGTTTATTACATCACACTTGAGTAACTTCCTCACTTTTACTCCCTAGAGATTTTTGTTTTCTTCTGTGGGGCAGCCTGAAGAACCTACTTACCAGAGCTTATATTACGGACACAGAGCAACGGAAGGGTAGATGGAAGCTTGTCTACAGTCATTTTGAAGGAATACCCCGATTTTAATATCTGTGCACCTAGCAACAATTACAAAATAAAATGTGCCATAAACTTACCCCACTTAGCATTCATTTACCACAAACTTATGATAAAACTTCCATCAACTAAAGTTTTGCAAAAGTTCTGGAGTCAAAATACAAGAAACACGACCAGTGACGAGCTAAAGAATGTCAAGTTTCAAGCCTCTCAGCCTCGCGACCTGATATTATATAATTTTCAAGGGGTGGGACGGCCAAGTATGTATATATGTATTCATGTATGTGTACTTGTATAGTCATACTTACCCAGATTCAGCTACTATAATTATTTGTAAACAGTGCCCGAACTTAACAGAACGTCAACCATCTTCTATAACTCCACTAAATCAATTATGATATATTCAACTTATGGTCCTTGTTATATTCTCTCTTCAAACACAAATTCAAAAAATATATATAATCAATCGGGTAGAGAAAATCTATCTAAAGCCAAAAAGTTTATTATTGAAAATGTACAACTCATTTGCATCTCGTACCACAGCACCACACAAGGGCAGTGTGGTCAAGATACTCTAGAAAGTATAATAAAACTTACATTAAGGTTAAACATGAGCTAACCAGTTCAATATAATACCAGATATAAAATGTAATATTCTTTGACTTAGTTTGTCAGAGGGTTCGTAAAATTGACAATGCATAAGGTAAATCCACCCACACCTGTAATATAAAAACATCTTATCTACATGACTGAGACAAACTGCACAGCCACGGATCAGGGCCTCAAGTTGTAAGTGGTAGTATTTCAGATAATGTTTAAAGAAAGTCTAGTATATTTTCATCAGAGAAAATATTATCCGTCATGGGACCAACATCACCGAGGGGTCTTGAAGGGCGGCAGTCGTCACAGGGACATTCATTACGCACAATGTTTTTATCAAGACGTAAACGACCTTTGACAAGATTATTGTCTAAGACATCAGAGGTCAAATCCCCGGTACGGAAACAGTCCTGTAAGCCACACACTTCACCAAAGTCAGAACGTTTCCGACCGAGTAGATTGTAACCTTCTCGATCAAAGCCACAGCAGTCTAAGCCGCACACGTCATAGCCATCGGCGTCGTAATTCGTGCGCTTACGTCCATGTTTGTTAACACCTTCAGCGTTGAATCCCTCACAGTTGTAACCTCTACTGTCGTAACCATCAGCGGCGTAGTCTTCCGGCGTGTTGCCATGTTTGTTAAGACCATATTGATTGTAGCCGTACTTGTCGAAGCCTTGGGTGTTGTAGACTGTACTGTCGCCCTTGTTGTACCAGTAGCTGGGCGACCCTTCACCGTTCCACTTCACCGCCTCCTCAGATAAATGTGCGAACGCTTGTTCCTCACACTCACTTAAGTGTCCACTCAACTTCTTGAACACAGGTAAACGCCTCCAAGGTGTTCTACCGACTTTCTTAAACAACGGACCCGTGTGTAGATGGTCCCGTAGTTCACTGTAATATTTCCAGACTCCGGTCTGACGGCACCACCACTTGTAGCCAGAGCTGTTGTTGCCTTCACTACCAAGACCTACAACAACACACTGATTCTGTTGAGAGTCTACACTGTGTTCTTGGCCATACTTGAACCTCACTAGAGACCCATTTGCCAGGTTGCTGCTGCCACTATCTTTATGTTCTAAAGCACTTGGATCTTCCCACGAATCACTGTCCATCACAACAGGAGGAAGATCACTCGGTAACGATACCAACCAGTCTTGAATGTTGCCATGGGTGGTGTTGGCCATCTTGAAGCAGAAACAGACGAGGAGAGTAATAACTGCTCCTACGCCTTGGAGGAGAGCGAGTCCTACACTACACCAGCAGCAGCAGTATAAGTAAACAAGGAGCCAATGGTACCTGATGACCCACCAATCACAGCTACCTACTGTCCGGTGAAGATCTGACCTCTTGCCCAATCACAGCGCTTATGACAAACTTCCGCGTCTCGAGGTGGAGTGAGACCAATAAGTGTTATATAATTTGTATTTTATTTGTACACTAATAAAAATAAAATATGAATTAACCTCCACTTGTACGGCGACTTAACTGGGACGACTGTAGGAAAAAATGGCACAACATAATGCAGGATTACATTAACACTTGCATTATAAATAATTAACCATTATACAGGAGCACATATTAACACACCCATAACAATGAACATTATGAAAGGATCATTATATTGTATCTAGTCAATATTCTAAAGTTCAATGAGTGTTCAAAGGTTCATTTAGAGTTCATTTGATCTCCACCTGATGCTGTGGACAGTCTGGGAGGATGTTCTTTAAGGTGCGATATAACAAAGGTACTCAAACTATCTAACCAGGAGCGGACTCGTAACAATGGTTTTAAATGAGACAAATTTAGATTTAGGCGTGAGATAGGTAAACATTGGTTTGGAAATAGAGTAGTGGAACAAGTTACCAAACATCATTATTAATTCAAATACGCTGGATGGCTTCAAACATAGTCTGGATGGATATATGAGTGGTAGGGGTTGGGTGTAAACGGGGCTATCCAGTATGGTCCAATAGGCCAACTGTAGTTTCCTCCATTTTTATGTTCTTATAATAGTGGCGGATCCAAGGCGGCGCAATTTCTTACTTGGCGTGATAAGTGACTTGGTTTGTCGTGTTGGAGGACATATTACTGACCATACTGTCTCAGATCAATTAGGTCAGTATATCCATCCCAGGTAGTGCTAGAAAGGGTAAACTTCAGGTGAGGTCAGGTCAAATGTCCGTTGGTTACGTAAACCTTAATCTGACCTGATGCTTCTTGAAAATACTGTCACCATATTGTTAAGCGGTATATATAATGTAACCAGTATTGTACATTTTTGGTAACATTGTTTAAAGTTTTTATCTTGTGTCTTTAATATTGTGTAAATGTTTGGTGTAGTGGTGTAGTGTGGGCCATCATATCGTGAACAACAAACAAACATAAGAACATAAGAAACATAAGAAAATAAGGAGTCTGCAATAGGCCGGTTGGCCTGTGCATGGCAGCTCCTGTCGAGAGTTACTATCACTCAATCATCCATGAACCTCGATTATGCGGTTCAGTTCTGGTGCCCTTATTATAGAATGGATATAAATTCACTAGAGTCGGTGCAGCGAAGAATGACGAAAATGATTCCGGGACTTAGAAACCTTCCATATCAGGATAGGTTATAAAACTTAACTTGCATTCCCTAGAAAGACGAAGAGTGCGGGGAGATATGATAGAAGTATTTAAGTGGGTGAAAGGAATCAATAAAGGGGATATAGATAAAGTTCTTATAATATCCGAGCAGGATAGGACTCGGAGCAACGGATTCAAGTTGGATAAGTTTAGGTTTAGGAGGGAGATAGGAAGAAACTGGTTTACAAATAGGGTGGTGGAAAAGTCAACTGCAGTCAACTGTTAATGTGGAGAGAAGAGGTCAACTTATGTGACCTGAACACACTCCAAGAGGCAGTACTTAAGTCCCCGTAAACACACCTTCAGCATCAGTGACTTGTGTGAGTTAGTTCTGTGACGGTAAACAACTCTGTCTCTTGGTACAATGGCGGACACTACAGGAATGAACGTGTACAATATTTGCTTCTACAAGGCGGGCAGCAGCGGTGAGGCCTTCTACCTGGAAGGCGACTTCATGCCGGGCTACGACAGTGACGGGCTCAAGATAACCTTCTACGACCACCACAGCGGCTACTGGGTAGGCAGAGTCAAGTCAAGCAATGACAGTGGGGCCTACAAGATGTCATACTACGACCGCTACGGCATCTACAGGTCAGGCTACTTCACTCCACGCTGCTTTGACAGTAAGGGAGCCTACCTAGCCGGTTACTTCAGGCAAGACACTGAAGCTGTGGGCTACATAATGACACTATACAACAAGGCGGACAACCCCAGACAGACATCAAACATGGCATACTACAACAGTCAGGGCTTCAACAAGGACGGTTTCGACTACCAAGGCTTCAACAAGGACGGTTTCGACTGCCAGGGCTTCAACAAGGACGGTTTCGACTGCCAAGGTTTCAACAAGGACGGCTATGATGCTGAAGGCTATGACGTGTCCGGCTTAGACTGTTGTGGCTTTGATCGAGAAGGTAACAGTCACCTTGGTGGTAAACGTTCTCCCTTTGGTGAAGTGTGTGGCAATGGCAAGTGTTCCCGTACCAAAGCCTTAACCTACGAAGTGTTATATAGAAACCTCGTCTACAGCCGTGACAGGGTTGACGAAATAATCTTGAAACAGACGGAATTTCTTGCTTGTGCAGTCGCCAGTGAAGTGGTTTCCTCGGACGATGAGTGATTTGACCTGTAATGATGCTAACTGTTAACTCGTCAACAGAAGTCAGGGAGTTAATGAGATATTCCAGTGTTGTATATGATGTGTTTGTACGTTTACTTTAAGTTGTATATTTTGTGCTACTGAGAATAGCTTGGTCAGTTTTGTTTTTTATATTGACTTTTGTAAATATACATCCTAACTCCACCTGGTGTTTCAATATACTAATTATTTTATTTATTTAAATAGAACAAATCTTTAAAATGCCACAGAAGCTTAAAAAACAACATTAAGCTTATATATTATGGCTTATCTTTTCAGAAATTCTTACTTAATATAATCACATGACTTACTGCATAATTGTAGTACTGGATATACGTACTGAGTTATATAATGTGTAAATTCGATACCGATTTACTCAAGGTAAGTACGGCAATGTTTCAGCATTAAGGACACACACACACACCCCTACCTTCCCAATACCCAACTAAATACTCACGTTACCCAAAGAAATACTCAAATACAAAAACAAATGCCAGAGTTTGTTATAACCTACCAATCGCTGGGGGAATGTGACCAATACCTAATTAAATTCTAAAACAACTGCGGGTAAATCCTATAACAATGAACAACAGCAATTCATTAAAGGTCTTCAACAATGCTTTTATTCGTCTCACATAGGCGCCACCAAATAAGAGAACCTTCACTAAACACAGAGATGAAGAAAGAAAGCTAAAGAGATAAGCGACAACACAGTCCAGGCAAACACCAGCTTCATCCACCATCGTTAAAGTACAGGAAATTGTTACGACCAGCGGCAATTTTCGTGGCAGAATTTGTAGCGCTTGTATTCAACAGCTGAAATTCGGCAATTTTCCTCCGGCGGGCGAGAAGATTACTCCCGCGATTGAACATTTGTTATCAATTTTCCAGCAGCAACAACTTAACACTACGGAATTTGCTGTGTTATTGGCTCGTGTGTGTGCATATATTGCGGATAAACACACACACACACACACACACTCACACACACACACACACACACACACAAGGAGTCGTAATATGAGATAAAAATTCCTCAGAAACTCCGCTGCAAAAAATCAACAAAATAATTTCCCTCATCCTCCCGCAGCTAGAGATAAAAATTATTGTGAAAATCTCTTGAGAATCTGTACCTTGCCGGCTATAGTCACATATAATACACCTGGCCCTACAGTTCTCCAGGAAGTCACATGTATACACCCAAGCCGTTTTTGTCATTCCGGGATAATTTGCAAGGGTAAAAATGGCACTGAAAGAGGGAATATATTCTCGGACACAGTGGTGGAGCTTTCACTGCGTTGTTCTCAAATTGGTGGTTTATGAGTTTCACCTGTGTACATATTGCTACATTTTTATCTTCCTTACAACCTCTCTCTGTCTTACCTGTTTTTTTGTTGTTAATATTAGAAAATTTAAGTTCCTTTACGTGGGGGGGGGGGGGGGAGTGTCCGCGTGTGAATTCTTTTGTTGCTAATACTTACATCACTGTTGGGAACATAACGTTATGCAATAGTGATATATTTATATTCTTATAATATAAACATTAACAGTCTTTGTGGATGTTAGTTAATTAATGAAAGGACTAAGGCTCACAAGTGTATTAGTAACATGTTATTGCCATAAGTCTAACGGTGTACAGTACTTTACATCACAGAAAGGTAAATACTCCACACACACGATATACTTGGTACTCGGAAAATATGGCATAACAAATTTCACTTCGAGCTCACGAACTACAAACGAACTTAGGAGCTAACGAGCCTGTGTTTGAAGCTATCCGGCGTATTCGAGTTAATGATGATGTTTGGTAACTTGCTATATCACTTTATCACCTTTGTTTAGCCTGACTTCCATTTGTACACCTCGATCATATCTCGTGTTTTAGTTTGATACATTTGAAAGAATCCCTTGGAGTTTGACTTCGCCTCCCTTGCTACCTTTAGGTCATTATTCCTCTTTGCTTTTCTTATCTCGGTCTTAACCGTTCTGGCCAATACTTTATAATAATCTCTGAGGTAAACTTCACCACGATTTAGTGTCCTACCTATAGCCTTCCTTTGTCCAATAATGTTATTTAAATAATTGCTTATCCATTTGGTGGTTATTGTTGTTTGATCTGAATTTACTATATAATATGTTCTGCCTTTGTGCATTAAGTAACTCATTATTTAAATTGTTGTGGAACTCGTCAACCTCCGTGATCAGGTCATCCTCAACCGTCATATTGTGAGGTTATCGTTGTCATGTTCACTTGGTAAAGTGAGGTCGTCCTCTGTGGGTGTATTGTGTTAGGTCACCTCACGTGAGGTCATGTTTTATGTTATGACGTTGATAAAACTCTTAAGTAAGTTTCAGTAACAAACGTTATAAAATTTTAGCGAAAACATGTCAATAAAAATTAATGTGCCATTATTTCCTCGTCCGATGATTATGCCTTTTTCCCTGTGCCATTTTTTCCTACATTCGATATACTTACCTCTGTGTCTGTTGTAAACACAAGCCAGAAGGACACAGAAACAAGAGGGGTAATAACTCAGAAAATGAGAGGTGTAATGAGGTGGATGATGGCAGTTTATCAAGTCAACGACGCCATCAACCAACACCAGTGAAAGTTGATCTGTGGGAGGATATGAATGAGGGTGAGGGTGTGGATGTGGATGTGGTTAAAGATGTGGATGAGGGTTAGGATGAGGATAGGGATGATGTGGATATAGATAAGGCTGTGGATGAGGGTGGGGATGATGAGGCTGCGGGTATGGATGAGGATGTGGATAGGGATATGAATGTGGGTGCGGATACTAAATCTTGAGTACATGTGCAATATAATGTAGCTGAATGTCTGTTTCTGTCTGGCTGTAGTGTAGATGATAGTGTAGTGGATTTAAGGTACTTCCAGCTCCGGCAACATTAGCCTACACAGGGAAAAAAAAAGACTCCCGATTATCATACGCCCGCCCGCCAGCCACTACCAGCAGCGTACAAGGGATAACGGCCACACTACTGCCCCAGTGTTCGCTCTTCAATTCAGTTCAGTTCAGTTTTATTCTGTAAAAATCGTCATATAGGTTTGCATCTATTCAGCTTGTGTATGTACAATGTTGATATACAATTCACCATGTATATAGACAACGCAGGTATACAATGTAGGTATACAAAAATATAACCTGGATAGTGCGGGTATATAAACAATGGTAAACACCTAGTTAATTCGCGCAATGATAGACAACAAATACATTACGACATACGATAGAAAATAAAACGATAATAAGCGAACTTTTTTACCGAGAAACAAAAGAGCATCGTGACGCAGGATCCGATTCAATTTCAATTTTAAATTTCAATAGTTTATTTCTTGATAGAGGAAGCGGGATCCTAGTGCAGTCACTAGGTACCCTTGTACAATAACACCAGAAGCATCTGGCAAGTGTCAAGTATATACAGCGTAAATATAATAAAGGGGCTTACTAAAGCTTAAGGAAGGAAGGATATTCCTTCAATATAATTTACATAATATCTGGCCAGTATGGGGAGGATCATCGTGTCTCCGTCAGGGGGTCGTGGAGTGGTGGTCCAGCAGGCGTCACGGAAGCGTTGTGTGTGTGTGTGTGTGGGTAACTCTTGGGTTTACATGTGCACGCTTAGAATTTAAATATTAATAAGCTGATAGTTCATTTATAAATAAGCTTAGTTACTTTATGAATAAGCTTAGAAACTTTATAAATAAACTTAGTTACTTTATAAATAAGCTTAGAGACTTCATGTTATTTAATACTGAAATAGAGCTGAGTAATAACGCGTGTAAAGTGATTTATTAATATATGCTAAGTGAAATATATACAAAAGTAGAGCAGAAAATGATCTTGAGGGTTTAAATCATAGTATACAAATATGCACAGGTGAACAGACAACTTCACCAGGTAATATAATTTTCTCAGAGCGGAGTTATTATTATACACCGTGTAATTACAGCACACAGGCTATTATGTAACACTACCAAAATTCCAGGTGTGGTACTACTTAATTATGAAACAGGTGTAAATGATAGCATCGTTAGATAAGATTTATGTGGTATAATTTGTTTTAACTGTGAATGGTGTTGGGGTTTTAATAATAAATTGTGAAGATTTTTTTGTACTCCCTTTACGAGGTGTGTTAATGGTGGTCATGATATAGTTTTAATATATTTTTGTATAATGAATTTGAGTCATATTTTGGGCGTTATTCCCTAAAGAACACTTTTTTCCCCGCCACACTAGTTATTTTTTCCCCCCAAGTTATTTTCCTCTTTTTTTCTTTTATTCATATGGGTGTGGAATGAGATTTAGGATGTAGCTTATGTATTATGGTCGTGGCTTATGTATTATGGGCGTGGCTTATGTATTATGGGCGTGGCTTACCTGTTGTAGGCGTGACAGGTGAAGACAACATGCATCAGAGTCGACTCAAGAAGATTATAAATACGGCTTCTTCAGTTTATATTCTATTATCTCCTGTGGGAAGTACACTGAAACACACACACACACACACACACACACACACACACACACAGGTGGCTCCTCTCCTTCAGGCGGTTCCTCTCCTTCAGGTGGCTCCTCTCCTTCAGGTGGTTCCACTCCTTCAGGTGGCTGCAGGGTCCGGGTTTTCCAAGGGTCAGGCATTAGATGTAACTCGTTTAATTCTCTTCATCTCCAGACTATCTTGTGAGGTGATGGCTGAGCCCCTCCTCGCCCCCCTCCTAGCCCCCCCCCCCCCCCACATCCCTCCCCCTCGCCCCTCTCCTAGCCCCCACCATCCCTCCCCCTCGCCCCCTCCCCCCTCCCCCCGAAGGTTTCACTGCCTCTTAGCTCACTCTTAATTAATTACTCAAGTTAATTCTCTTATCTGGCCCGAGGGCAAGGTGGGGGGGGGGGGGGGAGGACTCTCTCTCTCTCTCTCTCTCTCTCTCTCTCTCTCTCTCTCGCTTATTTTTCATTCTTCCAATTGTTGATATGGATATTTTTTTCTTCTTGGTTTTAGATCTATGTCATGTTATTTTTCTTCGTGTTGTACTTTAAGGGGAGGTGGGTGAGTTTGCGTGCGTTTGTGTGCGTTTGCGTGCGTTTGTGTGCGTTTTCGTGCGAGAGAGAGAGAGAGAGAGAGAGAGAGAGTTGGTATTACACAGCTGTCACCTTTAATAATCATGGTCAGCTAAACAATTGTCCTATTACTAAATAAGGTTAAGAAGTCACATGTAGGCCTAACCTAACCTAACCCTACACCACATCTTAGTTGCTGTATTGCAGAGAAAGTACTTTAGTCAATACCTTTTATCATCTCTCTAGGTTATCATAAACTTTCTATTTAATTCACACTTAAGCTATTTATAGTATCGGTGTTACGTGCATATCTACAATACCTTTCTACCTTAAAAAACACAAAATGAAGCCACTAGCAGACACACCTCGAGGTATAACAAGATTATGACTAGCGAGCGTTTGGTTGGTGGCTGGTGGTGGAGGCAGTGTGGGTGTAGTGCTCGAGGTGTCTTGACAGTGTTTACCTCCCGTGTTACCTCTCGTGTTATCTCTCGTGTTACCTCCCGTGTTACCTCTCGTGTTATCTCTCGTGTTACCTCCCGTGTTACCTCCCGTGTTACCTCCCGTGTTATCTCTCGTGTTACCTCCCGTGTTACCTCCCGTGTTATCTCTCGTTTTACCTTCCGTGTTGCCTGGCAGTGTTCCAGGATCATATGGAGGGAGACCTTAGCTTTATAGCAACACGTATCATGAGAAAATTTTCAAGAATTTAGTTGACTCGATGTTTAGTATTTGTTTATTTCTATTTAATTACAAGTTTTATCTCTGGGTGGATAGTGTTAAGAATATTGAGAATAAGAGACACTCAACATGGAGATAATAATGTGTCTTAGATGCCCCTGTAAGTGTCTTCAACCATCGTGTATTAAAGAAATGGAGCTTGAAGAACTTCGGTACAGGATCCATCGTCAGAACAGGAGACGAGTCGCACTGCAGCGCCTACATGAGAGAAGAGAAGAGATGAGACGAGATAGAGAGAGAGAGGAACAGAGAGTCCGTGAGAAAGCTTTACTCCACCAGCAGTTCCGTCGTTTATGCAGGGATGACATGGCTTCTCAATCAACAGACGACGGTGAGAGTATGTACTATGGGTCTCAGGCGAGCATTATGAGACCTGTTGATACACCGAATGCGAATGAATTTCTTATCGGTTCACGGGTTAGTATACTGAGACAAGTCGACACAGAGAGTCCTGGTGAAGTTTTTATCGGGTCACGGGCGAGCATCACCAAGAATCCAGACACAGAGAGTGCTAGTGAGTATCTTATTGGATCACGAACTAACATCATGAGAAATATAGATGCTGAGAGTACCAGTGGGTCGAGGGCTAACATGATGAGAGTCCCAGATACAGAAAGTGCTAGTGAGTTCCTGAATAGCCAGAGTTCACTAGATGGAGCACCTGGTTCGCCAAGTCCAGTGAAACAAGTAATTCCTTCTCAGAGTCACGAATTAGGCAATAGAGTTACCACAACAGACGAAGAAGAAAGTTCAGGTAGTTGTAATACTCAGAGATATAACAGCGGTGCCGTTAGTCAACAGGAGAGAGATGTAAGGTTACATACTCTCTCTAAGAGGATATTCGATTTACCAAGTGTCCAAGAGGAACAACCTGAAGAACAGCCCTGTAGACCCGTGAGACCACAATCCCTTCTGAGTCAACCATCCGCGTTTATACCAAAATTGGGTAAAGGTTCTGGTGCCTGTAACTATCTATTTGAGAAAGGTCCAGGGCAGCGATTTTCCCTCATGAGTTATGGAGACTGGCTTAAGGACGGACAGAGTAAGAATGACGTAATGCCAACAACCTTTCGGCCACCTTATATCAAGCGATCCATATCTGAGCCGAAGTTACCGCAGGCAAATGCGAAACAAAGACACCGAAGGAGAGATGACAAACACCAAATGTCTCAAGCAATGAAACAACAGTCACATGAAGGAAGAGGAAACACAAGTAGAAACGACTCAAGGTCACGGATCTTCAGTCGAAAAAAAGACGACCAAGAATATCGATCAACAGTACGAAAGAAAGAAAAACGAAGACATGAAAGAAGAAACGAAAATTCATTACATTCTCAAGACGAACACCGACAGTCGAGGTCCAACTTAGTCACGAGGAAGAAGAGTTCGAGTACGGATGGGAGGTCGGCTGAGTCAACCCAAAGAACAGATCGCAATCAGAAACCTCGAACATCCAAAAGGCGGAGCAAGAGCGCACCAAACGACACTCGCTCTCCACAGGCCGGCAGCTCACGACACTCTAAAGGTACAAATAATTAATGTCTCATATTTAACATAATCAACGCTTTGGTATATAATAAATCCATTCTTGTTTTAACTACTGATGTTGTTAGCTATGTGAGTGTGTGTGAGTGTGTGTATGTGCGTGTGTTCCTTATGTATTTCCACAGTTTTGAAGACAGAGAGCTGAAATTTGGTATAGGGGATGGTCGTGTACTATCCACTATCCATCCACCCGGGCGGAGTTCGGTAACTTAACTAATTATTCAGTCAAATTTAGCTGTGATGGGAACGTCTTGGCTCACCTGATCTGGTCTTATGCACGGTTGTAAGGTTAACTGTCTGACTAAAGAAACCTTTCGTGATAACTTGAGTAAAAACCTGATGATTAAACACCCTACCCTAACCTACCCTAACCTACCCTTCCCTAACCTACCCTAACCTACCCTAACCTACCCTAACCTACCCTTCCTTCTCATTTCAAATTCGAATTATTTTATTGCGATTTGAATCTAATCCAATGAACAAATTCGATACAATGAAATGAATTAGACAAATAGTAAGTTACCAAATCCCTTAACATAACAGTAGAATGAACAAAATGTTATACCTGCTGAGGGAAGAACACAGAACACGAGGACGGAACACGAGGACGGAACACAGAACACGAGGACGGAACACAGAACACGAGGACGGATGACTAATTAGAATTTAGGGTCCAGAAGTGAAAGTGATGATCTTAGTGATGTAAGTGAAGCCTATGCAGTGTTCCCGTCACCGAGCGCCACCCTCAACCTCACCCGGCTTCCTTCTGCTGCTTCCTTCTGTACACCACTACACAACACCTACTGTACACCACTACACAACACCTACTGTACACCACGACACAACACCTACTGTACACCACGACACAACACCTACTGTACACCACGACACAACACCTACTGTACACCACGACACAATGCCTACTGTACACCACGACACAATGCCTACTGCACACCACCTATAGCACGACACATTACTTACACCACTACACAATACCACTACACAATGCCACTACACAATGCCACTACACAATGCCACTACACAACACCACGACACAATGCCACTACACAACACCACGACACAACACCACTACACAACACCACGACACACACTCAAGAAAATACTTGTTCATTACTAATCTCTTAACTCCATTCAGAAGAATACGACCACGTGTTTATAAAACGTTTCGGAATTAATGTTAACTTTATCATTAATTACCAGAAGAGACAAGACAATGGCAGTTCGTAAGATAGTCAAGTAGAACAAAATTTCTACACCTTGATCAATTAATTTGGTGATCTTTATTTCACAACTCGAAATTCACTTTTACTTTTATCCTCTTCGCAATTGATAGCCTCATTAGCCGCTTGGGCTATCGGTCACGTCTCTGTCACGCACTTTTGGCAAGTACCTGTACTAGACATGTACTGGCTCTGTTACACTCTAACTATCCTGTCATTACTAACTTCAAACGTAGAAATTGAACGAATATTCTCTAAAGTAAATCACATTAATCAACGTTTTCTTTCAATACCAACGTAGTCCTATGGGTTATAAAATAATTTGAGTTTCCCCTAAAATTTTGCAGTTTCCTCTAATATGAATCACAAAATATGTGCGGACTGTGTTTAACGGAGCAAATGACAACACTGAACACAGGAACAGTTCAAGCGACAGTGAAAGAGACATTGCTGTGAGTCAAAGGGTGAACTCTACTGTACATATGTAGTGTTATTAGACGGTGCTGCAGCCTAGAGACTCAATAACTAGTGTGGCTCGATCATGGGTTAACCTTGTACTGTTGTGAAATAAGCATGAACTCCTTATACAAGATTGTAAATTTTTCTCCTCTTGACTTTTTTACTTTTGTCGTAGTTATTCCCTTCGATTCTACGAGGCTGTTCTAGTTTAATTGCTAGTGACTGTTCTCTTTAACCTAGTTATTATTTATACACAATAGAGTATCAGATATCGTCGAATTTATACGTTAATAACTTTTTCCCCTATTTTTGCATGATTTTTTTCCCTGTCCAAGAATTAAACGATATCAACAAATTATCTACGGGTGTATTTTATCTAATAAGCTTCACATAAATTGTCTTGTTTTTAGTATTTGTGAGATTAATAAGTTTTAAAACAGGTCAGATGATTAATGGACATGCTGGATTTTGTTTTCCTCTTCGTCCTGTTATAGTCTCTGAGTCAGTGTTATTTTTCCGTGAGTTAAGGCTTCTCTGTTACACGTAGAAGGCTTGACCTGTGGTGACCCGAGGAAGCCTGTAAGTAAACCCGAGGTGAGAGGTTAAGCTAAGAAGACTCGCAGGACCTATGGGCTGCGTGTGTGTGCCTCAGCATGCCGACCACACACACACACATACACATACACTCACACACACACAGTACACAATCGACCTTAAATGCTTTTTGGGTTTCCGTCGTAGTTAAAAATGTCAATATTGCCAAAAAATTAAAAAACTGTGAGGGAGGGAAGAGATTGATGACGGTGTTAAGACCTTCGTGCGAGATTAGGTCTTGGCGGCCAGTAGCAGGTGGCTCCACTCACACACGCCCGGCGGAACACTCATAATTTCTAACTCACAGATGAGAATATTTTTTCCTATTATGTTGAGATGAAGAGAGAGGGGTGGTTTGGTGATTAAATTTTCTGAACATTGGAAGAATTAATTTAATTTTTAATAGTTGCTGACTAGAGTTATGAGTTACTGAGACTACGTAGTTTAAAAAAAAAAACCTGAGTATTTTAATTTACGTCAAAGGCTCAGAAGTAACTGTCAATTACCCTTATTGTCCCAACCGTATTGAACATCTTTAATATACTTTTAATTACCTTGGGAACTGATTTTGAGATTTCCAGAGGAGTTACTTGGGGTTTGATGTTGGGAACCTGAGCAAGTTGTCGACTCAAGGGAACGAGTTTACAGCTAATGACTGACGAGGTTAGAGTCTTGCTTCTTTCCTTCCCAAACCTAACTTAACATAACCTAACCTAACCTTCTCTGGCACGGCGAGATAGACGTTATCAAACAGTTTGATGATGTATTAAGATGTTATTGTATTTTAGTTGTGATGCAACCCATTCCTTCACCTTGTTGACATTAAACACAGATTAGATTTGTATGCAAGGCCCCTCCATCCATCCATAGGTACTGTACATATAGAGTGACTCTGTCTGTCTGTCTATATTATAGACAGACAGACAGACACTTTTTACCTACACACACGATACACACGG
>CAUDMG010002087.1:1735000-1762500 GCA_958450375.1 Homarus gammarus | reverse complement strand
AGGTATCATCCCACTAATGTTATCAAAGCACTTGTAGATATTAAGACATGCACGATTGCTTCCTGAACACATTACAAAGTCCCTATCGTTTTCTCTGTCTGGCTGTGGCGTGTTAAAGTTAAACATATATTGTATACTCTCTACCTAACACTAGATCTGTTCAATTATCAGTGTAAATTGTGACTTTGTAATTTTATTGATAGTCTTTAGTAGTGTAAAATTTTCCAGTTCAGAGTATGTAAGGTAACTCACAGGTAAATAAAGTGATAAACGTTAAGATGTGTTTCAAAGTCTAGTTATGAAATACTTGGGGAATATTTCTTTGATATCTCTGGGTATAATTTACATATAACAAACGTGTCAGATAAATGTTTTAAAAGCATCAAATATATTCTTGGTGTAAAAAAAATATATGCTGACATTTACATCAAAAACTGAATCAAAGAACAAACGAATGTAAGATGATTTAATGAGGTGATCCAGGTGACTTTATGCCGTTAATCAACACACCTGGCGCTGTTTCAACTACTAATTTATGTTCATTATAAGACTGTAAGCTGTGTTGTGTACATACTAGAGCAAGAAATAGGTATAGGAGCAATTATTGTTACTTTCATAAGTTTCCCTCGTTCCCACTTTCTTTAGAGATTAATAATGAAAGAAAACGTGTTAAAATATCTCGCATTCTTTAAATAATGGTATTTTACCTTGTACAAATAGTATGTATTGTTGAAGCGTCGCAGTGACAGTATTTATTGATTGTGTTAAAGTTGGTTACGAGGAGATTAGAGAGCGTAGAAACATTTATAAAGTCTGTTTATTTGTGCACGAGAATCATAAATTTGAATGGTGGTCGAGACACGATTATGATATACGTGTGCTTCAACTTCACTAATGGCTTAATTTATGTTCGAATCTTTCGAACAAAACTGTCAACTTCTTATATATGGAGGTGGAGTAGATTAGCAAGGTGTTAGCGACCGGAGATGTTCGTAAATTGTGATTCTATTCCGTCATTAATTTTACAGCGAGGGAAGCAACGTGTTTGTAAAGTTTGTAACGTAGAAGTGTGATTCATGGCCTCCTGGTGACGTCACCACGCATGACGCTTGAAACAAAGATAATAAAGATGATAAGTCGAAGGAGGAGGAGGAGGAAGAGGAGGTAGAGAAGGAAGAGGAGGAGGAGGGGTGGGAGCATGGATGGGTGGGAGGGAGTCTGGACGTACTTGTGGTGGAGTCTGCTGGGAGGGTGATGGTTCCCGGGATCAATAGGGGTTGAGGTAGCGCGGAGGAAGGACGTGTGGCGCGGGGTGTCGGCGGTGCCACAGCGCCAGTATCTCGCTTGCCTCCGCTCGGTGACAATCCCGCCGGTGTGATACGCCCTCTAACTTTCTCCGCTCGCCCAGTTGTCGACACCACAGGTAAGCCCCCGTGATGACAACCTACCGAAATGGGCGCCAGAAGAGACGATGAATTTTGGGAAAGGCTCCGCCCTCTGTGTATGTGTGCCAACTTTTTTTTTCTCCCTCAGTCTCTCCCCTGCCCGGGGCGCTACAGGTAGGAAAAGTGGGTGGCGCTGCAGGGAAGATTTATCGCATTGCCTTTTAACCGCTGCTAATAAATTACAAGTGGCACAAGAACATGATTCATTATTGGTAATGTTAGCGAGGGAGGGAGCGGGTGCGCTGGCCAGGTGGCACTAGTGGTGAGGTGCGACACTTAACTAGCGAGTCGTGCACCACCCTCACCTACCTCCCTCACTCACTCTCCATTAACACCTCCGTCTTATACCAACAAGTGGAACACCTCGAATACTTTGTGAGGACGACAGACACCCACTCAGTTTCCACTATGAGGAGCTCACCTCTTCACTGCGCGACACATGTACAGAGACCCGAGTGAAGTGAAAGTCAGTGAAGGAAGTGTTGTACGACGATTTAATCCACACCTGCCTGACGTATCATGCCCGTCTACGATAAGGAAACGCTGAGAATATTTTCACGCCAGAGGCATTGAGGGCGGTGCTTCCTTCCATTCATACGCTCTGTGTGTGTGTGTGTGTGTGTACTGCGTCCTTCTTAGACACGAACACATACTCCTGAGGAAGTGTATGTTTGTATAACGCTACAGTATTTGATTGTGTGTTTCATTGTTTGTGTGTACACGTGTGTTTGTATCGATGTTTGTACCTGGGGAAGTATTGAATTGTATTTGTGTTTAGTTGTGTACACAGACGTGCCTGTATGCTTGCTGCTGTGTGCTTGATTGAATGCATGTGTGTGCGCGCGTATGCCCATATTTGCTGAGGTATGCGTTCGTATGTACGTGTGTGTTTAGAGTGTTATGTGTATTTTTAAGCTTGTAGTACCTTTTTGTGCGTGCATGTGCGTATAGGCGTACGTGTGTGTGTGTACATGTGAGTATAGATGTACGTGTATGTGTGTGCGTGTACATATAAATGTATACGGATGTGTATGTTGTTCTCGTGTTATTCGTGTTAATAATTAATTCCGTATTTTCGTTAAATCAAAACATTTTTATACACGTCTGCTCCTTCTCCCTGCACTTAAGGACACCTGTATCTACCTGTTTAATTAAATGAGTGCTGACGTTTTCTATATATTTCTGTGTGTCGGAAAGAAAAAAAAACACTTATAAATACCACCAGTGTTGAGTAATATGTGTAACAAGACATTTAAATAAAAATATAATATAAAAACATTAAAAAAATGAAATAACATAAGAGAAATAAATGAAATAGAAGACAAGAACACAGGAAGAGACAAAATATTGGAAGCCAGGGAATGAATGCGATAGTGGAACCAGAAGCAACACAGTATGTAGTGAGATGATCGTCTGACTCCCAAGAGATAGATGAGGGCAAGAGGAACTGTACACACGTCTTGGTGGAGAGATGAAATTAGGCAGTGTTGGAGGTGTGTCGTGTGCGGGAGGACCTTGGTAGTGAAGACTGTGGGAATATAATTATGGTGGAGGCTTCATCTTATACAGAGAGTGATATGCATTCATGATGTTATATATAGTAATGAATGGTGTGTAGCGTGTGTCGTTGGTTCATCGAATTTTGTGGGTTTCTTAAGCGATGAATGCCGAGGGACGAAACTACCAGACTAATCCAATGTTTCGATTTATTTATGTACTTTTATTTGCTTTTATTTACTTTTATTTGTATTGATCGATGTATTTAATAATTGTTGAAAGTTTTAATGATACTTTAGGTAAGTTATAAGCCTCATTTAGGTCATGATGAACCATAAACTCATTATGTTTTGGTTGTGGTTCTCTCTCGTCTCTCTCATGACGACCACTATACTGTGTGTCAGGAGTCTCTGTATTCTTGAGGTGGGTCGCGAAGTCAAGATAACTAACTTTCCTCCACCAGTGATCTGTAGCACTTCACCCCCCCCCTCCCCACCCCCCTCCCCACCCCCCACACCCACCCCCACCCCCCCCCCCCCCCCCACACACACCCCCACACCACACACCCCCCCCCACCCCCCCCCACACACACACACACGACTTCGCAACACCTTTTTCTACTGGAAGATTATTATTTTTTTTACGATTTTTAGTGTTCTGTTGTATAAATAAATCATAATGTAAATGTAAAATCGTAGACTTCCTGTAAATTTTGTTTAGTTTAGAGTTGAAAAAAAAATCCAACTCGATTATTCTGTTCGACTTTATTTTTTCTCAAGACACAAATATTAAGTCTTGTCCAGAGTAAATCTTCGTTATATTCTATTTACCCCAAGTAACAATACCGTATTGTCCTCTTTTTAGTATTTGCCGTATTCATCAGTACAAGCTAGATTAATATACACCAGGAATAGAAATTGCTAAATAAAACTTAAATTGACCCGATTATCCTTAAATAGTAAATGATCACGAGTCTATTGTACTGTACAGGGCAGCGAGAGTCAATAGCGGTATATGATGGCAAAATATTATAACTTGTATAATAATTAATTTGTATGGCTTAACACTACCTAATGATTTCATACTTGTAATTAATATTTATACTTTTTTTTTTATATCGAGTAAAATCTATTGTACCGACTTTCCGCAATTAGTGTTTTATGTAAGACTGAGAAGATTAACTTTTTTTTGGTGCTCCCAAGCCGCGATTTGTATTCATTTTATGCCGAGGAAAAACACAATATCACACAAGTCAACTTTACCTCATGAATCCATATTACCTTTCAAATTTTTGTCGAATATTTTAGTGTATGATAAAAAAAGTGTTTTCTAATGTGATCACTCGGAATTTTTTTTTACTTAATAGCTAGAAGTTAAAGAAATGTGTTCTAGTTCGTATTTATTTTGTTTTTTAGAAAGAAGACTGTTTGTTATGTCTGTAATACATAATACAGTTTAATTCCAGTCATACAGTCATTCTGGTGCAAGAAACTACAGTAAGTTAACGTTTGAGCACTATCACCCATGTAGAACTCACGCTGTCACCCCACGGACTTTTGTCCAATTCTTATTCCTCATGTATCCTCGTTCACCCAACTCTCACAGCGGTCCAGAGAGGCTAAAGACCCTGAGTTACATTAGAGAAATAATCCCAACACACGATTGAGCTCTGAAGTTGTGATGTTAGCTATTTAAAGTAAGAAAACCCTCTGATGACTCTCTTTCCTCCCCTGAATTTAAAGTCTTGAGACGTATTTGACACCGTGTTTGCGTTAATATCCCAGACCTGTCATCACTTCTCAGGCCGCTACCATACGTCATTAGCTAAACCGCGCCAGTGTTTCCTCCGGTGAGAGAACCACGTCTTCTTGGCAGGTTTCACAGCTGTTGAATTATGGGTTATTGCAGCCCTTACTTGTCGCAGTCACTTGTATAGGATTCTACCGTGTGTGGGATGCAGATATTCACACGAACATAATTGTGTATTGTTTATAAAGACTAATTACATACACGAGCGCGCGCACACACACACATCTGGTATACTACTTCCTTTCTCTGGTCTTTTCCTATCTCGTGGGATACAGTGGAAGCTCTCCTACCTATAGAACCAGTCGTTATTCGTTCTTGCAATATGTCTTTAGCTTTGTTCTTCCTGTTCTTACGTTTCTTGGGGTTGAGATGTCACTCACTCGTTCCTTATACAAGGTGTCCCAGAACAATGTCCCTGCTTGCTCCCTGCCTCCCTCCATCCCCCCTCCAACTCGCAGTGTCTCAGGGAGCAGGCAGGGAGGCAGGGACTCTTTTCTGGGACACTCTATACATACTCCATGATCTTATGCCTGGTTACTGAATGTCTAGTTACGCTTCACCAGTAGTTGGGAGTTTCAGCATCCGTGTTTCATTCAGTCTCTAATGATTAAAACACACCTGTAAATCACTATATATATATAATGGATGATTAAATATATTTCCTCCCAGATAAAGGGATCGTGTGTCTCTGAATATATTATTAGTTACCCAAATGTACACACTTAGCACAAACTTCGTGAACACCTGGGCACGATGGATGTGAGATGAGCAGAAGGGGTGTTGTCATCTCGGTACGATATCAGATTCTTCGTTCAGTTTCCAGATTGCTTAGTGCTTATAGCGTTGGAGGAGGTTTTTTGTGAGTACATAAACCATTGTGACTCTTTGATGTTACCTGAGTAGTGATGATCTGTATTTATTGTTGTTACCTGTTATAATTATATATAGTTTATTCCGTGTTAGTGAAAGGAACTGTAAATAGGTAAGACATACATTGTACAGTCATGGGAAAAACTCCTGTCAGTCCTAACCTAACCTAACCATACCATCCATTAACCCTGAAACTCATGAACCAGTGAATCCGAGATACCACACATTGTTAGGTTAAATTAAGGTTTAGGTTAGATTAAGGTTTAGGTTAGGTTCAGGTTAGATTAAGGTTAGATTAAGGTTTAGGTTAGATTAAGGTTTAGGTTAGGTTAGGTTCAGGTTAGATTAAGGTTAGATTAAGGTTTAGGTTAGATTAAGGTTTAGGTTAGGTTAAGGTTTAGGTGAGGTTAGGTTAGGTTCAAGTTAGATTAAGGTTAGATTAAGGTTTAGGTTTGGTTTAGTATAGGTTAGGTTAGGTTAATAATCTGCATCACCGTCCTTACATAGAGACCAAGTTTGAATATTCGAACAAAAGAATAAAATATATAAATTGGCTCTAGCAATTATCTTTATCTAACGTGAACTATATAAATAATATCAATATGAGCACACGCGGAGGGGAGCTGGGAGAGAGAGAGAGATAGGGAGAGAGGGGAGGGAAGAGAATGAGAGAGGGAGATGAAAGCAGGGAAAGAGAGGGATAGTGGAAGGGAAAAGTTGAAGGGGAGGTAAAACGAGAGAGAGAGAGAGAGAGAGAGAGCAGTGTAAAGGTACATGGCGAAAAATTAATATAAGTAGAGGAATATAAGAATAAATAAGAGAGTAATAATGTGTGTGTGTGTGTGTGTCTGTCTCGTCCTCACAACAAAAATTCCATCAGTAAGTATTCATGTAGAACAAAAAATAATTGTATCTAATGCTCTTCGAACTCAAATATACTTAATGAACCCCCTTCCCCACCCTCTCACCCACCACCCACCCACCCACCCACCCACCACCCCCAACGACAGATTATGTTTCCTTTTTAAAAAATTTCTAAAACTCACCCAAAATGTTTTCACGGTTCCTCCCCCGCCCCCGCAAAAATAGTGAATGGTGTTCAGCGTAAAATAATGTCCTGTGTTATTTTCTGGTGTTCGCTTACTGTCCTGCATGAAAGGAAATAGGTCGGGTTGTTGTGGTGGTGGGTGGGAGGGTCGGCCAGTAGAAGCAGCCAGCCTCCATCAACAAGCTCACTACCTCAACCCTGGTACACAAAAACACACAGACACATACACATGTCTTTACCTTCCAACGTTCTTATATTCTCATCACCTCTCCCGCTAGTGGTATTGCGGGGGGTACATCTCCTCATCTTAACAGTAAAATATTATTACTTTTTCCTTAATATTTAGGATAATCAAATACTTTTCATTCATTCTATTTATAATTTATATTCCTGGATGGTTGATTTTGTTTACGTTTGTTTTTAATACTTTTTTTTTTTTTCTCCTCTGAGGTTTGAACTATAAAGGTCAGGTCAGTTGAGAGGAAAGGTTATTGAAGTGACGGTGAAGGAATATGTATACAAGGTGTGTGTATGTATGTATGTCCCAGATGAGAACAAATTTACACACACACACACACACACACACACACACACACACACACACTTACTTATAAATTTTCATAACTATCAACACTTTAAATCCATTTCATATTTTTCTCTTTTAACCTGACCAACAAACACTCAGGTTCCCCGGCCACACACTGACACCTAGGGAGGCACGAGTCAGCAGCGGGAGGTGATGTAACCAAGCGGAGAATTAGATCACGTTATGGTGTGTTGGAACTGACGATGACACACTACCTTAATCTTTTACCAACTGGTTAAATTATACCTGAGAAACGATTGTCGTGGTATAGATACTCTCTTATCGGGACCATTTTGACTTCTTGTGTGTTTTAATGTTTTACTTGGTTAGTGTTCTTGTTTACTGTTTATTTATGCTTGGAATGTTAGTTGCCTTTGTTAATATGATCAGAGTGAGATAATGTTTTAATTTGTTTTTGTTTTTTTTGAGTGATGAGGATTCCTTATTTCGTATTATCTTTTCTTCCTTATTCCTTCTTTCCCTCTGTGTCTTTTCTCTACCTTAAACTCTTCTTAATCTGCCTTTTTTTAACGTAAACTATTCCTCTCTTTACTTCTCTGTTTTTTCTTCTTTTATTTTTATATTTATTTTCATCTCATTCTCTTTTCTCTTTCCTATTTCCTCTTTCCTTCTTCCTCTTGATTTTCTTTTTCATCGTTTTTCTCTCATATTGTGTATCATTATTTAACCCTTTGAGGACGATGATTTAACCCTTTGTGGACGAGAGGGAAAAAATTTCAAAGGGTTAGAAAAAACCCCTTGTTCTCAAAGGGTTAAAACTTGTCCTCAAAAGGTTAAATAATCGTCTTCAAAAGGGTTAATCCATCGTCCTCAAAGGGTTAAATCGTCGTCCTCAAAGAGTTAAATCGTCGTCCTCAAAGGGTTAAATCGTCGTCCTCAAAGAGTTAAATCGTCGTCCTCAAAGAGTTAAATCGTCGTCCTCAAAGGGTTAATTACTTCTCTCTTTTTCCTGTCAATTTTTATATCCTCATTTTATATTTTTTTTCCTGTGTATATATTTTCTCGTGTAAATAAACTCTACTTCTTATATGACCTGGAATGATTAGGAAAAATATACTTAGCTCTGACGTGTTATAACCGACCACGTCACATGAATGCTGAACACGTCACAGGGTATTAAACGGGAGACGGATTTTAGCGTTTGGGGTTTAATTATTCCTCAAACATTAATTACGTGGTAACATCAAGACATCAAATAACCTAACCTAACCTAACCTGTATAAAGCATCTCTTTTATGAACACGAAAATTTGTTGCTGTCATTTTTATTTAGTTTATTTATTCGTCCGAGTTAATTTTTCTCTTGGTGGGAGGGGGAGGATTATTTTTTTTGGCCTAATGATTAAATGAGTCTAATGTTTCACAAGGGTTAGGTTAGGTATATGTCTGTCTGTCTGTTTGTCTGTCTGTCTATCTGTCTGTGATGTTAGGGGACTCGAGAGATGGCCAAGATTTTCCTCCTTCTTCCTCTCCATCAAGATGTATCGTCATGTCGTTCTGTAGTTAAGAGGAAAGTGAAGTCTGCCATATCTCTAGAGTCAGTCCAGTAAGTCAAGTCAGTCAAGTCAAGTCAAGTCAATTAGTTAAGACATTCAGTCAGTCGAAGTCAAGTCAGTCAATCAAATCAGTCAGTCAAGTCAGTAAATTCAGTCAAGTCCTGTCAGTCAGTCGAAGTCAAGTCAGTTAATCAAATCAGTCAGTCAGGTCAGTAAAGTCAGTAAATTCAGACAAGTCCAGTCAGTCAGTCAATCAAATAGACGCTAACCAGAGGTATAACATTTATCCTCAAGATGTTGACAGTAGGCTCGCTGATGTTGCTCCCAGCCCGACTTATCAACACTGATCCTTGGTATTACTCTCGTGTTTATTGAGGTTGACAGAGTAAGTACCTTCCTCCTCCTCCTCTCTCGTGTTACTCTACGTTACTCTTATGTCTCAGGCGTTACTCTTAAGTTTGCGTTAATGTCTCAGGCGTTACTCTACTCTGCGTTAATGTCTCAGGCGTCACTCTTTTTGCTAGAGATCCTTCCTCTTTAATTTTTCCTCTTTCTGGTTTACTCTTCACCATCGACCACTGGAAGAGGGTCTCCAGCCATCAGTGAAGGACATCCAATAGTTGTCTGTCCAGGGAGGCTCTTGGGTCATCTATCTACAGGAAATCTATGGAGTGACCCAGGTGAAGCCTCCTTGAACGCTCCCTCGTACCTCGTCCTCCTCCTACTGCTGCACTATCCCCCCCCCCCCTCACCTCCACCTTCCTTCTTATGTTGCACACCTTTCCTCTTCCTTCTCTTCCAAGTGCACCTCTTCCCTCCTCCTCCTCCTCCTCCTCCTACTGCACATCTCCTCATGGCGCACCCCTCCCCCCCTCATCCCTCATCATGTTGCACCCCCTCCCTTCCTTCTAGTGCACCAAGTCCCCCTTCCTCATAGTGCACCCCTTCCCCATCCCTCTTCTGGCTGCACCCTCTCCTTCCCTCTTCTCCTCCCCTCCTCGTACCTGCCCGACCGCCAACTCGTGTTACCAGGGACATCATTAGAGACAACCTGCAGACAAATTTCAGAATATACCGAAGGTTGAGGACCCCCAGGCACTGACACGTAGGTCTTGGCTATTCATGTCTCCTGTTGTCTTTACTGATGGCTGTGAACTGAAAGAAACTGATCATTAATTTTCATGTTAGAGTAAAGGTGATATTGGGTTCCCATGTACAGCTGGGTCGACTAAGAGTGCCCTGGTTCGAACTAACGACGCGTAGGAAAGGATATGAGTTATTTATTTGATAATTTATAAAGAAATGAAATATGATAAAATGTATGTTTGATTTTAGTTAAGTTGTTGTTTAAAAGAGACGGAAATATAACCTTATGTTGGTGTGTTTCCTACTTCCCCTTATCCTTTACCTCCCCTCACCCCATACCTCCAGTCCCTCATAACCCTCTTCCTCCCCTCTCCTCTCAACACCCACCCTTCCCTCCTGCCATCACTTCATAACACTCACTCTACCTTCCTGTTCGCCCCTCCCCTCTACTACTCGTCACTTCCCTCATCTCCCCACTACTGCTCGCCCCTACCCTCATCTCCCCACTACTGCTCGCCCCTCCTCACTACTGCTCGCCCCTCCCCTCATCTCCCCACTACTGCTCGCCCCTCCACTCATCTCCCCACTACTGCTCGCCCCTCCCCACTACTGCTCGCCCCTCCCACTACTGCTCGCCCCTCCCCTCTCCTCATAACACACTTCACCTGCCACCCTTTATTTTAATTACAACTGTTGTGTTTTTTATCGGAACTCTCTCACAGTTTCCTCAACATTTTCTTTCTTTTTGCTTTCTAATTTCCTCACATTTATTTTTCATCTTTTATTTGTGTGTGAATTCCCATTCCCTCTTCCTCTTCTTCTTCCTCTTGTTGTGGTTGTTGTTCTTGTTCTTGTAAATTCCTCTGGCTCTTATCTTGGAATTCTCTATTTTCTCTTAATTTTTCTCAATTCCTTTAGTTCCTCTCTCACGGCACTGTTACTACCACTCATGGCACTGTTTCTACGACTAATGGCACTGTTACTGCGACTCGTGGTACTGTTACTATCATCTACATCGAGTGTCTCATTCTTGAGGTGTTATATAATTAAGTCTTAGGTAAGATACAACGTATTTAGACTACCAATACAACAGGTGTTTCATTTATTAAGATTTTCACACGAGAAACAGGTGTCTTGTATTGCAGGTGTAAAATACAAAACAAACATGTGTTGCATGAGGACAGGTGACATCCAGGTAAGTATGTGTGTGTGTGTGTGGAACATCCTAATCTACTCCCCAATGTGTGATTTACTCGGGTTATCAAGTTAGTAATTGGATGTAGGAAGGTGAAGGAGTTTGTTTTTTTTCAACGGTGCGTCATTAAGGTTAGGTTAGGTTAGGTTAGGCTAGGTTAGGACTAAAATCTAGCTTAAAACATGTGGGACTTTAAGCTACAAATTTTGAGTGTGTGTGTGTGTGTGTGTTTCTCTAGTCTGGTGAGTCCGTCCGTGCGTCTGTATGACCATTTATGCGTCTCTGCATCCGTGCGTGCTTCTGCGAGTTCATCTGTGTGGTAGAGCTGTGAACGTGATGTTTCGGGGAGAAGCTCTCGTTAATTTGGGGGAGAGAATTTATGTCCTAATTTGTCTTCCCGGATCACCAGTCATGGCGGTGAAGCAACTGGGTGTGTACTGGGTGTAGTTGGAATCGCTGTCATTAACAAGTGAGTGCAGTGTGTCTTCTCTCCATCCTAACCTAACCTAACCCCACCACCACCACGTAAATGAACCAAATGTCATGAGGAGAATAAAGTATCTAAGACCCTCTTGCTTAATATTGTAAGAGCGATGGAGAATACAAGACCCTTCCTACATTTAGTCTGGGAGTCTTAGTTGTGTATCAGAAATTAAAGGGGGAGAAAAAGATCACAGGCTGAGGAGGCTTATGTGAGTTTGGGAAGTATGAAGGTTGTGTAAATGTTGTGTGGAGTTTAAGCTCTGGAAGACCAAGATTCTCAAAAATTTACGAAGGTTGTGGAAGATTTCATGGTATTTACTGATCATTTTCTTTCCAGTTTAATTTGTCGTCAATAATGATGCCGGGAAGTGTGGTGGGTGTTGGGGGGAGTGGGGCGTGTAGTGAGGTAGACGGAGGCGGGAAAATGGTCGAGGAAGAGGTTAATGTACCTAACTATGGTCTTGGTATGGTTGATGGTGACATGGATGGAGGCAGTCCAATTTTACAGGTTGCTGAAGATGTCCTGGAGGGAGAGGTAATTAGGAAATATGTTGTCAACGCTGATATTAGTGGTGGAGTCATCATACTTCCAACGAGGAGGAATGTCCCTCAGGGCGTCGCTGATGAAGATGAGAAAACAGAGGTCACGTCCTTGTGCCCTGAGGGAAGCTGCAGATGAGGGACTGAATGGGTGGAGATGCCGTCTTGGTAGCGTACAACTAAATGATGGTACGTTAAAGATATCTGTAAACCCATGTAGTGTGACTTCCCTTAGAGGCAAAGTTTGGCGGTTCTGTTGTGATTGCTGTAAATCGAGATGTTGGGTGAAGTTGACCAAAGGTAAGAACGATTGAGGTGTTGTTCTTGTCTAGGTTGTGAAGGATAAAGCCTGGGAAGCTATCAAGGTAGTGAATGGTGGTGGAGGAGGCCAAGATATTACCAAACCATCGAGGGTGTACAGCAAGTCAGCATTGTTATTTCACATCAAAGCGACTACAAAACCTTCACAGATTGGGCTCGGGATCGGGTGTTATGGGCGATGGATCGTGATTAAGGAATTGTAGAGTTGTGTATTGGAGAAACAGATGAAGTCTCGGTCAGTGGAGTATTTTTGTGTTGACTGTAAGAGGTACTGATGGTGGAACGGAGGAGTTGAATGGATCGCCTGGAGAGTTTAGTATATATCCCTTCTGGCAAGTCTGTGTGTAGTGGTGAGCTTAACCAGGGACTGTATATGGCAGGTAACTTTAGATTTTTACACCACATTACATAACTTACATTATACTAGAACCAAGATATGAAGGAAAGACACTTAACTGTTTTTTTTTCACAACTGAAATGTAAATACATACAAAGCAACTTTTTTTGTTTTTTGCTGTAAAGAAAATATAAACAAAATACAAGGAAAACATTATGTATCGCCCCAGACCATTAGGGGAGAATTAATGATTAAACTATCTCAATATAGCGCCATGAAAAAATACAGCAACGGCATCAACCTAAACGAGTGTTGTGTTGAAGAAGAAAAAATATTATGTTACCGGAAAATAAATACATTTCTTCTATAGTTTTTCCCACAAGCAAGAGAGAGAATACCATGAAAGTGAACACACACACACACACACACACTCGCTCACACACACTCGCTCACACACACACACACACACACACACACTCGCTCACACACACACACACACACACACACTCGCTCACACACACACACACACACTCGCTCACACACACTCGCTCACACACACACACACGCTCACACACACTCGCTCACACAAACACACACACACACACACACTCGCTCACACACTCACACTCACTCCTGCCACCACCACCCTCTTCCTCCTACACCAAGTAGTACCTCCATTGAGAATGATATAATGCAAGTTAATTACGGTAACAAAAAGAAGTGAACAAAAAAATATCGTTTCTTTAAATGGCATGAAAGTTGGCATAGATCGACTGACTCACTGACTCTTTAACTGGCTTGACTGATTGACTGAGTCTTGACTGACTGACTGACTGACTCTTGATTGACTGACTCTCTTGACTGACTCGTGCCAATAGAGTCATTCAGTAACATTCTACACCATAAAATACCTTACTTATGGGACCAATTACGACATTGAAAATAGGTTTCCTCACACACCTAACACTGAATCTATTTACCGATGACATCAAATTACAAGTGATAGAATCTTCATCAGTGTAACGTGTTGCGAGTCTCTGTCATCGTGAAATATTCTATAATCAACTTTCCTATCGTGTTTTATAATGTTCTTCTTGGGGATGTTGATGAATGTTATGACTGAATGTGTATAGTGATGATGGTGATGATGTAGTGATGGTGAGGATGATGATGTGATGTGGTGGTAATAATGGTGTTAATGAAATCACACACACACACACACACACACACACACACACACAAACAACTATATTATACTACAGGTACCAAACAACTATTCCCAGTTCTGACAGTGTTACCAAATCCCGGGAAGCGTTGTTGACTTAATGGTATTCATGGGATGGTTCTCAGAGCGGTGAAGCGAGTGGACAATTTAACGCAGGTACAAAATATAGCTCCTACATATATACCGTGTGTGTGTGTGTGTGTGTGTGTGTGTGTGTGTGGAAAACCCGAATGCCATGAAGATTACCTCCCCCCCCCCCTCATTCTTATTTCACCTGTTTTATTAAATCGTCTAACACTACACGAGTCTTGGCTAGGTTTGGTTAGGTTAGGTTAGCTTTAGGGTGTTTAGTCATCAGGTGAAATAATCAAGGGTTCCTAATCTTCATGTGATCCTAATATCCTGCCATTGATAGAATTTAGTAAATATTTCAGGTTTATTTAATTTTTTATTTTGCGTTATAATTTCTAATGCTGGATGAAACACCACAAGCTCGGACTAACACATACACAACTCCCACCTTTCCTCCTCCTCCTCACCCTTTCTCCTCCTCAACCCCCTTTCCACTTTCTCCTCCCCCCCTTCCTCCTCTCCCTTTCCTCCCCCCTCCCCCCTCCTCTCCCTTTCCTCCCCCCTCCCCCCTCCTCTCCTCTCCTCCATAAAAAAATATAACATTCTCGAGCGACAATATGCAAATTTCGACATGATTATTCCCACCAGGTACTGACTGTCATCCACACAGCCTCAGTCAAACACACTTAAACCCCCTTTGTCTGGCAATGGGACAGACGAGAGTGTATAAACGATTTCACCGACGAGTTTCATCGATGCTGTGGCACGAGGGTTGGTGTAGTGCAACAAGTGAGAAGTTGATCCTAAGTGTATATGCGATCCAATTCTTTATGGTTTATACATTTATAGTGAAACATTGATTTGATTCCATGTAGATTTATAATTAAAATCCTTATATCTACATAATGTGGTCATCCCATCAGTGTTACATCTCACTAAAGGTGATACTTATAGGTAACTTCAACCGGATTAAATGAACACTTAAGCGGTAGGTAATGGAATTCTCTGCTGCCATAGATAACAACACAAGTGGCAGTAACTGTGAAGTGGTCTACTGAGTAAACCAGACTGTGTGGTGCTGTGTAAACCAAACTATGTGGTGCTGTGCTGTGTAAACCAAACTGTTGTGCTGTGTAAACCAAACTGTGTGGTGCTGTGTAAACCAAACTGTGTGGTGCTGTGTACCAAACTGTGTGGTGCTGTGTAAACCAAACTGTTGTGCTGTGTAAACCAAACTGTTGTACTGTGTAAACCAAACTGTGTGGTGCTGTGCTGTGTAAACCAAACTGTGTGGTGCTGTGTAAACCAAACTGTGTGGTGCTGTGTACCAAACTGTGTGGTGCTGTGCTGTGTAAACAGACCCCCGTTCTCAGTGAAGGCTTTAAACCCGGTCAAGTTTTCTCCTGATTGAAGACATATTGAACCAAACGAACCAATTTGAACCACCGTAAACTATGGTTTGAGCACGAGGAACTAATCTAATTCATATTGTAGATGGCCAATGCAGGTATATAATTCAGCTTGTATATAGACTAATGCAGGTATACAGTGTATCTAGACATTGTAGGTATACATTGTACCTAGACAGTGCAGGTATACAGTGCAGGTATAGAGTGTACCTAGACAGTGCAGGTATACAGTGTACCTAGACAGTGCAGGTAAACAAACAAGGATAAAACAATAACCCAGTTTGACCAAGAATAGCTAAACAAAACCACCCGATACTTATTTCCAGTAGGGTTCATGGTACAGTAGTTCTCTTATCACAGTAGTCATTAAGATATCAGTCTCACTCAATAGATCAAAACTCTTAGGCCAAACACACCACCTTTCCCTTACATTAGGCGTTATCTTACGGTGATAAGAAACACTGAATGATTTTACTGGGGTGTTACAACTCAGTCCCAGTGCATCATAACCTAATCGATACCTCTTATCAAATATTTTCTTTTAAGGGGGTTTCTTAACTATTTTGCCTAATGAAGTTCCTTTAAAGAGTAACTAACGTGGTAATGGTGTTATATGTCACCACTGAATGACTGTCAGTGAGTTTCCCTTAAGACAAGTCAGGTTATGATTGGAAAAAGCTATCCAGTGTAAACATATCACCTGTGGGTTGGTGTTGATGAGCGCCCAGGGAGTCGTGTGTGTTGGAGAGTAGTTTAGATCTCGATGGTACACACACACACACACACACACACACCTGAGACACTGATGTATACAGGTAACTCCCTACTAAAACAACTGCTCCTAATATATGCATACAATACTATACAATACATATACGTACCGCTAAGATCTACCTGTCTATTATATACCTGTCTCCTATATGTATACTATGCATACCTGTGCCTCTGAGGTCTTACTGTTCACGTTCCGCCACAAGGTATTACATTTTCTTCCAGGCAGCACTAACAGGTTAAGCTGCTTAACTGAATACCCTGTCCACTAGAGCGGATTCAAACCTCTGTGTGTAGGGTGTGGTTGGGTGTGGGTGTGGGTGGGTGGGTGTGTGGGTGTGTGTGTGTGGATGTAGGTGTGTGTGTGTGTGTAGGTAGGTGTGTGTAGTGTGTGTGTAGTGTGTGTGTAGTGTATAGTGTGTAGTGATCATTATACTTGCTTGAAAGAGAGAAACATATGGGGATTCCTACCTATTGCGCCTCCCTACCCACTGAGCCTCATCACCCACTGTCCTTCACCACCCACTGAGCCTCACTATCCACTGAGCCTCGCTATCCACTGCATCTCACCACCCGCTGCGCCTTTTCCACCCACTGCCCCTCACCACCCACTGCACCTCACCACTCACTGCACCTCACCACCCACTGTCCTTCACCACCCACTGCACCTCACCACCCATTGCGCCTCACCACCCACTGCGCCTCACCACAGCTCATACCCCGCCTCGAATCTTCAAAGGTCCTTAAGGTCGGAGTTTTCCCTAACACGGGATATGAGAACAGATCTTACCGCCCTCCTTAAGTTCAGATCTAAAGACGCTCGTTTAAAATATTGTCGAAATTGCATGGGCTCTCTACCGTAACCAGACACGTCTCACCTTGCAGGATTCGAGGAAAAATTGACGTGTGAGTCTTTGAGTATCTGGGCTCTAGACTCAAATGTCAGGTCCTCGACGAGTGATCTCCAATTAAGGTGCGTCAAACGTGCTGAGTTTTGCCCCATATGTTAAACGATGCTTATGGTTATGATGTACTCAGCTGTGACGTGTGTTTGTCATTTGTTTTATCTAATGGCTTTAAGTTTTGTGGATTCCTCCTGTAAATTATTAACAAACTTAATATTTTGGGGGTAAATAAAACAATATATGTGAAAATATAGTGTGCAGCGTAGGAATAACGTATACTGTATATGATTCGTTATAATGTAGTGTCTGAAGTGTGTACCAGGAACTGGCTGCTGGGTGCTTCCTAACACACTAGGCAGTGAGCTGTTTATGACGGACTTGCAGGTAATTGCTGAGTTCGAGGAGTCGCGTTGCTCTGAAGTTCCACTTCCAGATACGACCAATAAAAGTAATTAAAACTATTAAATTACATATCCAGCGCGCAGTTAAAAGTCTCAGTTCCATAAAAGTTTCAGTTTGTAGTTTGATATAAGTTTGATCTCAACCTAACCAGGTTAAAGGTGCGGTCTAACCAGCGTGCTTGTTGACGGCACCCAGCCAGGCCCACCTGGCCCTAGTGCCAGTGTTAACAACACAGCCTGGCCCACCTGGCCCTAATACCCTAGTGGCACTAGTTTAGTTTATATTTATTTAAACCCTTAAGAGTTTGTTTATTATATTTTGTATAATTCTTTATGATTTTAGCGGACTATGATTAAAGAGTTTTGTGTATTATTATTATTATTATTATTATTATTAAAGACTGTCTTGTACATCTCACACATATTGAACAAGTAAAACGGCAGATAAAGGAAGAATGTGGTTATAATAAGTCGGTCATCACTGTACACCACACATAACAGAACAGTTCCCTCAGTTATTAAGTTAAGAAAGACGGACGGATGGATTTCACTATTGTAATGAATCTGCGTCAGAATCAGGTGAACCCGACCCAGGTAAGCTGAAACACAATGTTACCTGAGAGAGATGAAATCGTGATAGCAAGTGGGGAGGGGTGGTGTGGTAGGAGAAGGGGCGTGTTTATGTGTGCGTGTATTCGTATGCGTGTGTATATGTGTGTGATTGCTTTAATAATAATAATAATAATAATAATAATTAACGGTTTATTGAAAGAGCTTAGCAGCCAGAAGGCTGAAAATATACAGTTACATATTTGGGGAATGGGTTTCGAATTACAAATAATATACAAATAACATAAGTGATACAAATAAGATATATAATAACTAGATGGGGAAAAGTTCAAACTACAGGGCATTTCAACATAGTGACAGTGCAAGGAGTAGTGTTTACTGGGAGTGAATACACTGGTTTATTACAAGTTATTGATAATTTTTACAATGGTTGGGACTGGGCTGTTCTTATAGCGATCAGTTCGTGCACGTATGGGCTGGATGCGGTTGTGGTGTCGAACAGCAATTCTCGGGCTAGGGATCTCAGGTGGTAGTAGGAGCCGGTGTCGAGGATGGTATAGAAGCTTCTTACCAAATTTGCAGATGAGGTCGTGGTGATGGTCAGTGAGAGTCGAAAGGGTCAGTGTGTTGAGCGCTTCTTGATATGTGGAGTAGGAAGGGGAGAGAATAATCTTGCATGCCCTCTTTTGCACTTTTTCTAGGTGTTTACGTTGTGTGGCATTTAGGGAGGAAGACCAGGTGGGGGAGGCATAGGTGAGCTTGGGAAGTATGAATGTTGTGTAAACACTGAGGAGCTCGGGTGCAGGAACTCCGAGGGACTTGAGTCGGCGGAGGAGGTGGAGACGGAAACTGGAGGATTTGACAACTTCACTGACGTGTGGTTTTCAATTTAGTTTGTTGTCTATGGTGACGCCGAGGAGCTTCGTGGAATCTACAACCTGGAGTGTGTTCGGACCTAAAGTAATGGAAGGAGGTGGGACAATGTCGGAGGAGAGGTTGATGTGCATAACCATGGTCTTGGTATGGTTGATGGTGACATGGTTGTTGGTGGCCCAGTTTTGGAGACTGTTCAATAAATCCTGAAGGGCGGTATAGTTGGGAGCAGAATTGTTGACGCTGATCCCAATGGTGGAGTCGTCGACATATTTCCAGCGAGCAGGGGTTTCGCTTAGGGCATCATTGATGAGCATAAGGAAGCAGAGTGGTCCCATCTTGGTGCCTTGGGGGACGCCACAGGTGAGTGACTGAAGGGTGTGCGTGCGTGTGTATGTGCGCATGTTTCTGTATCCTGCTTCTGTAAGGCGTGTGTATATGTATGTGAGTATTTCCGTGTATATACGAATGTTAATGAATATATATAATGACATATCTCACTCAAAAAAGAAACCGTACACTCAATCACGAACACACGAGCCACTATAAACACTCGGCCCCCCTAAAAAATTAATTCTACCTTATTTTTTTTTCTCATTCTCCTTACTATTTAATCCTGGACCAGTATACCTGTAGCAGCTGCCCCCGTCCTCTCACCTTCACTCCTACTCTTAACTGTTCTTAGTATGTATATTCTTTTATCTCAAACCTAAATGAAACTTGTAAATGAATTGGAATTATAATGTTCCTCAACCCTGTTAGTGACGTTGCACCAGGCCTTCATGTGTCACCCGGTCCCTCACACTAGGGCTAGCTGGGACCATCCCCACATCTTGGATATCTTCCGTTACAATATTTCGGGAGATTTTTCCTGGAGTGTGAAAGATTTAAGCCTCGGTATTTTACACTTTTATCTAGAAACAATAAATTTTGGCTGAAATTTATTAACCATTGTTGGAAAGATTTCACGTTATTAAGTGACATTAGGACAGGTAAGTATTGCTGATGCTCGCCTGATGGTTCTCGTTAAGCCCAGAGTTTATCACTGTAACTTAAGATCTAACTCACAACTTTCTCTTGATCGATGGAGGTGCAACTTACGAATTTCTGGGTTAGATTTTTTTTGCAACATTTTTCAACGAGATCTTGCAACATATCACTCATTAGAAGGAATGGTTTGTGGGTTTTATAATTATCGTTGAGGTGAAGAAATAAAAAACTCTTGTTGTAGTGATGATTGATAACGTGATCATAACTGCGACCAAATAGTGAGTTGTGTTGATTTATCTCTCTCTCTCCCTCATCCACCACCACCATCTGTCTCTCCCTCACCCACCACCACCATCTGTCTCTCCCTCACCCACCACCACCATCTGTCTCTCCCTCACCCACCACCACCATCTGTCTCTCCCTCACCCACCACCACCATCTGTCTCTCCCTCACCCACCACCACCATCTGTCTCTCCCTCACTCACCACCATCTGTCTCTCCCTCACCCACCACCACCATCTGTCTCTCCCTCACCGACCACCACCATCTGTCTCTCCCTCACCCACCACCACCATCTGTTTCTCCCTCACCTACCACCATCTGTCTCTCCCTCACCCACCACCACCATCTGTCTCTCCCTCACCCACCACCATCTGTCTCTCCCTCACCCACCACCATCTGTTTCTCCCTCACCCACCACCATCTGTCTCCCTCACTCACCACCACCTGTCTCCACCACTCACCATCTGTCTCCCTCCCCAGTCTCCCCCACCACCTGTCTCTCCATCATCTGTCTCCCTCACCACTAATCTTTCTCACTACCGGGAAAGCAGCTGTGGCCATGGCAGCAGCTGTGGCCATGACAGTAGCTGTGGCCATGACAGCAGCTGTGGCCATGACAGCAGTTGTGGCCATGACAACAGCTGTGGCCGGTACAGCAGCTGTGACAGACAGCAGGCATTATTACCCAGCTGTCAGAGGCAGGTGTAGTACTCCAACCTGCTGTTATCTGAGGCTCGTCTGTCTGTCTCTCTCTCTCTCTAGGTTCGGGTGGGCTCGGGTGGGCTAGGGTGGGCTGGGGCAGGAGGTGGGTGGGAGGAACGCGGCCATGATAGATCAATATTCAACCCAAACATGACCATGAAGTGAGGGACTATCACTTTAGTGTGGCTGGATCCTATCAATTCACTGGGGTCGTGTTCTGCATCCACTCAATATCCACTCAACATCTATTCAACATCCACTCAAAAGTCCACTGAACACCCATTCAACATTCACCCTTCTTTCCAATTGTCTGCCACGAATAAGTCACTTAAAATAAATATTTTTGTCGGTTGAAGTGACCAGGAGAGATGTGTGTATGTGTGTGTGTGTGTGTGTGTGTGTGTGTGTGTATGTGTGTGTGTGTGTGTGTGTGTTCAGTAATACATTATACATCTGATGGATTAGTTTAGTTGTCCTTGGTCGAATCAACTTCTTGTTTCTCAATATTTGTATACCTGCACTAAGTACATTTTATACCTGTAGTGTCTTTGTATATACTTCGTCCTTCATCAACCACTGTACTTTACCTTCCACGCCCACCCACAAGCAATAATCCGTCCATCACCCCACCCTTCCCTTCCCTCCCACCCTCCCACCCACCCACCCACCCACCCACTTCAAGACAATCTATTAACGGGGTCCGCCACCTCCTCCGTCTTTATATTCACGATCCACATATCGAATATCGATTTTCCGATCTACTCACCTCATAAACCGAATTTTGGGGGCGGAATTGTGGGTCAGAGGGAGGGGGGAGGGGGAGGGGGAGGAAGTTGGGAGGGAAGGGGAAAGGGAGGAAAAAGTTAGGTAGGAGGGGAAGGAAGGATTTAGAGAGGGGATGGGTAGGAAGGGGTGGTTGAGGAAGGGGTCAGGGGGAGGGGGAGGAAAGGGGTGATGGGATGGAGGGAGAGGAGGGGATAGGAGGTAATCTTTGGTCATGTTTACTTTATGCAATTGATATTATTATTATTCTCTCTCTCTCTCTCTCTCTCTCTCTCTCTCTCTCTCTCTCTCTCTCTCTCTCACGGGTGGCATACAAGGTGATGTTATTCCCCGCACTGGTCATGTATAATGTATGTAGGTCGGTCTCTTTCCACTCCTGGTTTGTGTATGAAAATTTCAACCACTTCGCCTCATACAAACACTCTGTCTGTCTGTCTGTCTATATTTACATTCAGGAATATATATTGATGTATGAGTGTATGTTAACTTACTTATTTATTCGTCGAGGTAAATGTTTTTTCTTAAGAGATGCTGTCTGGCTATGAAAATTTATTCCAGGTTTATTCCAGATTAATTGCAGATTTATTCCAGATTTTTATACTTACAACCAATGATTAATATCCTTTAGCATTATCGTAAAATTAAAAATCCCCCCAAAAATTCTCCCCCCTCCCCTCAAATCGGCAAAATTGGTCTCAAAATGGCGGGTAATACGTAAATATCGATGAATCGTATTTTCTTTTTAACTTTTTTTTTGGTATTTTCTTCTCAATCTATCTCACTCTGACAATCCTTTCTTCTTTTTTTTCTTCTTTGTCGATATTTCTTAATACTAAAGTTTGTTTCTCTCTCTCTCTCTCTCTCTCTCTCTCTCTCTCTCTCTCTCTCTCTCTCTCAGCCAATCCCACAGTGGTAGTAAACAAAGACTCCGGCGCTGTGCATTGTGACGGGGGGGGGGGGGAGGCGAAGGGAGGGGGTATGGGGAGGGGGAGGCGAAGGGAGGGGGTATGGAGAGGGGAGGGGAAGGGAGGGTGTGAAGAAGGGATTATGAGGGAAAGGGGGAGGTGGGTGAGGGGAGAATTTGGGAGGGGAAAAGTGTGATGTGTTCAGGAAGGGGAGATGGAAAGGGTGTATAATGGAAAGGGAATATCGGGAAGAGGGGAGAGAATTTTAAGAAGGGAGGGGTTATGGAGATAGAGGGAGGGAAGGGAAGGGAGGGAAGGTGTGATTGTGAGAGAGAGTATGATGTATTAACCCCTTGAGTATGATGAATTAACCTCTTGAGTATGATGAATTTACTCCTTGAGTATGATGAACTTTAACCCCTTGAGTATGATGAACTT
The DNA here is from genome assembly GCA_958450375.1 of Homarus gammarus. Lineage (NCBI taxonomy): Eukaryota > Metazoa > Arthropoda > Malacostraca > Decapoda > Nephropidae > Homarus > Homarus gammarus. The sequence continues at coordinate 1,739,440 of CAUDMG010002087.1, read as the reverse complement.
TAACCCCTTGAGTATGATGAATTAACCCCTTGAGTATGATGAATTAACCCCTTGAGTATGATGAATTAACCCCTTGAGTATGATGAATTAACCCCTTGAGTATGATGAATTAACCTCTTGAGTATGATGAACACTGTGACTCCTGTTGTCTCGGTAAGGTTATCAAAATCGTTCGTCCGTTGTGTAATATTTTTTCAACACAATTTTGTATAGATAATAATGAGAAAAAAATGTCTTCCCGCTTACTATATCATTTCTAGCTCTCCTCCCGACAAATGTGCTTTTCCTCCTCCTCCTCCCCTTCCTTATCCTCCTCCTCCCCCTCTTCCTTATCCTCCTCTTCTTCTCCTCTTCTTCTCCTCCCGCATATTCAACCAATCTCGTGAAATTGCTCAACATTCCTCCTGTCAACGCTTCTGTTCAAAGTAATTCTGCGTCTTCCATCTTCCATTCACACTTCAGTAGTCCTCCACCGCCTTCCTTACCTACTGCTATTAATCCGGGTTACGTATCTCTCTCTCTCTCTCTCTCTCTCTCTCTCTCTCTCTCTCTCTCTCTCTCTCTCTCTCCCTCTCCCTTCATTATTTTTTTTTCTCGCGTTTGTAAAATTTATTCTTGCTGCTGGTGGTGGTGGTGGTGGTAGTGGTGGTAGTGATGGTGTTGGGGGGTAGTGGTGGGGTTAGTAGTGATGGTGGTGGTGGTGGTGTGAGAGTAGATGGTAGTAGTAGTGATGATTGTGGTGGTGATGTTAGTTGTGGTGGTAGATGAAATAATGATGAATAGTAATGATGATATTCATTATACTATTGATAACATTACTGATAATAGTGATAAACATGATAATGATGATAATGACAACACACTCATCACACACACACACACTCCCTCACCATACCATCACTTGACCCTCCCCATCACTCATACATTAATGGTGATATTGATAAGATTTACAGCCTCACTATTACCACATAAAAGACACCAATATGACAGACATATGTACAGAGAAACAACTCATTTCACCTGTCTAATTCTGGTAATAATTACGTCGGGTTTGGTTATATTCAAAATTAATATCATTACCCGACCTGCCACTGAGAAGCAATTAGCATATTAAAACTTTCACTATTAATTGCGGTGTATAACAATTGTGTATAATGTATAGTGTATAACAATAGTGTATAATGTATAGTGTATAACAATAGTGTAAAACAATAGTGTGTAGTGTATAACAATAGTGTATAATAAAAGTGTATCACGTTAGTGTAAAGCGGATATATGCATTATACAGTAGGTTAGTGGAAAGGGAAACTACAGCTGTATGTAAATTTATTAGTTGTAGTTTTAATATTTTTTTTTATTAATAATATTTGTATGGTTATATATATCTCTCTCTCTCTCTCTCTCTCTCTCTCTCTCTCTCTCTCATTGAAGGCTTCTAATGCTGTATTGTTCTTGTATATTACAGGTAAAGGAGGAGATGTGAGGTGCTGGTGGGGGAAGATCTGACCATAACAACAGGATGACGACACAGAGATGGTAATGTGACCTTTGACCTGTGATGGGGTGTATGGGAGGCGTCTGAGGTCAGGGTGTAATAGTTGACCTACCAAAACCTAGAGAGAGAGTAGAGTTCGTTCCCGTGGCCAGGCAGGGTTTTGGTGGGGGTGTTGAGTAAGCTGGTGTGGGGGTGTGTGGGTGTGGGTGTGGGTGTGTGTGGGGTGTGTGGGTGTGTGGGTGTGTGTGTGTGTGTGTGGGTGGGTGGGGGTGTGTGTGTGTGTGGGTGGGTGTGTGTGTGTGTGTGTGGGTGTGGGTGGGTGTGTGTGTGGGTGTGTGTGTGTGTGTGGGTGTGTGTGTGTGTGTGGGGGGGGTGTGTGTGGGGGGGGGTGTGGGGGGGGGGGGTGTGGGGGGGGGGTGTGTGTGTGGGGGGGGGTGGGTGTGTGTGTGTGGGTGGGTGGGTGGGTGTGTGTGTGTGGGGGGGGTGTGTGTGTGTGTGGGGGGGGGGGGGAGGTGGGTGGGTGTGTGTGTGTGTGTGAGGGGGTGTGTGTGTGTGGGGGGGGGTGTGTGTGTGGGGTGTGTGTGTGTGGGGGGGGGGGTGGGGGGGTGTGTGTGTGGGGGGGTGGGTGTGTGTGTGTGTGTGTGTGTGTGTCAGTTCACTAGCACACATTTGAATCACACAGATGTTTGGTGTATAATAGTGACGATAAATACCCTAACTATTACCATTCATTTTTTTTTATCAGTGAATTTGTGAAGAAAAAAAAATCGGTACCTTAATACAACGGCGTACCTGTAAATATCACCTCGGGATGTGATTAGCATAAGATTAGCTCGTCAGAATTGAGGATTAGAATGTCATGGAATAGACTAAAACACGATTAGGAATGACGGCGTAATTACACAGGTGCCACCCCCGCGACACCTGAGGGAGTGAGGTAGAGGCATTCACCGTGTGCTTGGCGGGCCGCAGTGCCGGGCTGGGCTGCCTCTCTGCCAACTAGGGTTCACAGCCACAAACCTTCATACGTCAAAAATTTTTCCACCCTAAAACGGAATAAGACAACGCATCTAATTCCACAAAGTCTCATTATAAATTGAATTATATTATACATGTTATCTGTTATCGTTAAATAACTTCAAGACAGGTAATTTAGGTTTGTTTACATTCTGTAGGGTGGAGAGACAACATGTGGGGCGTTTACACTCCGGACCCTCGGCTGGCAGACATGATAGGGAGACGTCACCTGGACTGCTGGCACGCGCGGCCTTTATTTATGAACCTGCCTGACGCACAGGTACATACACACACACACACACACACACACACACACACAGGGTCACAAATACATTCATGTAACTCAAAAATTCATTCACACGTAGTACACCAAAAGGCATATATGATAAGACATGAAAAACTATGCACTTTGAGATAAGAGCAAGACAGTTGGCATAAATTGTCAAGAAAGGTCAATTAAATCATTTCAGACACAGACTCGCCTCGAACTAACTCCAAATTGGCCGTATTCAAAATGGCCGCCAAATTACACCAGGAGACAGTGGTTTTGCTGCATTTATCTGAACGTAATTTGATCATTGTTTCCCTTTGGCTTCTATAGACGACAACATGTGCTAAATAAGTCACTAGAGTCTACTTTGATGTGTGCAGGTTATGTTTTATTTTATACGAACATTAAGGTAATTGAAGATGGTCGCTGAATAAGTTGTTTTAATTGCATTACAGCAAATGTTTATAATAGTTAAAACAACACGTGTATGTTTCATAGCTGAGGGCTCTCTTCCTGTCCGTAGAGTCGCTGGTTCGATACCGGGGCGCACTCTGTCTACCCAGCTGTGAATAGGTACCTTACTTTACAGTTGGGGAAGTGAAGGTGATCGAGTATAGTGCCTACCACCCTACCTTCTTTTGTACCTCAGCTGGTTACTACAATTTTGAGCTTTAAAAAAAGTTCCATTTCGATAAGTTCTGGTATTCATTTCCTACTTTTAAATGATCATCTTGAGCTTCAATAATTTTAGTGTTAAAACCTATGACAACCAAGACAGTCGGTGTGTGGCGCTGCAGCAGCTTCGTGGTGGCCTCCTTCGGGGGTCACCAGAGTGTTCAAGTCGTGTCTTACAGTATTGAACAGGTTGGACACTTACCTCACCGCAATCCTCCTCTTGGTTCAAACTGCTCTTGTCTATGTTCAATTAATATCTGGGAAATATACCATGACTGTTTCTTTCAATGCTCGTGTGTGTGTGTGTGTGTGTGTGTGTGTGCTCAGTGGTACACACAAGATGGTTCAGTTTGTGACAGTGAAGCAACAGCGATTCAGAGCTCGTTAAACCCAGATGTTAATTTAGCGTGAATACAACAATATATATACAGATTTAATCACTTGAAACAATATAGGGTGGTCCATAAATTACCTAAACCATTTTAAAACAACTTAAACAAAATATTATATAAATCAAACTGGTTTAATTGTATTAGGCAAACAACTCATGCCCGTTGTGTTTATCTATAATATTTCTCAGGCTAATAAGTTTTAAAAATTAGTTTAATGGTTTAGCTAGTTCGGGGTTTACATTTTTCAGACTATAAGTATTAAAAGAGGCCAGATGGTTTAACTAATTCGGGTTTATCGTGCAGTAATATCTCGGTTTATATTCCAAAGAGTAAAAAAAATCACCTCGAGATACCACTACTACCTACTTGGCTTCTCACTTAGCCAGATCTCCCAGCGTTAAGCGCCGGGAAAGGTGGTAATAACAGCAGAATGCCCCCAGTGCCACAAAGAGGCTCGGTGTTGTTTAGAGTTTCACAAAAAAAGAAAACTCCAGAGGCCTTTAGCGGCAGGAATATAAGTCTCTCTACGTGGGAGTATTGGGGGGAAAACTTTTTATTTATTTTTTTTATTTATTTTTGTGTCTAAACTG
>CAUDMG010002087.1:1475000-1727500 GCA_958450375.1 Homarus gammarus | reverse complement strand
TCACTAGTGCATTTACAGGGACTTGTCATATAGCCTACGTACAGTCCCCTGCACTAGTGCGTTTACAGGGGCTCGTCATATAGCCTATGTACAGTCCCCTTCACTAGTGCGCTTACAGGGGCTCGTCATATAGCCTACGTACAGTCCCCTGCACTAGTGCGTTTACAGGGGCTCGTCATATAGCCTATGTACAGTCCCCTTCACTAGTGCATTTACAGGGGCTCGTCATATAGCCCACGTACAGTCCCCTTCACTAGTGCGCTTACAGGGGCTCGTCATATAGCCTATGTACAGTCCCCTTCACTAGTGTATTTACAGGGACTTGTCATATAAACATTCCACAAATCATTTCATTGAGATTTGTTTTAATATCGTTTCACCTTGATTCCATAGTATGTTTACTATGGCGTGTTTCCTTCTGTCGAATGTAAACAAACTCAAGGCTGCCACACTGCACAAAACCTGACTACCCCCTGTAAATGCACTAATGAAAGGGACTGCACATGGTAGTTGGGTTACTCCAGCCCGCGTTACCCTGGTGGAAGGGATAGGAGAGATAGTGCATGACCAACTCCTAGGCCATCCGCACCTCCCTATCAAATTTCAACTATCTTAAAAAAATGTGGAATTGCATAAGGAAACACACACACTCACACACACACACACACACACACACACACACACACACACACACACACACAGTGATGTACTCGAGACCATAGAGATCGAGGCCATACATCACTAATTTAGTTTACGAGACCAACAATCAAGGTAAAGAACTTGTGCCTCGCTACCTGTTGATTTCGACGAACAAAAACAAAACAAAGAGAGAGAGAGAGAGAGAGAGAGAGAGAGAGAGAGAGAGAGAGAATACCTGAACTCTTTGATATACGAGAGTAGTTTCTCTAAACGTTGTCTTAAAGAAAAAAAAGTATATCTCGGCTACACGCATGTGGATCTATGAGGCTTTTGTTATGTAGACAATCACTTGGCTCTACACGTCGTCATCAACACAATCACTTGGCTCTACACATCATCAAAAACACAATCACTTGGTTCTACACGTCATCAACAACAATTACTTGGCTCTACACGTCATCAACAACAATCACTTGGCTCTAAACGTCATCAACAACAATCACTTGGCTCTAAACGTCATCATCAACAACACTCACTTGGCTCTACACGTCATCAACAACACAATCACTTGGCTCTACACGTCATCAAAAACACAATCACTTGGCTCTACACGTCATCATCAACAACAATCACTTGGCCTCCGTCGCGAACCATAACAATTCGTCTGGTTGGTTCCTGCTGCTGGGCTCAATGTGCTCCAGTAATTGGTTCTGGGGCTCCACTAAATGGTACTTCAATTTACCAATAGGTCTTGAGCGTCAACAATTATTACCTCGTCTGTTGTCTGGCGTCTTCGTTATCTTCATCGTCGTCTTCTTCGTCTTCATCGTCGTCTTCATCGTCATTTAATTCTTTCTTTCGGGTTAATTTCATTGCTCTTGAAGAGTTATCTCAGCTATTGACGTTCTTGCTTCTAGGAGTTGCCATTTGGTCCTGGTAATTGGCCATCTGGTTCTGAGAGTTGGCCATCTGATCCTCGAGTTGGCCATCTAATCCTGAAATATGAAACAATGTCATTTGAAAAACCAAGAACACCTGGATATTTTTGTATTTAATCATAGACGATATCCCCGTATCCTTTATATGTCACTTGACCACTTAACAGTACAGTTGGGAGCCACATTTACCACTTAAGATACCCACTTAGAATAATACCCAACCATTGTGTACTATATCACCACGTTAAGACTTAAAGCATTTTAAACAAAAGACTCCTCTCCTTAAAAGTCTCTACGGGTTGTGAGGTCTTCAGTCTTAAAGAAGAGCCTCAGTCGTCCAATTGTTCTCTTGTGTTGGGTGAAGACCGTAAAAACCAAGATTAAGAATGTTAGGGAGAAAGACGCTGCTTCAAAGTTGGTCGGTTCTCTCCAAGTGTAAGTCTTAAGGCTTTGCTGGACACCCTTCTAGACGGTAGTTTTGTTAGGTTTAATGTGGTCTCTCTCTCTCTCTCTCTCTCTCTCTCTCTCTCTCTCTCTCTCTCTCTCTCTCTCTCTCTCTCTAGGGTATGTGGGGGGAGGGAAGTCTTCCAAGTTGTATGTTGGGGTATAAGGGAGGTGTTGCAGGGTATAATGGTCAGCATGCTCGCCTCGCAAGCGAGTGGACCCGGGTTCGATCCCCAGGCAGGGTGAAACTTTAGGCAAATTTCTTTACGCCATTTGCCTCTGTCTACCCAGGAGTAATTGGGGACCTGGATGTTAATCGATTTGCGGATCGTGATCTGGGGTAATGGTAAGCCAGTGCAGTTGGCGAGTTGTCCGGTCTTCTCGGAATATTCCTTGACGCCATGCAGCTCGTTAACTCAGGGTGTGGTTGTTGTGTTGGCGTCAGCTTCTACACCTTAAACAAATTCACGCCTAGGTGGCCCTTGGGCCGGCCATCCTCGTTACACGAGGGCAACCATTATTATTATATTATTATTTCAAGGTGTCTGCTGAGATAGAGGAAAGATGTATGTCTCTTTAATCGTTGATGACTAATGTATGCCCTAACACTATGCTTAGTAATGCATTATAACATCTGGCTAGTAGACATTATATATAGTTATGTTCAAAGGTTCCGTGAAAGGCTTCAGGGTATCTAGTTCAATGTATTCTTACGTCTTCACTTATTATCTATAATTTCTACTTTCATTGTTTATTTATTCATTCATTCATTCATTCATTCATTCATTCATTTATTTATTTATTTTTTAGGTTCTTTCGTGTGGACGGGGGTTAAGTGATATTTATTTCCTTTCAGTACACTTATTCTCTTCGTTTTGTTGCTTCAAACACCTGAAAAATCTGGCTAGTGACCACAATTTAATTCTGGGTCCAGTTTGAGGCAATCAGGTGTCGGCTCCCAGGTGTATTGGCAGCGGGTCTCTCTCTCTCTCTCTCTCTCTCTCTCTCTCTCTCTCTCTCTCTCTCTCTCTCTCTCTCTTTACCCATGAGTCAATCTCTCTCTATCTCTCTGACGCTACAATAACGCAACCTCTGCAGATCTTCACCCCTCCTACAGACAGTTCCTCCTCCTTCGGCCGGGTCCTCTCTTCCCCAAGACAAGAAGCCGATGTCATTAAGATGATTTAGATCCATTTTGTGTCAGAGAGTAAGAAGCAAGTTTGATGGCTGGAGAGAATTTATGCCTGTAATGGGACCTTGCTTTTTAGTGGGTCTCTTGGTGGCGTGTGGGGGTGGGTGGGTGGGTTGGTGGGTGGGAGGGAGTGGGGTGTGGGGATGGGTGGGTGGGAGTGGGTGTGGGGATGGATGTTTGTGATGGGAGGGTTTTATTTTGTGTGGGGGGGAGAGGAGGTGTGTGTGTGTGTGTGTGTTCCAGGAGTCCACCGAGTCAAGTGGTGGCAATCAGAGAAAGACGCAGATATTTTTACGAAAGGGGAGGGGGAGAACGAGAGGGAGAACGGGAGAGAAACAAGGTAGAGAACTTACCTAATTGGGAGGTAAGATAACCCTTCATCTGATGATAACTCCTGGACACAGGTGAGATAACTATCTTAATAATCTTGTTACTCTCTCTCTCTCTCTCTCTCTCTCTCTCTCTCTCTCTCTCTCTCTCTCTCTCCCAACAGTCACACAGACGGAAACGAAGATGGTAATGTGACGGTAAATGACAGAAGTGACGAAAACTGTGACGGGTGTAGTGACGGCGAGTGACAGTAATGACAAACAGTATAGTGACGGGGAGTGACTGTGATTACGAGAAATCAGTGACGGGGGACTGTCTTGTTAGTGCCACTCACTCTTGGATCTGGAGTGGTAGAGGGGGGCCAGTGATGCTCCAGGCCCTTATAATATAGTCTTATGTACTGGCCAGACCTTTTGTGTTGAGGCGTATGAGGAGGGGTCGGGGGGGGGTGGAGGGAGGGGTAGTGGTGGAGGGAGGGGTAGTGGTGGAGGGAGGGGTTGTGGAGGGAGGGGTTGTGGTGGAGGGTGGGGTTGTGGTGGAGGGAGGGGTTGTGGTGGAGGGAGGGGTTGTGGTGGAGGGAGGGGTAGTGGTAGAGGGAGGGGTAGTGGTGGAGGGAGGGGTTGTGGTGGAGGGAGGGGTAGTGGTGGAGGGAGGGGTTGTGGTGGAGGGAGGGGTAGTGGTGGAGGGTGGGGTTGTGGTGGAGGGAGGGGTTGTGGTGGAGGGAGGGGTTGTGGTGGAGGGAGGGGTAGAGGGAGGGGTAGTGGTGGAGGGAGGGGTTGTGGTGGGGGAGGGGTAGTGGTGGAGGGAGGGGTTGTGGTGGGGGGAGGGGTAGTGGTGGAGGGAAGGGTAGTGGTGGAGGGAGGGATTGTGGTGGAGGGAAGTTGGAGGGATGATGGACGTACAGTAAACAAGCCGTGTACACATCACCACACCTTTCACCACTGTCCGCCATCTTACCTGAGGCAGAAAAGCTGCTTTACCTGCGCCATTGTCCTTCTACGCTATCAATACGTTCAGTGTGTGTGTGTGTGTGTGTGTGTGGCTCGACTGACAAACAGACGGGCGGACGGAATTACGGGCATACAAACGTACGAACAGAGGGATTTTACGGACATTCGAAGTGATGGACGGGCCACATCACGGACACCTTTTCCTCTTCCTCTTCCTCTTACTCTTCTTCCTCTTCCTCCTCCTCCCTTCCTCCCCCTCCTCTTTTTTCCACTTTTTTCTCCCGCTTCCTGCTTCCACTTCCTCCCCACATCTCCTACCTCCCTTCTTCCTCTTCCTTCCTCTCCTCCTACTCCTTCTCTCTCCTTCTCTCTCCTTCTCCCCCCCTTACCACCTCCTACCACAATCTCCTTCCCTTCCTCTCTCCCCTCCTTCTCACCCACACCACACCACCTCTCTCTCTCTCTCTCTCTCTCTCTCTCTCTCTCTCTCTCTCTCTCTCTCTCTCTCTCTCTCTCTCCCTTAATCAACACAGCCTTGGTTGCCGGCACATGTGGGTGTATACATGTTACACGGAATGGGCCCCACAACACGCAATGAAATAATCTTTAATGAAATTTGTACAGGTATTGATGAGGGCCGGAGTCTGAAGCGGCTTTGGATATCATACAATATTTCCCATTTTAAACCAATTTAATACAAAGGGAACTGTGTTAAACTGTTGCAACGGTACTAATGTTATCCCAAGGAGGGGTCTCTCTCTCTCTCTCTCTCTCTCTCTCTCTCTCTGGTTTTCTGTTTTTTTTTGTGAACGGTATGTGTGTGTGTGTGTGTGTGTGTGTGTGTGTGTGTGCGCGCGCCTAAACACATAAGAACCATTAATCACTCTATCATTATCCCCCTCATCGCTAATTATATAGTTAATGATGTAAATAAAAACAAATACTCAATCTTTTTTTTTTTAAGCTTCTACATTTTTAAAACGGAGAGAGAGAGAGAGAGAGAGAGAGAGAGAGAGAGAGAGAGAGAGAGAGAGAGAGACCACATCAACAGTGCCTACAAAACAACACCTCCTCACCTGACTTATCAACAGCCTCCTCTCCCGTGGTTGGGGGTACATGACAAAACTGGATACTGATAGTCTTAATAACATGTCAGGTGATGTTTACGCTCATACATATATTTACTCTATAATGAAGAGGTATTGTTAAGTGTTTGAAATATATCGTTGTGGCAGAGTATCTATAAGAATGGTGAAATATATATTTTTTTTATAATTATCTTGAATATCACTTGAAGATTATACAACCTCACTTCTTTTCTCTGCCGAAGCCTAACTTAACATAACACAATGATAACATCAACGTAACACAACAATAACACCACCATAACACAACGATAACATCAACGTAACACAACAATAACACCAACGTAACATAACATTAACACCACCATAACACAACGATAACATCAACATAACACAACAATAACACCACCGTAACACAGTGATAACACCATAACACAAGAGGGTGAAGACTGATTGAGTTTGCCAGGTGTTAGTATATTGAGGCAACAGGATGATGGAAGGTGTGAGACAAGTTGATGAGGGAGAGGATGAAGAGGATTACAGATAAACAGGGACGAGTGGGAGGACGAGTGGGAGGACGAGTGAGGACGAGTGGAAGGACGAGTGGGAGGACGATTAGGAGGTCGAGTGGGGACGAGTAGGGACGAGTAGGGACGAGTGGAAGGACGAGTGGGAGGACGAGTAGAGACGAGTGGGAGGACTAGTGGGAGGACGAGTGGGGACGAGTGAGGACGAGTGGGGACGAGTGAGGACGAGTAGCGACGAGTGGGAGGACGAGTGGGAGGACGAATGGGCGGACGAGTGGGAGGTCGAGTGGGGACAAGTGGGAGGACGAGTGGGGACAATTGGGAGGACTAGTGGGAGGACGAGTGGGGACGAGTGGGAAGACGAAATAGGCTCAGATTTTTGTCATGTAATTATTAATCGGGACAAAACGCTGAAAAGGGAAGATAAATAGTAATTATTATTAAACAGTAATTATTAATAAATAGTAATTAAAAATGAATAGTAATGATCATTAAATAGTAATTATTATTAAACAGTATTTATTAATAGTATTGTTGGACTGTTTTTAATCGAATTCATTTATTGTTTTATCATGATTTTATGTATACTTGTTCTGTTCATGTATACATTGTGTGTATTCCTTCACTGTATGTATATTTTGATGTATACTGTATCAGCTTTGACCCCACCTCTAGCGGCAAGTTCTCTCTCTCTCTCTCTCTCTCTCTCTCTCTCTCTCTCTCTCTCTCTCTCTCTCTCTCTCTCTGTTGGCAGCCGTATAGTGTATGATGCGAACATGTGGCATACTTCAACAGGTGCTGTCAGATGTACACACCATAACCCCGGTGATCAAGTTCCTCACTGTCTTGTACAGAGGAAGTGAAGAGAAGACGCTTGCAAGTTACACAGATTTATTGCCTCCGTAAATTGGGTTTTTGTTCTCTCCCTCTCCTCCCCTCTCTCTCTATCCCTCCCTCCCTCCCTCCCTCCTTCTCTCCCTCTCTCCTTTCCTCTCTCCCTCCCTCTCTCTCTCCCTCTCTCTGCCTCCCTCCCTACCTCCCTCCCTCCCTCCCTCCCTCCCTCCCTCCCTCTCTCACTCTCTCTTCCTCCCTCCCCCTCTCTTCCTCCCTCCCTCCCTACCTCCCTCCCTCTCTCCTTCCCTCTCTCTTCCTCCCTCCCTCCCTCCCTCCCTCCCTCCCTCCCTCCCTCCCTCTCTCACTCTCTCTTCCTCCCTCCCTCTCTCTTCCTCCCTCTCTACCTCCCTCTCTCTGCTTCCCTGCCTCTCTCCCTCTCTCCCTTGTGATATTATGAGACACATGTGCGGTAGTCATGTGTGTGTGTGTGTTGACTGTGTTGCTTCTCTGCTTCTTTCTTCTCCTCCTTTTGTCTTCCACTTTCTCTTCTTTCCCATTTCTTCTTCCCCCTCTTCATGTCTCCCTCCTCATGCTCCTCCTCTTCATGTCTTCCTCCTCCTCCTCCTCTTTATCCTTCTCACCTCCCTCACACTCCCTCACCTCCCTCATCTGCTCTCCATCACCTCTCCCACACTTCCCTCATCTTGCCCTACACTCTCTCACTAGCCCTTCACCACTTCCCTCACACCTCCTCCCTCTTCTTCACCTCTCCCTTCTCTTCACACATTCTCCTTTTCTTATTTGCCTTATCTCAGGTCTCCCCTTCATGCCTTATTTACTTGTTATTCATCTCTCTCTAATCCACAATTATTATTCCCTTTAGCTGCTCTTACCATTCTCTTATCTCCTAGGTATTATGACCTCCTCCTCTTCCCCTTCCTCTTTCTCTTTATATTCTCCCTGCTCCTCCTCCTCCTACTACTCCTCTTCTTCTTTTTCTTCTTCCCTTCCATTCCTCCTCTTCCTGTTCCTGCTCCTCCTCGTCTTCGTCTTCCTCTTCCTCCTCTTCGTCTTCTTCCTCTTCTCTTCCTGACTTACTTTCAGGTTAATTAGTTATTGTATAGGTTTGTATACTACCAGCTACACAACCACCTAAGTCCTACACCCTACACCACCACATCACACCCTACACCACACCCCACTCCACACCCTACACCACCACACTACACCATCCACACTACACCACCACCTAAGTCCTACACCCTACACCACCACACCACACCACACCCTACACCACACCCCACTCCACACCCTATACCACCACACTACACCATCCACACTACACCACCACCTAAGTCCCACACCCTACACCACACCCTACACCACACCCTACACCACCACACCACACCACACCACACCCCACACCACACCCCACTCCACACCCTACACCACAACACTACACCATCCACACTACACCACCACCTAAGTCCCACACCCTACACCACACCCTACACCACACCCTACACCACCACACTACACCACCCTACTGCCCTAAGTAACTCCACTGAACACTGTTAGGTTAACACACAACATGACAGGAGTTAGTGCTCGCTCCCTCCAACACTTTACAGGTTAAGTCATCAAACTCACGGCTTAACATCATTACTAGCGCCCGTCTAAGCTGAGGGAGGGGGGGGGGGGTAGGGCTCCACATCCTGCCTCTACAGTTCCACACACACACACACACACACTACCTTAACATGCATTACCTGGACAAGACTAATTAACACAGGATAGCTAAGGGATATCTGTATGGCTTCGGTACACCTGAATACGCGGAGGAAGCACTAGGTACTAGGGTAGAGGGAGTGTTCCATGGTTACCAGGCACAAGGGATCACTGGGAAATGTAGGTAGGAGGGTGACTAGGAGATGACTAACTGATGACCGTACAGGTGTAGAGGACTTGATGTGTTGTTGTTTTTCTTGTGTTTTGGTGATTCATAAGGTACCTAGTGTTACAGTTGAGGAAGTAAAGGTGGTAGAGTACAGTGCCGATCATGCTGTGCCACGTTGTTCACTGAAGACTGTGTTTACTGTCAAATATTTTTCTGTGTACTATAAACTCTTCATGTGTACTGTAAACTTTCTATGTGGACACGTTAGTTTATTGTTAACTGTAAACTCTCTCTATGTGTACTGTAAACTATCTCTCTGTGGCCACGTTAAGTTTACCTGTGGGCCTCCCAGTATCCCGTTGGCAACTCATAAGTTTACAGTGAAGTATTTCCGCGGGCCCTAAGTCTCTCTCTTTACACGGGTTCTATATCAGGAGTCGCTCATTTGTTTCTTCTTCCCGAGTGTGTGTGTGAGAGAGGGCTTATGTATGTATGTATGTATGTATGTATGGTGTCTAAAGTACGTCATACAATCTTGGATGAGACGGACGGACGGACGGACAGACAGAGAGTTAGACGGACAGGTATAAAAAATAATATTCCACACACAATTTTACACACACAGTACAAACAATGTGACGTGTGAGGTATCTGATAAAACCTGATTGGCTGGGACAGGACAGTGACTGCTGCTTGACGCCCTGATTGGCTAGGAGAGGACGGTGACTGCTGCCTGACGTTACTCTCACACTCCCCTTCCACCAATTGGATCACACGTGTTGTTGAGAGTCACTTTTGATTGGTTAACGCCACCACTATTATCCTCATATACAGTTTAAAAAAAATCTGTTGTGAGTTTTAATTACAGGACGAACACTAATTAATATACCTGTAGTAGTATTCAGGTAATTAAATTAGTCTTTATGAGTTATAGGTAAAATTCTCGTCATATTTAGGTTAAGGCATTACCTGTTTCGCTCTATTACTGCATCCTTAACTGAAGCTTGTATATAGTTATAGGCTGCTGTAGTTATAGGCTGCTGTAGTTATAGGCTGCTGTAGTTATAGGCTGCTGTAGTTATAGGCTGCTGTAGTTATAGGCTGCTGTAGTTACAGGCTGCTGTAGTTATAGGCTGCTGTAGTTATAGGCTGCTGTAGTTATAGGCTGCTGTAGTTATAGGCTAATTTAATAATCTACATATAAGTATCTCAATGGGTAAGATTAGTCAGGTGAATATATAGAGTGTCCAAGAAAAATGTCCCTCCCTCCCTCCCTCCCTCCCTGCCTCCCTCCCTCCCTCCCTCCCTCCCTCCCTCCCTCCCTGCCTCCCTCCCTGCCTGCCTCCCACCCTCCCTCCCTCCCTCCCTCCCTCCCTCCCTCCCTTCGACAATAATGAACCACATGACACTGGTGCCAGACTTGTATATACGCCATACTTGACACAGATAGAACACCTTGACAACACTGATACAACACACTGGCTCACTAAGGGTGGTAAAAACTATTAATATTACTTAACATTATAGTGAGACCTGATGTAGTGTGGCTGGTGTGGTGTGGCTGGTGTAGTGTGGCTGGTGTGGCGACAGTTTCATGCAGTTGGTCTCTGATTAACTTCATTTACACTTCTATTCACTAAAGTTTTAATGGATTATTTTAAAGTCTTTTGTGTTTGTGTGTTGATTTGAAAAATGCCTTACCGTGCTTCAATAGCTAAGCAGATCTTAAATCACGTAGACTACATTAGCAATTATACTTCCCAACAAGTATTATTATTGATTATAACCTAAGTGTTGCATATAGCGGCATTAATTCACTTATAATATAAAAAAAATCTGATGGTAGAGTGGGAATATATCAAAAACTACTTACTATTTTGATAAGAGTTCAAATTTACAAGATGTGTGGCGTTTTTTTTTTTTGCAGTGATCTCTATGTAGAATTGCAACCTGTTTCCCTCACTCCTCCTGGGACGAGTCTAACACCAGGGCAGTATGAGCCAACGGGATGAACATCAGTCATTGTATACTGGTTAAGAAACGACATTTTTACAGCAGAGAAAAAATCAGAGGCCATGAATTAAAGGTTTTTATTATGAGGTGTTTTAAAATGTTAAGTCTGTACTGTCAACGTCAACAGATGTCAGAAGTAGTGTGAGTCAGAAGGTGTGTGTGTGTGTGTGTGTGTATGTATGTCAGAAAGTGTGTGTGTGTGTGTGTCAGAAGGTGTGTGTGTGTGTGTGTCAGAAGTGGTGTGTGTGTGTGTCTGTGTGTGTGTTTTGTGTGTGTGTGTGTCAGAAGTGGTGTGTGTGTGTGTGTGTGAGTCAGAAGGTGTGTGTGTGTGTGTGTGTATGTATGTCAGAAGGTGTGTGTGTGTGTGTGTGTGTGTCAGAAGGTATGAGTGTGTGTCAAAAGTGGCGTGTGAGTGTCAGAAGTGGTGTGTGTGAGTCAGTGAGGTTATGACATACACGGCAGCCCAAATTGCTTCGAGATTCTTCCGTTAACGAGAGGTCTTATCTTATCTCCAATAAAGAGAGAAGGTGAACTTAGGTTAGGGTAGGTTAGGTTAGGTTAGGCTAGGCTGGGCTGGAGTCTCTCAGTATGGTATCTTATGACTGGGTGACAAAAGGAATTGGTCGGATTGATGTGGTGGCTGTGGGAACCCCGAACGTCGACCCCACTGTCTGGCCGTGACTGTTCCTGGCGAATGGTGTAGCCAGCGTATAGATATATAGAGGGAGGTATAGACAGATGGATACATTGTCAGCTAGATTAACAGACGGATACATTAGACAGACAGATACATTGAAAGTTAGATAGACAGATGGATACAATGACAGCTAGATTAACAGACGGATACATTGACAGTTTGATAGACAGATGGATACAGTGACAGTTAGATAGACAGACGTATACATTGGTAGCTAGAGACGCGGATACATTGACAGACAGACAGACAGATAATAAACGTTAAACCGATATTGTAGTCTTCATACATGCTAATTACTATACTATAAATCGTAATTAATTCCAGTGTTAAGAAAAGAGAAGATGGCTTTAATTCTCTTAGAAATTATATATTAATTAGATATATAGACAAACAAATTATTGAGGAACATTACCTAGTAAACCAACTTAAAAAATATATTACAAAAGGAACACCATAGAAGATATTCAGTTCGAGGCTGTGTGGCTCCCAAGCGTCGATCGAACTGCCCGACCATAGCTCTTCCTGGCGAGAGATGTAGCCAGCGTGTAGATAAATATACCATGTAATGAATCAAATTATATCAAATTTCTTTAAAACATTCTGGTCCCAGGTTACTTTAGAGGCTTCGGATTCACGAGTCGGTAATTAAATCTCTCGGGGTTGACACCTCACGGAGAGGGTCGACTGACAACGTTGAGTGTACCAGTCGGTAATGTCCCCAACTGCACCTTAGTAACATTTTACTTGAGGCTTGAACCTGGGGCCTTAAAGACTTAAAATAGAGGTATCTAACAACTCGCCAACGACCTCCATAGCGAAAACATCATTATAAAGTAGAATGTAAATCCATTTTAAATAGTTCAGTGTACAATAAGAAAGAGCTCTTAATTTCTCTGACTCTTAAACACAACGTAGCTACAGCTCACACCTGCTCAAGAAATCACAATAATTTTCTTTCCACGAATTATAAATAATCTTCCTTCGTTTGATTCCGTAAAAAAAAAAAGAAAAAAAAAGTTGGTTAAAGAAAATAAACATTCACACAGACACAGAAATAAGTGCAGTTACATCTCAAGCGATAAGTATCAGATCATTTTATAAATATTTTGTGTCAAGACTTTAATCTGTGTGTGTTGGAGCTTACTCTCCTCCTCTATCTCCTCCTCCTCCTACTCTTCCTTCTCCTCTACCTCCTCCTCCTCTACCTCCTCCTCCTCCTCCTCCTCCTCCTCCCTACTCACATTTGGGGCTACACCTCCTCTCTCGTCTGGGCAGGAGGCTCGTGCATCACTGCCAGGGGGTGTGAGGCAGCAAGTATGTGGAGTGTGAGAGTCCACGTGCCCAGCCCAAAATAGTATGACTGTATGAATATGTCCTCCGTGTGTGGGGGGGGGGGGGTGACTGGTGTGTTTTGTGGGGGGTTGGCTGGGTGTGTGGGGGGTGTAGCTCTGTGTGTGTGTGTGTGTGTGTTACCTTGATAACGTCACTAGGAATAGCTGTACCTCGATGACGTCACTAGGAATAGCTTTACCTCGATGACGTCTTTTTACCTATATATATATCTACCTTTATGACGTCACTGTAGTAATATATAATTTAATTCCTCTATGACATCATTACAGCAGTACAGTCTTCCTAACTGACGTCACTTTAATGGTTTATATTCTCATCAATGACGTCAAATTGGTTATACATGACGACACACACACAAGCACCCAACTTAGTCTCCTCCAACACGGTAACTACTTAAGATCTTGAGATGATTGGCGAGGATGAGGGGTGTGGTGGCGGCTGTATGGTGAGGGGTGTGGTGGCGGCTGTATGGTGAGGGGTGTGGTGGTGAGGGGTGTGGTGGCGGCTGTATGGTGGCGGCTGTATGGTGAGGGGTGTGGTGGCGGCTGTATGGTGGCGGCTGTATGGTGAGGGGTGTGGTGTATGGTGTAGCTTCTTGTATTGATAGTGTTGCTCTAAGATTGTGGCTCAAGACTTGATAGACAGACAGACAGGCAGTCAAATAGTGTGTCCTTAAGAGGGAAACTTTGCTATAAATAACACAAATAAAATCATCTTATGTTTTGTGTTATTATGGCTATTCTCTTGTATTAAAACCTCCCCCATACAGCGGACACATACATATATACACATACATTAGCAGCAGGTTAAATACTCTTATAGGAAAGATAATACGAAGCGTTGAAAGAGTTCCACCTCCAAGTGAACCCCCTTCCCTCCCCTTTCCCTTCCATCCACCTCCCCTCCCCCTTCCCTTCCCTTCCATCCACCTCCCCTCCCCTTCTCTCCCCTCCCCCCTTCCCTCCACTCCCCTCTCCCCCCTCCCCTCCCCCTTCCCTCCCCTCTCCCCCTCCCCCCCATTCCCTCCGTCTCAAGAAAGTGGGTGAGGTGAGTTGCTTCACGTATCATAATATAGTACTTAACATAATGAACTCTGACCTTTCATCTCATATAATTTTTTTCTCAGGTGTCCACTTCTTCTTGTCAGTGAAGCTTTGAAATTTATCCCAAGATGTAAAACTACGTACGTTTACATTATTTTCTTTTTTCATTTTGCAACATTAATTTCGTCTGCATTAAATTTACCTAAGAAATTGGTAAAGAATTTTTTTTTTTAATATTGTCGAGTGAACAATGAGAGCTTAGGATCTTGAAGGGAATGTCTTAACACTTGACACTGATGAATACACAAGATTAAGAACACACACACACACACACACACACACACACACACACACACACACACACACAAACTTACTTATTCTTTTCCCTTCGTCTGTGGTTGAGTTATATTTTCATGCTAGTGTTCGTCTTTTGACTTACTCACAAACGCCTCCCTTGAGTGTCGTGGCCCCAGACGCCTCGTAGCTCCACACACACACACTCATTCAACCTCGTCGCTTCTTTCGTTTCCTTCATTTACAAATCATTTAGGATTTCTCTGTATATATTCTTGAAGAAAAACACAGTCACCTGAAGATAGACCTTCTTGATGTTAACCTAACCTAACCTAACCTAGCCTAACCTAACCTAACCTCCCCTACACCCCAACCCCTTCACACTTCCCGCACCCCCACCTTAGATATTATTACCCCCTCTCTATCCCCCCACCCCCCACCTAAACTTCCTGGTCATCTCACAATGGACTTCTGACACGAAATTACCCAAACTTTTTTCTCTTCTTCACACTAGAAACTCATAGTTCCCTTCATAACTTTTTGAAAGAAGTTGATCACGAAAGTTTAAAGACTTTTTATTTTAAGTAACATCGTTTGACAGGTTTGAAAATGCACACTTTAAATACTATGTTTTGCACATTATTAAGGGATGTGTATGGTGCAGTGTATGGTACAGTGTATGGTGCAGTGTTTGGTACAGTGTATGGTGCAGTGTTTGGTACAGTGTATGGTGCAGTGTATGGTACAGTGTATGGTGCAGTGTTTGGTACAGTGTATGGTACAGTGTATGGTACAGTATTGGTTTATGTTAACGTATTGCCTCCGGTAAAGTGTCTTTGAGTATATGGAACACGCACACACACACACACACACACACACACACACGCACACACACACACACACTCATACACACAGATGTCAACAGGATATAGTCCAGTAATAGTCCAGCATGTCAGCAACATCATTACAGGTGTCAACAGGTAAACAGTAATAGTTCAGTATGTCAGCAACAGCATTACAGGTGTCAACAGGTGTCAACAGTAATAGTCCAGCATATCAGCAACAGCATTACAGGTGTCAACAGGTGTCAACAGTAGTAGTCCAGCATATCAGCAACAGCATTACAGGTGTCAACAGGTAAAGGTAATAAGAACAAGAGTATCAAAGAAGGTCAGAGGGTGGAGGTGAACTTTGACCTTGTCCAGCTTACGAAGAGGAAATTGTGGCGGGGATATTTATGATGGCTGCCAGCAGGATAAACCCCACACATTTCTCTGCTTACTTCCTGGCGCAGGGAGTGGCCGTTCTTAAGCCCACCACCCACCTCTAGGTCCCGCTTTGCTCCTTAATTGCTATTGCCCCGACCTGAAGATTGATATTTTGTTTTCGATGGTAGTGTGTGTGTGTGTGTGTGTGTGTGTGTGTGTGTGCGTAAGACAGACAGACAGACAGACAGAGAGTACAAGTTACTTATGAGGAAAACCAGAAAACTCCTTTGATTACATAATATATTTTCTCTCAATCAATAAACTTAAGCATTAATTTCCCCCTTTCTTCTACATTAAAACATCTAAAACAATATTTATAGCCGAAGAATAATAACAAACTAAAATTCAGATTAATGAAACAAAAAATAGAGAGAGATTGACGTAGAGTGAGGTAGAGATTGACGTAGAGTGTGAGGTGCCAATATCCCTCCTCGCTCGCTCGTACGGTAAAGCCCTCCTGTAGTCCAGCTTGGTCCTGCCTTCATCTCCTAGTCCCCCCACACTGCCAACCTCGTCAACCTTGTGTCGTGTGGGTGTGTTTGTGGGCGTTTTGTGGGTGTTTGTGGGCGTTTTGGGTATTCGCTGACCCTTCCCCCCTTCGCTGACACTTACCCCTTCGCTGACACTTACCCCTTCGCTGACACTTCCCCTCGCTGACATTTTACGGACAAACTTCCGGTCCATATCCACCCAGGTTGACTCTATTATCATTGTCATGCATATAACATGAACCTGTTTTAAGGAGGCTTCGATTAGGGCCTCGTGGCAACCCCTTCCTTGCTTTATGCATTGCGCAGGTACGTTAATGCATTGCTCAAGTACGTTAATGTATTGCTTACAGTATGTACGTTAATGCATTGCTCACGTACGTTAATGTATTGCTTACAGTATGTACGTTAATGCATTGCTCAAGTACGTTAATGTATTGCTTACAGTATGTACGTTAATGCATTGCTCAAGTACGTTAATGCATTGCTCAAGTACGTTAATGTATTGCTTACAGTATGTACGTTAATGCATTGCTCGTGTACGTCAAATAATTCCTTAAGTACGTTAGTTTCTTGCTTAAGTACAGTACGTTAATTCCTTGTTTAAGTAACTTGTTTTCGTACGTTAAGTAATAGATTGATTACGTTAATTATTCGTATTCGTATGTAAAGTAAAATAGTTATTATTTGATTATGGTTTTCGTACACAAATGATATAGTTTTTTGATATAAATTAATTGTTTTCGTACGCTAGTGGTTTACGCGCTTTAATTAATTGTTTGTTTGTTTCTATTACGATAATTAATTGTTTTTACATAATTTTTGTATTTTCTTGTAATTCATCCTACAGTGTAATAATTTTATTTCCCTGTATCATTATTTGTCCCCAGTTTAACCACATTAATTAATTATATTACGTAAGATAGATTTTAATACCGAGAAAGATTAAGCTTTTGAAGATACTAATTAAGCTGTGTGTATAATTAGTTGGCTGAGGTGATTAGTAAGGTAATTAGGTGAAGATTCAAGAGATATTGATCTAATTAGTTTGAGGAGAATCTGGAGTTACTGGGTTTGTTTTAGAGGAACAGTTTGTAGCCTATGTTTGTGGTCACACTCTCATCTTCACTACAGCAACTACACTATCAACTACAGTGAATGTATGTTTGGCTTGTAGTGACTGTATGTGTCCTGTAGTGACTGTATGTGTCCTGTAGTGACTGTATGTGTCCTGTAGTGACTGATTTCTTCTAGTGACTGTTTATAATTTTACGACTGTGATTTTTCTTAACTGTATGACTGTCTTAAAGTAACTGTTTGTTTATCTTGTATTAACTGTATATGTATCTTACAGTAACTGTCTATATGTCTATTACAGGTGAGGAAGAGGGGCCCGTCTCTGCCGTGTTACAGAGAGACAGTATATCGTTATAAATCATGTAAGTAAACTAATACAGTGTGTTAGTTATAATTAATTCCTGTAATATAGTTTATATTGCTGTAATATATCAGTTACAGAAATATATTGTAGTTACTGAAATTTTATGAGTATAAGATACAAAGATTTCACAATACAGAACTAAAGAATACATAATGAGTTGTAAGAGTAATAATGTATTGATGTTTGCTTATATTATATACATATAATATATCAGGTTTAGTTTAGTTTATATATTTTGTCTTGTGTACAGAGAGCTATATTCTTAAACCTCAATTTCATAATACACTGGAAATAATAGGGCCTTTTACCCTACTGGAAATAAACATCGGCTATATTGTAAACAGTGTGTGTGTGTTTGTGTGTGGAGGAAGAAAGTGTAAACAAGACGACACGAGGAGAAAAAACTTCGAGATGGTATGGACGTAAGAGGCAAGTGATGAATGATAGGTCAGGCAAGGATGATAATGAGAATGTTGTGGATGGTAGGAGATAGAGAAGTAGGGCAAGAGGGAATGGAAGGGTAAGATATGTAAAAGAAGAAGGAGGAGGGGTAAGGGAAAGAGGAAAGGATAAGGAGAAGGAAGGGAAAAAGATACAAAAAAAGGAAATATTACAGAATATGAAAAAAAGGGAAAAGTAAAGGAAAGAACTATATTAACATTAGACCTGATTAATATTAAGGTGAAATAAAATAGCTAATACATAGGTAATCCATAAAACAGCATTATTTTCCCACAAGAGTGAGTTACCTGAGAACACCTGATGTATTAAGGTAGTGGTTTACATTACATCTTATATCCAGTTGTTGTTATTGACTCTCTGGAGAATTTATAAAT
This sequence comes from Homarus gammarus, assembly GCA_958450375.1. Lineage (NCBI taxonomy): Eukaryota > Metazoa > Arthropoda > Malacostraca > Decapoda > Nephropidae > Homarus > Homarus gammarus. The sequence goes on along the minus strand of CAUDMG010002087.1, from coordinate 1,709,231 downwards.
ACAGGTTGAGTTTGGACTAAAAAATATACAAATGGAGTCTACTGTAATGTGTGGTGGTGATGTGTTAGTTATGGTACTGTAATCTTGAAACTTTGCTCTAAATTTTAATCGTGTTTTGTAGTGGGTTTTTCTTTCTTTCTTTCTTGCTTTTTCTTTCTTTCTTTGTATTTATTTTTTCTATCTTTTTTTTCTTTCTTTTATTTTCTTTCTTTTTTCTTTTCTTTTTTATTTTTTTTCTTTCCTTTTTCCTTTTTTTCTTTCTTTCTTTCCTTCTTTCTTTCTTTTTCTCTCGCCCCCAGCGCCTCATATATTTTTCTACATATCGATAAAAAACATTTATCCTTGAACACCTGTGGTAATATACACAAACGTTCGTGTTGGTAGGAAAAAAAAATCATTTTTTCCTTCCTCACTTTAATAAAACATTTCACGTAAATTTATCTTCCATTTTTTCTGAAATTTCAATATCTTCTTTTTTTCCATTGGTGAATACTGTGTGTGTGTGTGTGTGTCTGTGCGTGTGTGTGTGTGTCATTATTATTACCACCATCCTCCCCAACACATTATAAACCATGGATATATTTTGATCATCACAACCAAACGACCCACTGTTAGTCAGGTTTGCTTGAGGGATCATGTCTGTTGTATATTAACCCTGGTAATGCATCTCTGTTTACAACGTGACTCTGAATACTAATGCTCTGTGTGTGTACGGCTTTGGGAAACACTGCCCCTGAACACGCACCCTAAATTAAACTGGACTAAGAGCCTGAAGCGAACTGAAACGAGAGAGAGAAAATCTGAGATACAAGCTTGTAGAAAAGTTTGGTTGAGGAAGAAACTTTTATAAATCCCCGTAGGTGTTCAAGGTTTTACTAACGTGGGGCTGTGGGCGGTGTAGTTCATGTATATATAAGGTTGACAAGGCGTAAAGCATAATGTATGAGGGTAATATATTGTACTGGAGGCAGATAAGCGGGTGGAGAGCTGTTGGGGATGACACTTATAACGAGTGGTGGTGGTGTGGTGGTGAGAGAGAGGCAGTGGCGGTGCTGGAGGTAGGTAGTGGTAGTGAATACAGGTAGGTAGGTAGGGAGGGAGGGCGTAAGGTAGTAGGGTCAGGTACACTCACTCACCAGGAACGAACAATTCACCGCAGCATCACAAAGAGGATAGGGCACACACGGAACACACTCGCCCGCCTCTATACTAAACGTTGTCCTGCCAAACTTTTATTATTTTCACCGTGTTGTGGGTCTAACACTACCAGGAGTAAAGATACACAGTGCTGTTGTTTTTATTTGTTTTTATGCAATTGTTTCATGTGATAGTGGTTATGTGACGATGTTTTCAATGTCTCAGTGTTTTATAGCGGGTTAGGTTAGGTTAGTACGTGTTGGGTTAGGTTATATTAGTAGTAGTTAGATTGGTTAGTAAATTTTAAATTAGGTTAACTTGGGTTCGTTTAGGTTTTAGATTACTTTTCGTTAGGATGTTTAATCATCAGGTAAAACAAGCTAGGATAAACGAGAAAATCTTCAGATGATCAGTAGAATTATATCCAGGTTGTGTATAATGTCACTGTGGGTGTTCAATATTTACAACGAACGAGACAGTGAGAGGGAGGAGTGTATGTGTGATTGATTGAGAGATGAGGGAGAGGATGAGAGGAGTGTCAGGTGATGTTTACGTTATGACACGACTCTGGTGGGGGTGATTGGCACGTAATGTTTTAGGTGTTTGTGAAGCGAATGTGGAAAGGGTATGCAGTATGACGGTGGATATGAACAAAGGTGAAGCGAGTGTGAAAGAGTACGATATAAGAGAGTAATAATAGCTAGGAACGGAAACAAAATGAAAATAAAATAGAAGAGGAAAACAAGAGGAAATGAGTGTTGCCTTAAACGAAGATGGAACAGAGGTAGAGAGGCGTTTCTTGTATTTGGAAGTGGATGTAACGCGTGAAACAGTGAGGCAATGAAACTGAATCTCACACACACACACATACACACAGAGAGAGAGGTTAGGTTAGGGTGGTTAATCATCAGGTGAACTAAGCTTAGCGGGAACGAATCTTCAGATGACTCGTTTTACAGGGGAACTTTTTTACACGCATAACTACAAGCTTCAGGTGTAGAGCAGTGTAGTGCCCCTAAAAAGTTCCACAATAATCAGGAACAAAACTCACCTACCTTTTAAAACTCTTCCAGGTAACTTGAACTTAACAACACAGTAATACAGATTAATTACCTTTTGGAAATTCAAGCGTCCCCAAAAAGTTTAAATTTCATATTCACCGTTGAGGGTTGCCAACTTTCCCTTGTTGGTGAAGGTAATCAAACTTTGATTGGCTGGTCGATGCTGATAATAATGGCCTGTTGGAAGTTGGGTAGGGCCAGGGTAGTTGAACCTAACTCGTTGTCATGTTAGCTATTCAGTTATGATGGACTCTGAGTTAGTCTCGTTAGTGCCGTGTCTATAATGGTGTTAAGTTAAGGTGTGTGGGGGGGGGGGGGTATGATGGTGCACCTCTTTAGTAATTCATAAGCAGAGTTACACAGGGAGATCAGTTGAGCTGTTGGGTATAGTGGCGTCTCTTCTATTGGTGCTTGAGGAGAAGAAGTTAACGCCATTATGTTGTATTTACACTTTGTCTGGGAAAGGGTTTGTGTGTTGTGGTGTTGGAGTGAGTGTTGTGGTGTTGGAGTGTGTGTTGTGGTGTTGGAGTGTGTGTTGTGGTGTTGGAGTGTGTGTTGTGGTGTTGGAGTGAGTGTTGGAGTGTGTGTTGTGGTGTTGGAGTGTGTGTTGCGGTGTTAGAGTGAGTGTTGTTGTGTTGGAGTGTGTGTTGTGAATTACTATTATTATTTTTATTTATCATCAAATGTTATAGTCATCGTCGTATCATCTTCAGTAAAGTCTAAGAACTTTCCCTGTGTTAAAAACGTACAGTATTATCGCTGTCCGTCGCAGTAAGAACAGTAAATCCTACTGGGTAATAGGGACAGTCTTAATGCCGTCCGTGGCAGTAAGGACAGTTGGGTTTGAGAGAAAAAAAGGAAGTGGACGGGGTAGGAGACAAGTGGGAGGGGGAGAGGAAGTGGTAATGGTGGGAGACAAGTGGGAGGGGGGAGAGGAAGTGGTTATGGTAGGAGGCAAGTGGTCGTGGTAGGAGACAAGTGGGAGGGGGGAGAGGAAGTGGTCGGGGTAGGAGACAAGTGGGAGGGGGGAGAGGAAATGATCATGGTAGGAGACAAGTGGGAGGGGGGAGAGGAAGTGGTCGTGGTAGGAGACAAGTGGTGGGAGGGAGGAAGGGGGTAAGATGTCGTGGTCTTACGCTATTGATCCTTGAGGCTCCTGGGAACAAACGTCTCTTCTCCATGCTTGGAGGTTTAAGGCAAAACACCTTTAAGTGTTGCTTGCCTGAGTGCAGACACCCTCACCACCACCACCACCACCACCACCACCACCTCCACCTGTCTAAGATATTGGACGACTTGACCTCAAATCTACCTTTAAAACTGTCCCAGGGAGAGTAGATAATTGTTTCCCGTCAGTAGAAGTAGATATTTGAAGTGAAAGTAGATCCCATAGGCATGACTTCTCGTTAAGGACAGGTGTGGCGGACAATACTTACCTTTTACTGAGTCGTTGGTACTCAAGGCGGCAACGTGGCCAGTATTGTACTCAGCCGGAACAGTAGATAAAATATGTTGCTGTCTTTTAATGCTGGTGAAACAAAAACAAAACAAAAGCAATCTCAGAGAACATTAAATGGTGTAATATTTTTCACCACGGTGTAATACAAGGAGAAATTTCCCACCAGATATAATCCACTGGTGGGAAACAATTTAACCAAACCTTTTGTTAGTGTGATATAAGTTCTATATGACCAGAGTCCCTTGCGTGAGCTTTTGTTATGTCCAAGATTTTCGTGGTGGTGTTGAGCTTGACGAGAGGTGTACCCAGATAAGCCCACCGTAGGGGGTCGTGTTCTCAAAGAATCTCAGGTAATTCTATACCCCCCCCCCCTCCCTTCTTCGCCTTCTGCTGTAAGAAAAAATCCTTCTTAATTAACTAAACCATTTAAAATCGAAACAAAAGGAAGGTGTTCATTTCAGTACTGTTCAATTTATTCAATGAAGTTGCCATACTGTACACAATGCAGGTATACAATTCAGCATGAACATAAACAATACAGGTATACAATCAGCATTTATATAAACAGTGCAGGTATACAATTCAATATGTATGTAGAAAACACAGGTATACAACACAAAATATACACAGTGTAGGTTTACAAATAATGTACCTGGACAGTGCAGGTATACGGACAATATTAAACAGTAAAGCAATTTGACTAAAGAGAACCAAACAAAGTCATCACATAGTTAATTCCATGAGGTGTCCAAACCACGCTGGGAGACTCCACCTTATCTAGCATCGTTCTCTCAACTGGGAAGTGAAAAAACTAAATTAAATACTAGTTTCTAGGAGTCAGGGTTGGGGGCGGAAGATAAGCGACCTCTCTCTCTCTCTCTCTCTCTCTCTCTCTCTCTCTCTCTCCTAGCGTGAACTGTCAACCTCAGGCGGCTCACTCCATTCCCCTCTCACCACCCTCTCACTCCCTCTCCCTCACTCCCTCTCTCACTCATTCTCTCACCCTACACCTCCTCCATCAACGCGTGTCATCATGAATCTCTGTAACTCGGTCCCTTACTTTGAATAGTTGAATAGGTTAGGTTAGATTAGGTTAGGTTAGGTTAGATTAGGTTAGGTTAGGTTAGGTTAGAGATCCAAACAAGGGCTCTAATTCTTCAAGAGATCTCCTTTAGTTCGTATTATCATGCCAATATAAATTAGCGTTACTCAATTCCTTGCTATGAATACCATGATATATCCATAATCCTCTTCCTATCCTATTGTTTACACAGCCTACCCCGTTAACAGCCCAGTTCTGCACACAGTTGTTGACACTTTGGTCGAGGAGCACCCGAGAGAGGGGGATGGGGGGGGGGGGGACAAGAGCTCTCAACACACACACACACACACGCACACACACACACGCACACACACACACACACACACACACATACCCAAACTTTGACGGCTTTAGCAATTCTAATTCATTATACAGTCCTTGGAGACAGAGACGAGAGTAAAGTTCTGTTTTATCTGATGTAATAATTTATTTTTTTGTTCAAGTGTGTGTGTGTGTGTGTGTGTGTGTGTGTGTGTGTGTGTTGGAGTCATTAGTTTGTGGTGGTGGTGGTGACGGTGTAGGTAGAATTGATGGAGATAGTGGTGGTGATTGGAGACAGTATCTGTGAGGGAGATGATGATGGTGGTGGTGATAATGGTGAGTAAGGCATACTCCTACTCCTCCTCCTACTCCTCTCCCTACTCCTCTCCTTCACAGCCTTCCTTCCTCTTTCCTTATTTTCCTCTTCCTCCTCGTCTTAGTCATAACTTTCCTTCCTTTCCTCCACCTTTTCCTCCTCTTCTTTTCCTCCCTTTCCTTTTCCTTTCCTTCATCTACCTCCTCTTCCTATCCTCCTCCTTTTCCACTTCCCCCACCCCCTCCCCCTCCCCCACCCCTCATCCACCACCACCCCCTCATCCACCACCACCACCTCATCCACCACCACCACCCCCTCCCCCACCACCGCCCCTCCCCCACCACCACCCCCTCCCCCAACACCACCCCTTCATCCACCCACCTCATCCACCACCACCCCCTCCCCCACCACCACCCCCTCATCCACCCACCTCATCCACCACCACCTCATCCACCCCAAACCTACCCTCCCTTCCTCAATATTTGGATAGTTGCTAGAGTCCCTTTCCCTGCCTCCCGCCATCTCCTGCTCGCTCCTCCTCGTTTCCATTACAAACAAGTGATGTTTTGACAACCCAACACAACCAGATTTTACTTTCTCGTCTCCTCTGGTGATAAAGGCGATGTAACAGTAATTTAACCCGCCGTGAGGAAAGGGGGTGGTGAGTGTGTTTTGTTTACATGACCACAGAAAGTAGTAATGTTAGTCTCTCTCTCTCTCTCTCTCTCTCTCTCTCTCTCTCTCTCTCTCTCTCTCTCTCGTGCCGACAATCAGACCTCATCACCCACTTCCTAACCACAACTGTTGTCGGCATCTTCCTCTCTCCTCTTCTTCCTCCTCCTCCTCCTCCTCCTCTTCACCCTCCTCTTTATATTCTAATTTTTCATCTTCTTTCCTTTTGTCCTTAGAATTTCTCTCTCTTCTCTTTCCACCTCCTTATCCTCTTCCTCCTCCTCTTCCTCGTCTTTCAAGGGTCTTCTATTGTCATTATCCTATACTTTTCTTTTTAATGTTGTTATTCCTTTCCACTTGTGTCTCCTTCTTTCCAGTCTTCTCTTGGTTTCTCTTCTTCTTTCTTCTTCGTATTCTTATTCTTATTATTCTTATTCTTATTATTCCTATTATTCATATTCTTCATATTATTGTTTTTTTCTTATTCTTATTCTTACATCGTTCTCTCTTTCTCTCTTTCTCTCTTTCTAAGTTTATTATATTTTGCTTCTCTCTTTAATGTTTTTTTTTATTATTATTATATTTTCCTCTTTTCATATCTTCTTTCTCCTCTTTGTCTCACCTTTTTATTTGTTTTTATCTCATCTTTTCTTCTCTTTACTTCCTTTCCTTTGTTTTGTCTTCACTATATCATCCCTAACCTGGCTATGCTTTAATTATTCTCTCTCTCTCTCTCTCTCTCTTTGCCAGGGTCCCAAGTCTTTCACGTAGTTGTTTGCCTAAATGATTTCGAAAGAGTGGGGGGGAAAAAGAAAATCTTTCTCTCGTGGTTGAAGAGTTCCAAACCTCCTCCTATTGTTGAGGAGTCGAGAATTGTCCTTCTTGTTGCGACACACAAAACCTTCCCACGGTATTCTTTCATGATTTCAGAAACAAAAAAAAAAAAATAAATAAAAATATAAAGATCACCTGAAGATTAGACACCCTCAGGTTTTCTTCACTTCAAAGTTTAACCAAAAGTAATGTTGAGGGTAACCTAATTTAACCTATCCTATCCTATCCTAACCTATCCTATCCTAACCTAACCTAACCTAATTTAACCTAACCTAACCTAACCTAATTTAACCTATCCTATCCTATCCTAACCTAACCTAACCTAACCTAACCTAACCTAACCTAACCTAACCTAATTTAACCTATCCTATCCTAACCTATCCTATCCTAACCTAACCTAACCTAATTTAACCTAACCTAACCTAACCTAATTTAACCTATCCTAACCTAACCTAACCTAATTTAACCTAACCTAACCTAACCTAATTTAACCTATCCTATCCTAACCTAACCTAACCTAACCTAACCTAACCTAACCTAACCTAACCTAACCTAATTTAACCTAACCTAACCTAAACCTAACCTAATTTAACCTAACCTATCCTAACCTAACCTAACCTAACCTAACCTAATTTAACCTAACCTAACCTAACCTAAACCTAACCTAATTTAACCTATCCTATCCTAACCTAACCTAACCTGACTTGACTTACAGTTTATTAGATGGGAAAATACATAAATTCTCAGGTTAAAAAGATATATTGGGTGGATGGTTAGACGTACATACAAGCAGAGATCATTAGAGGAGAGGAAGGGTACTAATGTGACGGAGTGAGAGACGCAGACAGTGAGAGACGCAGACAGTGAGAGACGCAGACAGAGAGAGACGCAGACAGTGACAGACGCAGACAGTGAGAGACGCAGACAGTGAGGGCGCAGACAGTGAGAGACGCAGACAGTGAGAGACGCAGACAGTGAGAGACGCAGACAGTGAGAGACGCAGACAGTGAGAGACGCAGACAGTGAGAGATGCAGACAGTGAGAGGCGCAGACAGTGAGAGGCGCAGACAGTGAGAGGCGCAGACAGTGAGAGACGCAGACAGTGAGAGACGCAGACAGTGAGAGGCGCAGACAGTGAGAGGCGCAGACAGTGAGAGACGCAGACAGTGAGAGGCGCAGACAGTGAGAGGCGCAGACAGTGAGAGACGCAGACAGTGAGAGGCGCAGACAGTGAGAGACGCAGACAGTGAGAGGCGCAGACAGTGAGAGACGCAGACAGTGAGAGACGCAGACAGTGAGAGGCGCAGACAGTGAGAGACGCAGACAGTGAGAGACGCAGACAGTGAGAGGCGCAGACAGTGAGAGACGCAGATAGTGAGAGACGCAGACAGTGAGAGACGCAGACAGTGAGAGACGCAGACAGTGAGAGACGCAGACAGTGAGAGGCGCAGACAGTGAGAGACGCAGACAGTGAGAGGCGCAGACAGTGAGAGACGCAGACAGTGAGAGACGCAGACAGTGAGAGGCGCAGACAGTGAGAGACGCAGACAGTGAGAGACGCAGACAGTGAGAGACGCAGACAGTGAGAGGCGCAGACAGTGAGAAAGAGAGAGAGAGAGAGAGAGAGAGAGAGAGAGAGAGAGAGAGAGATTTTCTCACCTGGCGAAAATATCGCAAATGTTAATGTTGTTCCCTCGACTCACTCTGATTACTTGATTCACTAAGATCACTCGACTTACTCTGATCACTTGACTCACTAAGATCGCTTGACTCACACGGGTATGATCACATGATGGATGACGTCGCTTGCGGCTTGACGTGTGAGTGACTTTCTGGAGACTGCGGCAATTGAATGCATTTTACCAGTGATTTATATTATATGACACCTAGAAGAGACGGTGTGTGTGTGTGTGTGTGTGTGTGTTTAACTTGTCTTTAGTCTGTGGCGCCATGAATAAATCTTTATTATGTATATTTTCTTATTATTATTATGTATTATTATTATTAGTAGTAGTAGTAGTAGTAGTAGTAGTAGTAGTAGTATTGATCACAAAGACTTGGTAAAAGTTAGCAATAACCTAACCTAACATAACCTAACCTAACCTTACTAATAACATAACAAGGGCATCACAACTGAGCTTCAGAGGGCGTGTGAGAGGAGATAAGGGGCGAGTGAGTATTGAAGACGGCCACCACTATACTAGGTGCGGGCGTGTAGGAGTGGGCGTGCATATACGGGCGTGTAGGTGCGGCAGGCGTGTAGATGCGGGCGTGTAGGTGCGGCAGGCGTGTAGATTCGGGCGTGTAGGTGTGGGCGTGCAGGCAATCATAAGTTCGGGGGGGTGAATATCGGAGCGGGGAGTCTTGCGTGGCCCGGGCACAATGGTGAGGTAATGGAAAATTTATCTCAAATGTGTTCTGCCTCAACGGTGACATCATTAAGGGTTTATCATGTGGTGGAGCCTCTCTCTCTCTCTCTCTCTCTCTCTCTCTCTCTCTCTCTCTCTCTCTCTCTCTCTCTCTCTCTTTCATCTTACTCTTTTGTGTATGTGTTCCTATCTTCCCTTCTTCTCCTCCCCTTCCTCCTGCCCCTTCCCTTCCGTTAATCTTCCGTTATCATCCTTCTCATTTCTCGCTTCCATTCTCTCTTGTTCATTCCAATTTCCACTGTTATTCTCTCTGTGTCCGTCCTTCACCCTCCTTATACTCCTTCCTCACCTTCTTCCTCCTTCTCCTTCTTCCCTCCTTCACCCTAATCCTCCTCCTCCTCCCTCAACCTGATCCCGTCTTCCTAGCCCTCATCCTCCTTCCTTACCCTCACTTGAATCCTACTCCTCCCTCATCTCTCACCCTGACCTTTCCTCCCTCACCCTCAACCACCTCATCCTCCCTCACCCTTACTTTCATCCACCTCATCCTCCCTCCTCATCCACACCCTCTTCTTACTCTCTCTGCCTCCTGGTATTTCTTTAGAAAGGTCTACACACACACACACACACACACACACACATACACACACACACATACACCACCTATGACGCTATTTTGCTCGCCAGTCTTGACCTCACTGATTCAGCTTTTTTCCTTCTGATTTTTGTCCTGTGTGTGTGTGTGTGTGTGAGTGTGTGTGTCCTCCCTTCCCAGCTTCTCTGAGGATTCTCTGTACGTCTCTTGTTTTTCACTGGACTTTTTTCCTCTTCCACTAGACTTTCTTCCTCTTCCACCGGACTTTCTTCCTCTCCCTCCACCCTCAGTCCCTTTCTCATGTCTTACCAGGATAATTATTATGATTTTATTTAAACTTTCTCTCTGGGGTCGACCAAGTGCCTCCGTGTTTTGGCTTCATCTCCTACTGTAAACTTTCTCTCGCTTTCCCTGCTCCCACTCTCCCTGCTTCCACTCTTTCTGCTCCCACTCTTCCTACTCATCCTCCCTGCTCTCACTCTCCCTACTCGCCATCAACAAGATACTCTCACTCGCCTGATACACTTAGTAGCTGGAGTAAGGCTGCCCATCAACCACAACAAGTGAGTTTGGTGGCAGAGTTGCAGTCCATCACCACATCCTGCCTTACTCAAGACCTCCCCAGTCATCTCCTCTGTCACTGCTGTTTTACTGTTGTTTTTCGTCTCTTTTCTAATCTATAAAACACACACACACACACACACATACACATACACACACATACACACACACACACACACACACACACACGCACACACACACACACATTCTTCTTCTCTTTAATGATGTCTCTTTCCTTCCCATCCCATCATGCCTATATTTCTTGGTCCCCTCTCTCTCTCTCTCTCTCTCTCTCTCTCTCTCTCTCTCTCTCTCTCTCCAAACACCTGGAGGACGCACACCCGTGGGAGGTAGGTGTGGAAGGCAGGTGTGGAGGACTTCTGACTCTCGTGTGACTGAAGGGTCCTCACACCTGCCGCCTCTCTCTGTTTTGGTCACGCCCGCTCGGCTCTGTTTGTCCTGTTGAGGCTCCCTGTCAGTGTGTAGCCAGACAGGGGTGGGTGGCTCCCTGTCAGTGTGTAGCCAGACAGGGGTGGGTGGCTCCCTGTCAGTGTGTAGCCAGACAGGGGTGGGTGGCTCCCTGTCGGTGTGTAGCCAGACAGGGGTGGGTGGCTCCCTGTCGGTGTGTAGCCAGACAGGGGTGGGTGGCTCCCTGTCGGTGTGTAGCCAGACAGGGGTGGGTGGCTCCCTGTGAGTGTATAGGCAGACAGGGGTGGGTGGCTCCCTGTCAGTGTATAGCCAGACAGGGGCGAGAGATAAACAAGGAACAACCAAAATATCATCTTATATACCATTTAGTTACTAAATCCAATTTCTGAATAAAAATTATGTTTAGGTTAGGTTAGGTTAGGTTAGGTTAGGTTAGGTTAGGTTTGGTTAGTCATGATTGCTTCCGGTGTTTACTGTTGATGGGAAGTGCTTGAGACTGTGGTGCTGGGTGGAGAAACTTGTTCTTCCTGGCGCTTCTTGACCTTGTAATAACTATAAAGTGATTAGAAAAATATTAATAAAAGATCGTAATGCTTTCATCCGGGAGAGACTCATTAGTCCTCTGAAGAATACATATTCCCAACATCCCGAATATTTATATAAACATAAAACGTGAATAATAACACGAGGTAAGAGATTCTGCGTGCGAGAATTATCCAGAGGTAGAAGGTGATTCCAGGCCTCCTTCAGCGCTTCAGGAGTAAAATTCTTAGAACTCGCTACTGAAGACCACAGCTGTGAGTCTCGTTGTTCAGTATATCAGGCCTGAGACCCTTGAGAAGATTGTGTGGGCCATGTAGGTCCTCCCTGCTGTGTTATGGTACCAGACGACCTTTACCCACCTCCCTCTGACACACGCATGCATACCACACACACACACACACACACCTCTGTTTGACTATTTTAACCCTCTACATCAAGACAACGTTAACAGCTGAGTCAGTAATAATGCACCCTGTTGTGTCTGACTGTCTTAGTATTTTACAGAGCAGCGAGACCCCAAGACCCTTCAGAAAGCGAGTACCTTGACAAAAGCTTCTGCTTCATTAAGCTCTATAACACTCAGACTCAAGTCTAAACCTGGATAATAAGGAGATAATGAACACTTTTGAATCCCTTTTTTTTCACTTTTCGGGATCTTTTTTTTTTCAAAGTCATAATAGTCTTAAGAATTTTAAAACTCAATGTGCAGAAATGGGACTCAGGACTCGCTACTTAGGGTGTTGGAGTCATGACTGAGTCCTTCACACAATGCAACATATTTGAAGGTCCATTAAACTGGTCGCCGAGAGCTGTTGCAGGATTTATATATTTATTTTTCTCGAGCTGGTAAAACGTCCTGTTGCTGGAATAAGTCTTCTCACAGCCAGACTCTATCCTGAAGACGACGTCGTTTCTGGGGGACGCAAACTCCTGCTGGGGAAGGAGAGAAGGAGGAGGAGGCCATGTGGGTGTATAATGTGGGAGAATGGGAGAACACTAAACTGAACCATAACATAAACACAATGTGGAACAATACATTAAGCGGAAACTGGTTGAGTGTTTGTGTGTTTGTAAATATCCTTATGCATGAGTTTTAGGATAATTGTCGAGTCGTGTTTTTCTTTTACCTTTGACAGCTGCAGCCATGACTTCCTGAGTGTGTGTTTACAATGTTTTTACCAACGTCTGTGTAGCGGGGGGAGGGGGTGAGGGGGCAGGGCTTGGCAAGGCTCTCAGTTTATGTCTCTACGTGTGGCTGCTGCCGAGTTGTGAGCGATAGTAACGTAAATGGACACTTATTTGGATGAAACGTTTGTATGTGGATAGAACTCAACTTAACCTTACTTTACCTTACCTTACCTTACCTTACCATACCTTACCTTACCTGATAGTAGTGTTTTAATTCCGTTAATACTCAGTTCAGTTTTAGAAATAGCCCTATAACAAAATGGAGCTCCTATTATATATTTACCACTTGAAATTTTTTATTATTTTTATGACATGAAACACCCAAAAAAATAATATATCATTGTTCTATTACTCATAAATACAGGATATTATTTCTTGTTGTTTATTTCACGACATTCACGTCTATTGTTAAGGAAAGCTATTGTCTCCTTCAGCTCCTATTGTAAACACACTTTCATGTTGTCCTCAGTATGAGTTGAGAATTGAGCCTCCATAATTACCTGTTCCTATAATGAGCGACAGGTTACTACACACACACAATAGCAATCTTACCTGCCTCGCTTTATATCTTACCTGGCAAGTGTGTACCCATGTAGTAGTAGTAGTAGTAGTAGTAGTAGTAGGAGGAGGAGGAGATCATCAATAGTAGTAGGAGTAGGAATATCAATAGTAGTATCAATAGTAGTAGTAGTAGTATTATACGAAGATGATAAACTAATATCCACGGTGGAATACGGAAGCTTGGGAGGCACGGGATAATATTGATACGGGCAGCTAACCATTCCAAAGCCCGCGACAACAGCTGACGTCTGAATGATTCTCACTACACCTGTTACGGGAACCAGACACACACACACACACACACACACACACAAGGGATTAAACTTACACTAAATAAAAATATGTAGAGCGGAGAAATAATTAGTCGATAGTGACATAAAATGAAACAATATGAAAATATATTAAAAATGGTCGGAAAAAAATAGAAACAGAAATTAAGTGAAAATTGATAAAAGAAAAAGCTCTGACTTGTTTATATGAAAGCAAAAATGAAACATGGAAAATATTTAAAAGAAACTGAACGATTGCAAGACCAAAATCATCGGTAAACAAAATGAAACAAAATGGAAAGAAAGTAGAATGAATGAAATGAAAAATGGAACAAGAAAAAAAAATAATAAGAAAATGTAAAGAAAATAACAAACTAGAACGAAAAGAAAAAATTAAAAAAAGTAGAAATAATGAAAAGAAAAAAATAAGCAAAATGAAAATAAATAGAAAAAAGATGAAAAACAAAAAACTTAACCAAACAAAAGCAATAAAAACTAAAAAAAAAAAGCCCCAACAATAAAAAAAAAAACACCTCTATATATGAAAGTAAAAAGACAGAATATTACCCAATGAGAGTAACATTCACACACAAACTTTAGGAAAACATCTGAACGTTTCTTAGTCCAAATGATTAGAAGAAAGGTGGCAGGTACGCAGGCAAGAGATTCAACGAAGAAGACCTTTCCATATTTTTCCTGAATTTGTGGAGTGTTCAATAATTGGGCAAGGCCGCTGAGAAACAAGACTGCTGCGGCTTCTATATTTTCCACCAAACAAAATGAATCTTCGGGAAATATCTCTGGAAATAAATTTTTGTTTATAAGAAATATCAGAATGCCTTGAAATATTTTTAAGTGAGAAGCATTATTATTATTATTATTATTATTATTTGAGGTTTAGATTAGATTAGATAAGGTTCAGTTAGTGTTAAGGTGTTTGAGCATCAGGTGAAATAAACTAGGGTGTCTAATCTTCAGGTAATCCTTAACTCTATACAGTATTCAGACCTTTAATGTTTTAAGGTGTGAGAAGTCATAGGTGAGAGGTCATGGGTGAGAGGTCATAGGTCACAGCTCTAAAAAAAAACACCACTAGGGATGAGTTAGCACCTCCCTCGAGTGTAGTTTAACCTGTTTTTCCGAATTTTTTTATTATTTCACCATCCCGGGGCGTCATGATTACATAGGCTTTCATTGTATATACACACGCTATACCTTTGTTCATTATACACTGTAATTACATTCATTGTATACAAGCTCATACACGGAGGGTTTACTGACTATATACATGAGCATAGATAAATAAGGACATCCATACATACATACATACATACATACATGTAGAAAAAGGGGGAGATAAAGGAGGGAGAGAGGGATGGAGGAAGGGGTGCATAACTGGGAAAGGGGAAAAAGAAAGGGGTGGATAAGGGAGAGGGAGAAGAGACTAAATAAAGAGGAAGAGGGAGAGGAAGCAAAATTAGCCTAGTTGGGGACCAAGAGGTGGTGGCTCGTCTCCTCAGATCTCAATGCATTATTTCGTTTCACCTTCATTAGCCTCAAAGGAGAGAGAGAGAGAGAGAGAGAGAGAGAGTATCCAATTATACTCGAGTATAAATGTAACTTTGACGCCATTTTGCCCACCATAGTCGTGTCGTTGTCGTAAGTTGGCCGGGCTACAATGTGAATTATTAAGGTAAGAATGTCTGAGAATCTCGTGTGTGTGAGGGTGGCGGTGGTGGGGGGCAGTAATATATGCAGATGACATAAGTGAATGTAAAGTTTTTTGAGGGCGGGAGGTCGACCCCACCACGACCCAGGCCAATGACACAAGGTTCTGGTGTGTGTTGTGGTGTGTGTGTGGTACTGTGCGTCATAGGTCACTCTAGGATAGTTATCCCATAAATTCAGAGAAAACGAAGCTGATGTCAGGGATAACTCACTTAAACGGAATGGTTCACCTCCAGACGTTACGCTAATCACTTGAATCAGAATTGGAGATTCAGGAGACGACAGCTACTCGTAGAATGATAATGGATAGACCTTTCTTACATACAGACACTTAACTACATGAACGAATAAAGTAGAAATAAATAATATGTATGTACGAGAATCAAGTGGATTATTTATTTTGTTTTTTTATGTATTACTTCTGTCTGTAGTTAAAGTATTATGTAATTGCCAGTTTCGGTCACCTAAGATTCGCCACCAAGTTATTTCACCTGAGGATTAACCACCCTCACGCATCCTGCAGGATTAGGTTAAATTAGGTTACGTAAAGTTGGGTTAAGTTACCATAAGGGTTACTAATCTACAGGTGAAATAAGCTGGAAGAGACGAATTTTGAAGTGATCTGTCGCTTTCATAGTATAATGTTCTATATATCACTGCACTAACCTAACCTAACCTAACCTTGCTTCTTTCTCTTCTTCAGGTGAGTGTCTTGCCCGAGTTTCTGGTGTACAAGTAAGTGACATCTGAGGTGGATCCTGTGGTCACGCCCTTGGGAAGTCCTGTGGTTATTCCCTTGGGACTCTTGATCCTGTGGTCACTCCTTCTCTCGGATAATCACAGTGTTTATTTATACTGATATTAGACGGCAACCTTGTGATTGATACGAGTATTTCAAAATCAAAACAGCCTATGTGATTTATGAGAGCTCCTTGAGAGACCTTTTGTAATTTGTGGCACACTTAAGAGAGACCTTGTGATTGATTACCCATGAGAGAGAGAGTCCTTGTGATTTACGACCCATGAGATAGTCTATGTGATTTAATGAGACACCTGCCTCCACAGTGTCATTTGGCGGATCAATGTTCAATGGGGCCCCAAGTCCTAATGGGCCCCGAAAGTGACATTAGTACCGGGCCTGATTAACATTGGATCTCATTACGACTTGAGGCTCATTAGAGTTGGGATTACATCATGATCAGACCCCATTAAGATATGGACCCACTTGGATTAAGGGCCCATTATGACAAAGGACCCACTTGGATTAAGGGCCCATTATGACATAGGGCCTACTTGGATTGGGTCCCATTTTGGTTAGGGTTCACAAGGATTAGGGTCCATTTAAGATGAGGACCCACTAGGACTGTAGCCAGAGGGTGTAGCTTGGTGGGTTAGGTTCACCTTTGAGCCCGTAGGCACCAACACACCTGCCGTATAATGTGCATTGTCTCTGACCAGACCTCCATTATGGGTCCCTGATTGGATGCCGTTTTCTGTGGCTTTGACTGGGAGGCCGTTTTCTTTGAGGGGATTCTCCGTTATATTCCCTAGTAATTGAATCAGCAGTGTCGAGGGTAGTACGCCTGCCGGATCTCTTTGTCTGGATAATGGATCTTTCTTGTTTTGCCATTGGGATATATATATATTTTTTTTAGCATATACAAGTGAAACCTCTATTTAACGGACTATATGGAGGGGAATATCCGTAATATCGAGGTATTTGTTAGATAAGAAATCTCCATTTAACGAATTATATCGATATGAAAGTCTGTTATGTCGATGGTTTGTTAGATACGACCCCCCCCCCCCCCTCCACCTAGCAGATTACATGGAGAGAAGAGTCACTTTTATAAAGGTTTCAATATACAGGGACTCAAAAAACTATCTGTACTTGGGGTGATCGATGAATTTCAGGATGAACACTGTGACTCCTGTTGTCTCAGTCAGATTGCCAAAATTCTTCGTCCATTGTGTCATATTTTTTCAACACAATTTTGTATATATAGTTTTTTGTGTGTGTGTGACTTTACCTGGAAACTAATCAGAAATTGAGATGGATGTCGGAAGGTAAACAACAAGGTAGAGGTATTTTTTTTAAGGTGTGTAACATTGATAGAGAGATATGGAGTTATTGTGTCGTGTATATCATTGTGATTTACTGGTGATTGGTGTTTTGTTTTTTAGGGGATTTTTGAAGTAGTGCATTGAAAAAAAATAATCCCCTGAGTATGAAGATTTAACCTCTTGAATACTTGGACTTAACTCTTTAGTACGATGTCTTGACACCCTGATTATAATTATTTAACCCTTTGATTATAATTATTTAACCCCTTTGGTAAGATAATAGACAAAATAGATACATGATAGAAACTAAATACAGACAATAGACAAACTTACTAGAATTATTATTATTAATCATGACGTGACTTGACCAAAGGAAGACGATAATAAACAGTACTTTGTTAGGCTAAGTCTCCTCTGGCTTTGAGCATGAGAGCCTTTAATATGGACTAATACCACTAATTATACACCAGGAGCCTCATCAAATATTCAAATTACCTCATTTACTACTGCTAAAGACCTCATTAATACACTTCCTCACACCTCAATGCTAACTAACTCTGGTGCCTTTATTTTCAACTGATTTTTTTTGTCAAGGTATAATTAGGTGGGTGATGTAGGTGTGGGGTTAGGATACAGGTGTAGTGTTAGAGTACAGGTGTGGTGTTAGGGTACAGGTGTGGTGTTTGGGTACAGGTGTGATATTATTTTATTGGCATTTATTGACTATTAACCTTAACTACCCTGACTCCCTCCTTCCCTCCACCAGTACTTCCGTCACTCCCTCCTCCCCTCCCCCCTCCCCCCCTCCCCCCCCCTCCCTGCAGTAAGCCCCAACCATCTGCTTTACGCCTTCGCATCTCTCATCAAAGGCCCTTCACCACCACTCCACTCATCCACCTCTCCGCTCATCCACCACTCCACTCACCCACCACTCCACTCATCCACCACTCCACTCATCTACCTCTCCACTCATCCACCACTCCACTCATCCACCACTCCACTCATCCACCTCTCCATTCATCCACCTCTCCACTCATCCACCACTCCACTCATCCACCACTCCACTCATCCACCTCTCCACTCATCCACCACTCCACTCATCCACCTCTCCACTCATCCACCTCTCCACTCATCCACCACTCCACTCATCCACCACTCCACTCATCCACCACTCCACTCATCCACCACTCCACTCATCCACCTCTCCACTCATCCACCACTCCACTCATCCACCACTCCACTCATCCACCACTCCACTCATCCACCTCTCCGCTCATCCACCTCTCCGCTCATCCACCTCTCCGCTCATCCACCTCTCCACTCATCCACCACTCCACTCATCCACCTCTCCACTCATCCAACACTCCACTCATCCACCTCTCCACTCATCCAACACTCCACTCATCCACCACTCCACTCATCCACCACTCCACTCATCCACCACTCCACTCATCCACCTCTCCACTCATCCACCACTCCACTCATCCACCACTCCACTCATCCACCTCTCCACTCATCCAACACTCCACTCATCCACCACTCCACTCATCCACCTCTCCACTCATCCAACACTCCACTCATCCACCTCTCCACTCATCCAACACTCCACTCATCCACCACTCCACTCATCCACCACTCCACTCATCCACCACTCCACTCATCCACCACTCCACTCATCCAACACTCCACTCATCCAACACTCCACTCATCCACCTCTCCACTCATCCACCTCTCCACTCATCCACCACTCCACTCATCCACCTCTCCACTCATCCAACACTCCACTCATCCACCACTCCACTCATCCACCACTCCACTCATCCACCTCTCCACTCATCCACCACTCCACTCATCCACCTCTCCACTCATCCACCACTCCACTCATCCACCTCTCCACTCATCCACCTCTCCACTCATCCACCACTCCACTCATCCACCACTCCACTCATCCACCACTCCACTCATCCACCTCTCCACTCATCCACCTCTCCACTCATCCACCTCTCCACTCATCCACCACTCCACTCATCCACCTCTCCACTCATCCAACACTCCACTCATCCACCACTCCACTCATCCACCACTCCACTCATCCACCTCTCCACTCATCCACCACTCCACTCATCCACCTCTCCACTCATCCAACACTCCACTCATCCACCACTCCACTCATCCACCTCTCCACTCATCCAACACTCCACTCATCCACCTCTCCACTCATCCAACACTCCACTCATCCACCACTCCACTCATCCACCACTCCACTCATCCACCTCTCCACTCATCCACCTCTCCACTCATCCACCACTCCACTCATCCACCTCTCCACTCATCCAACACTCCACTCATCCACCACTCCACTCATCCACCACTCCACTCATCCAACACTCCACTCATCCACCTCTATCATCACGTTCTGGATTAAGTTATTTTTTCACTTCGAATAAATAAAAATCGTAAATTAATGATTCAAATTATCTATGATTTTTTTGTTAGTGACCAAAAGCATTAAGGTTGACATTATGTTATTTATTTTGTTTTTTCTTCAGTATTTACGTAATATTTTCATATTTTTGGACCCTCCTTAATCTCCATGGGATGTGCAGCTGACAAATCATCCTGTGAGGTATTATTCGGATGATTTGTTACGGTGATATGAAGAATATGTGAGTGATCGAAAAGTCCCTATGCACCTGGAATGATTAACAATATAGTTTTTACCTTTGTTATATTTACAATTATATACCTTATAGTTGTTGTAGGTGCACAGGGATTTTTCGATCACTTTTGTTTTTCATCAGGTAGTTTAACAACACGTACTACATATTAATTCCTAATCGGGGGATATACAGTAGAGGAATATGTTCTTGATTTTACTTTAAGAAAACACTATAAGACAAGGTGGTGTAGTCAATGTTGATTTTGATGTCCTCGTCTAGTTCTCAGCCAAGGTGTGTGGATTCTCAGAGACACGTCCGTCAGAACAATATGTTCCCTCCATTTATGCCGCCGAGACAAGACGACCCCCATTGATTTAGTCACGAGGCGATTCTGCGGCCATTTTGATTGTTTTCGTTCCGTAGGTGTTTATTAAGTGGGGTAGGAAGGTTGTTTGTCTACCTTTAACTATTGGAAAGTCATTCTACGAACCTAACCTAACCTAACCTAACCTGCGACCTATTCTTGAGGTAGGTGGAGTCCATGGAACTTATCTCCCTTAGTTTACATCAGGTCACGTTATGTCCACGATAGTTTACCTGTAAATGGTCGTTAGTGTAGGGGGTATATGGTGATGGTAGAGGGAGGGGTCGTGATGGTCGTTAACGAGGGGGAGAAGAGGGGGGGAGAATGGAAGGGAGGAGAGGAAATAGGAGAAGGGATAAGGTAGAAGAGAGAGGAGTGGAAGAGGAAAGAGTAGAATGGGTAGGGTGGAAGGGGTAGTAGTGGAAAGGGGAGAGTGGGAAAGGGAGAGGAGTGGAAAAGTGTTGGGTGGAAGCTTACCATCCCGGCTTTAACAACACTGATGCCCATCATAACTCTTAAATACTTCTACAGTTTTACCACCCAAGAAAATATGTCGCCATAACGAGAAGGAATGGCTTACACACACACACACACACACACACACACACACACACACACACACACTCACTCACTCACTCACTCATACACACACACACACTCACACTCACACACACACACACACACACACACTCACACTCACACTCACACTCACACACACTCACACACACACTCTAAAAACAAGGCTTCGGTACACAAGGAGGCAGAGTAGCCAACACTGCACCACACAGCCTTCACTTCCCCAACTGACCGTCACAGGAGCGTCACAGAATATCAAAGGCCGTCACAAAACGTCAAAGGGCCTCACAGGGCGCTAAAAGACGTCACTTGGCGTCACAGAACATTTAGGTTGTCACAAAGTGTCTCAAAGTGTAAAATAGCGTCACAGTGCGTCACACAGCTAAGGGAAATTACAGAGCGCAACACGGCCGTCACAAATTATGACGGAGAGTCAAAGAGCATCACAAGACCGTAATGGGGAGTCACAAAACGTCACAGAGCCGCCACAGAGCCGTCACAGAACGTCACATTAGCTTCCGTTGTTCCTCTCACCCACAGATTTCCGCTTCTGTATTAAATGTTATGGAAAAGAGCTATTACCCCCGTGGACGACTGCTGACACTGTACCTTTAAGTTGCCTTGCTTTGATGTCTCCCCTCCCTCCCTTCCTCTCTCCTCTCCTTCCCTCCCCTCCTCTCGCTCTCCTTCCATCCCCTCCCCCGTCATTCCCTCCCCTATCATTCCCTCCCTTCTCTTTCCCTCTTCTCTCCTTCCCTTCTCTCCCTCCCCTCTCATTTCCTCCTCCTCCTCCTCCTCCTCCTTCTTCTTCTTCTTTTTCCTCCTCCTCCAAGGCTCAACCCCTCCTTCGTGTTTACTTGATAGCGCCAAATATTCAGTGTCTGTGTGTTTGGATTTCCATTTTTATTGACAGTGTGTTGTTGGTCTGCTGAGCCACTGTCTTCACCTCCCTACCTGCCTCACCTGACACACACACACACACACACACACGCGGACGAACATATGGACGTACGGACGCAAGCACAGACACACACACACAGTGGTAGTTATGTTAATGATGGTGGTGGTAGTGTTGGTGGTAGATGGTGGTAACTGGTATTAATGTTGGTGGTAGTGCTGGTGATGGAGGTGATGTTTATAGTAGTGGTAGTGGTGTTAGTGATGGTAATGATGATGGTAAGTAGTGATGATGGTAGGAGGTGGTAGTAATAATAGTGATAGTGGGGGTGGTAGGATTTGGTAATGGTAATAGGTTGTGACGATGGTGGTAGGTGGTGGTGGTGGTGGTAATGGTGGTAATGGTGGTTAAGTGGTGATAACAGTAATATAACAGCAATCATCAAATTCCTCAGTTTAGAAATGTATTTATATATAAACTTTAAAAAAAAAAATTAACAAGATTTTTTTTTTTCCACAACAACAACATTTAACTCCTGTGTTTACTGAACTCTGCTGACTTACTCTTCATCACCCTTTACTGAACTTGTTACCAGCACGCCATCCACTCCTTACTGATAACCGAACTGAACTGCGTCGTCACCAAATTTGTCAGCCAATTCCTCGGTTCATTTACATTTACTTAATTTTATCAAAGTATTTTTTTTATCATCTTGGTATCGTTGTCATCATCAGATATTAGATAAGACGAAGAAGAAAAAGAGGAGGAAGAAGAAGACACGAAGAAGAAGAAGAAGACTAAGAAGAAGAAGAAGACTAAGAAAAAGAAGAGGAAGAAGAAAATGACGAAGAAAAGCGAAGACGAAAACGAAGAAGACGAAGACGAAGAAGAAAAAGATACGACGAAGAAGAAGAAGAAGACAAAAACGAAGAAAATCAGTGCCGAAGTTGTGATACCGCAAGAGACAAGACGCGTGTGATCTCCAACATCCCATGAAATCGTTCTGAGCCAGCCAACGTGGACCCCCCCCCCCCCTCCCCTCCTCTCCCAGCCCGGCCAGTTAAACTCATCAGGAAATCAGCATTTATCCCACCAACTCATAAGGTCCATAGTGGTGTGCATTTATAACACTCTAGCCATCTTAGGAGCTCAGGGAATTAGATCCTTATTGAGATGGATCATAAGGGTTGGAATTCCTCTGTTTAGTCTGTCAGGGTAAGATTGCGTTATGAGATTTTCAAGTTAAATTAGCTTCTGTTTATGGACGGGAGGACTTGGAAGGTGGGCGTGACTTCAGGGTGGACGAGACGAGCGGGAGGAGTATATACATGCTGTTTTGACGGTGGTGGAAGGTGTGGGTGGGGGGGGGGGCAATTATCGCCAAAAGGTTATTATTAGTGCGAGTTACTTTACCACACACACACACACACACACACATCAAGAAGCGCTCAACACACTGACCCTCTCGGCTCTCACTGACCATCACCACGACCTCATCTGCAAATTTGGTGAGAAGCTTCTTCACCATCCTCAACACCGGCTCGTACTACCACCTGAGATCCCTCGCCCGAGAATTGCTGTTTGACACCACAACCGCATCCAGCCCATACGAGCACGAACTGATCGCTATAAGAAGAGCCCTGTCCCAACCATTGTAAAAATTATCAATAACTTGTAATCAACCAGTGTATTCACTCCCAGTCAATCTTACTTTTTGCACTGTCACTAAGTTGAAATGCCCTGTAGTTTGAGCTTCTCCACATCTAGTTATTATATATCATATTTGTATCACTTATGTTACTTGTTTATTATTTGTAAATCAAGAGACCCATTCCCCAATTATGTAACTGTATATTTTCAGCCTTCCGGCTGTCATGCTCTTTCAATAAACTGTTAATTATTATTATTATTTTTACTATTATTATTAATATTATTATTATCACACGAAGGAGGAGAAGGAACAAAAAGACAGGAGAAGAGAGAGAGAGAGACGAAAGAGGAGGAGGAGGAGGAGGAGGGGGAAGAGGAAGAGGGGGAAGAGGAAGAGGGGGAAGAGGAAGACAGAGGAAAGGGGAAGACAGAGGAAAGAGGAGGATGAGAAAAAGAAGACAAGGAAGCGGAGAGAACAATGAGACGGAAAGTATTAAATATAAGTCATGGGAACAGAAGGAAGAATAACAAAAACAGAATGAAGGAAGATACTGGGAGAGACAATAACAAGGAAGAGTGTAAGAAGGGAAGGAAGGAATGAGAAGAGGAGGGAGAGAAGGCGAAAAGAAAGTAGAGAGAGAGCATGAAATGTGTTGATGACCTTCCTAACCTAACCTAACCTAACCTAACCTTACCTTACCTTGTTTGGTCTGGTATTGTTATTTATTTGTTGTGAAGCAAAAAATATAAAAATAGTGTTCACTAAAAATACCGTGACAAATATTTTATGAAAAGACGTCGCGTTGCTGGCCATGCGGGCGTATGAGAGAGGGTGAGTGGGCGTGTGAAGAGGGATGAAGGAGAGGCATAAGAGGCGTGGTGGTGAAAAGGGGGAGGGGGAGAGGGGCGTGGTGATGGAGAGGGAGGGGGGCGTGGATGTGCTGTGTTAGTAAATTGACCTCCCTTCCTCCCCGTCATTCCTTCCCCCGCCCCGGTCTGCCCCGCCCCGCCCCGCCTCGCCCCCCTCCCCTGTCAGATAGTCTAAATAAATTGGAATGTAAAAGTCGTAGGTCCTGTTGGTCAGTAATTAAATTGAAACCCGGGGTGAGGATGTCTGGTGATAGGCCGAGATACAGTAACACCCTGAGAAGAAGAGGAAGGAAGAGGAGAGGAAGAAAGATGGGGAGAGGGAGGAGAAGATGAGAGGAGTATACACACCATACTCCCCCTCAACACTGTCTTGCTCACTCCACTCCCTCATACACCAGTCACCATATTTTACCCCGCTCCTCCCACACAACACCCACCACTCTCCCACACACCCCCACACACACTCACTCTTCAACATCCACTCAACATTATGAAAAAAAAACATCATTTTGTCAACATTCCCTTAATGTTAACTCCTTCACAATTGTCACACTCACTCAACATTAGCCACGAGACTGATCCGCTAATCTGAAAATACGAGAGATTTAGACCAACACTAAGAGACGCGATACTCAGGTTCCAACACAGTTTATCGTACCGCAACGAGGCTGTGTTTTGAATGTCCAGGACAGAACCGCACTGTTGGTTGAGTTTACGGGAAGTTTTTCAATGTTTTCGATGTGTTTTTTTTTTTTTCGATATTAAATTTGAGTTGTTGGGATATAATGGTAATGCTTTTTTTTTTATTGTGTTGGATAGTTGTACTAATTTTATAAGAAAGTATTAGTTAAGTGTTTTTTTTTATCTTTATAATAATTCTACGTTACGTTACGTTAAGTTAGTGTAGATTGTTACTTAAGTTAATGTTCAACGTTGCTTATGTTAATGTTTTCTGTGTTCAACGATATGTTCAATGTTACTTAAGTTAGTGTTCAACGTTACTTAAGTTAATGTTCAACGTTGCTTATGTTAATGTTTTCTGTGTTCAACGATATGTTCAATGTTACTTAAGTTAGTGTTCAACGTTACTTAAGTTAATGTTCAACGTTGCTTATGTTAATGTTTTCTGTGTTCAACGATATGTTCAATGTTACTTAAGTTAGTGTTCAACGTTACTTAAGTTAATGTTCAACGTTGCTTATGTTAATGTTTTCTGTGTTCAACGATATGTTCAATGTTACTTAAGTTAGTGTTCAACGTTACTTAAGTTAATGTTCAACGTTGCTTATGTTAATGTTTTCTGTGTTCAACGATATGTTAAATGTTACTTAAGTTAGTGTTCAACGTTACTTAAGTTAATGTTCAACGTTGCTTATGTTAATGTTTTCTGTGTTCAACGATATGTTCAATGTTACTTAAGTTAGTCTCCACTGGCTTAAGAGTAATAAATAACCAACATCGTTTAAGCTAACACTGGCTGTCTTAGAGTCGCTTACTCGCCTTCGTCGCGGGAAACAGAATTATGCAAATCCAATATAGATTCTCCAGACCATAACTTACTTAACAGATTCATTATCATAATGGACGCAACCTTTCTTCTCTCTCTCTCTCCCTTTTCGTTTCTCTCTTCCTTTTCGTTCGTCTTGTGTGTTACCTCTGATGAACCGTCGCTTATGGAGGGGAAATGTTTTTGTTATTGTTTTTTCTTAGTTAGGGGATATGGTTAAATCTGAGGTCTGAGGGTTGGCGACCATAGCCCACCACCCCAAACAATTATCTGACCGACTCGATCAATCCTCCCAGATGTTGTTAATCATTCATAATCCATCTCCGATCTCTATCTTTCTTTGGCCCTTTGAGTACAGTGACTTAACCAATTGAGTACTATGACTTAACCCCCGGAGTACAGTATCATACTTCAAGGAATTAGTTATCGTTTCAAATGATAAAATATATCACACTGAAGGAATTAGGGTAGATTTATTGATTTATTATTATTATTATTATTATTATTATTATTTATTATATCTCACCATTATCATTATCCCTTTCTCTTGCATATACATATGAATTATATATTCAAATATTATCCAATAAAATTATGCTAACAGCCTCCTCTGTTGCCTATAATTTCATCTCCCAAGGTAACCTGACTACCCCCAATCAAACTCCCCCCATCCCAAACTACCCCCCAAGCTACCCCCCAAACTACCCCATCTAAACTACCCCCTCTCAAGCTTCTACAAACTACACACTGGAAGACGGGGAACATTTCTTAGAGCCTTTGTCACCTTAATGTTGTTGGACCTGTGTCGAGAATGTGGGTGTAGGAGAGGCCCGGATGGTGATGATACGTGGCCCAGAAGATGATACGTGGCCCAGAAGATGATACGTGGTCAAGTCGATAACGATACGTGGCCAGGATGATGAAGACACGTGAACCAGACGCTCTCTGACTGTACAATCACAGAGAAGCGACCCAAGACGAGCTTACCTCAGCGTTTGGTATATCTCAGTGGGTCATAGCTGAGTCAGGCGCCCCCCCCTCCCCCTCTCCTCCACCGCTTCCCTCCCCTTCTCCCCCACACACCCTCCTCACCCCCACACCCCTTTCTCACTCGTTCCTACACCCAGCCACCCCTTAACCCCCCCCTCTCTCTCTCTCTCTCTCTTTATCTCCTGGGAGCCACATATTTTTATGGTGATGTAACTTGTAAATCAATATGGCTCTCTAGAGGTTTGAGTCATCACTTGTTTATTGTTTTACTACTCCCCCCCCCAACCCCCTCCTTGCCCCCACTACCCTCACCTCTCTATTAATCCCCACCAACCAATCACCCCTTCACCACACAGAGTTACGTTAGGTTAGTTTAGGTTAATTACCCTTAAAGTCTCTATTTTCCCGATACCATCATGTTATTTTCTGCCACATTACAATATCGGGACATGGTCAGGGCAATAAGGTCCCAAAACCCGATAATTAACAACAGAATTTTGTCTCAAGCTTCTAGTCGTTAGGGTCCCGATAGTGTAACATTATCCTACCCCTTACAATTACATGGATGGGAGGGTGGGGGGAGAGGAAAGGAGGGAGAGGAGAGGGGAGAAGGGGAGAAGGGGGATGGCGAGGAGAGGAGCTTCGTAATAAGGATCCTCTGTAATAAGGATCCTCTGTAATAAGGATCCTCTGTAATAAGGATTCTCCACAGCGTATCAATTTGAGATTTCTGGATCGCTTCCAAACTCTCACACCACCACCTCTCTCTCTCTCTCTCTCTCTCTCTCTCTCTCTCTCTCTCTCTCATTAACCCACTATTACCATTGGCTTATGACAGAGAGAGACAGACAGACAAAAATTAAACCTGATATAATTAATTTTAACATTTCCACCATTGGCCCATTACAGACAGACAGACAGACAGACAGACAGAGAGACAGACGGAACACTAGACAGTACCAAACAACACATTAATTTGTTTGGCAGTTTATCCTACTCTCCCAGAACAATAGGCAACTCATGGTATATTTCCCAACCACCAGAACAATGTGGAAATCGAATTGGAATAACTAGTGGTGTTTACTGAATACGTGACGTGTATGTGTGGGGTGTGGGGGTGTGGGGGTGTATGTATGGGTGAATAGGTGTGTGGATGGGGGTGTGGGGGTGTGGGGGTGTATGTATGGGTGAATAGGTGTGTGGATGGGGGTGTGGGGGTGTATGTATGGGTGAATAGGTGTGTGGATGGGGTTGTGGGGTGTGTGTGTGTTAAATGAAATTGGTAAGTAGATAAGAATGATTGTGTGGGTAATAATAATGATGATGATGATGATGATGATTGATTGATACTGATGATGATGATAATGATCCAGGTGGTGTGAAGTTTACCTCTCCAACATAACTTTTCCCCCAACATTTCTCCCTAGTATAATGATTTCCCCTAACATAACTCTTTTTTTTCCCCTTGTCTTCCTTACATCATTTATCTTCATCATAAATTCCTGTCTGCCTTTTTTTTCTTTCTTTTATTTACTATTTTTTTTTGGTTGTTTACGATTTCATTTACATTTCCTTTGGGTGTCATTTTTTTTTTTATTTTTTTTTTTTTTTTTGCGTTCTTGATAAAAATAAAATATCTCGGGAAAATATATCTAGCAGTCATATCAGGCAAGACGGGTACAATGAAACCTGGGAAATGGGAGTGAAATTGGGTCCCATAGGCATGCCAATCAATTAGATACAGTTTGGATACAGTAAACCGGATACAAAAAGCCTCCGGATACATTAGAAGGCAGCAACATGACCGGTAATATACTGTAATCGACTGACTTCACAGCTGGTTGGAGTGTGAGTGCTCTGGAATCGAACTATCGACATTTAGAACACGAGGTAAATGCTGTATCTACTCAGCCACCGCACTCCATTAGGAAGACTAAACGAAGGACAAAAAATCAGTCGCTTACGCAGTCATATCACGACCAGGAAATATATATTATAATGGTATGTAATCTTCCAACGAGAAAGCTGCTCACTCTTAATAATAACATAGGTAAACATTTGGTGTTATCTGCTCTAAAAAAGTTAACATCTATTAAAAAAAACCTTGAATTTACTCTTACTCAAAACATCCCCACCTGCTCAAAATGTTAACACTAACTCAAAAATGTGAAGTTGCATCAAAACATTACTATCTACTCCAAAACCTTATCACTGACTCAAAAACGTCACATACTAATGAAAAACGTCACCACCTGCTCAAAAAAGTCATCGCCTACTCCAAAACCTTATCACTGACTCCAAAAACGCCACATCCTAATAAAAAACGTCACCACCTGCTCAAAAAAGTCATCTCCTACTCCAAAACCTTATCACTGACTCAAAAACGTCACATCCTAATGAAAAACGTCACCACCTGCTCAAAAAAGTCATCGCCTACTCCAAAACCTTATCACTGACTCCAAAAACGCCACATACTAATAAAAATCGTCACCACCTGCTCAAAAAAGTCATCTCCTACTCCAAAACCTTATCACTGACTCAAAAACGTCACATACTAATAAAAATCGTCACCACCTGCTCAAAAAAGTCATCTCCTACTCCAAAACCTTATCACTGACTCAAAAACGTCACATCCTAATAAAAAACGTCACCACCTGCTCAAAAAAGTCATCTCCTACTCCAAAACCTTATCACTGACTCAAAAACGTCACATCCTAATGAAAAACGTCACCACCTGCTCAAAAAAGTCATCTCCTACTCCAAAACCTTATCACAAACACGCTTACTGCTCCTGACGTTGATTGGCTAAAAAAATAAATAAATATAAACTCACTACAAAATAATGCAGATAAATATTAGAGGGAAAAGTTTGAAGCGGTGTTGTGTTTCCCTCTCTCTATATATTTTGTTATAACACACACAAAACAGTTCTAAAACAACCTCACGTATCATTGCCTTCAAGTTTGTTTTTTCCAAAGTTTTTAACACGGAACAACAACAACAACAAAATCTTTCTTTGTCACTGAGGAAAAAATTTATAAGGGATTAAATCGGTGAGAAGATCCTTTATGTAACTACCCGATATACTGTAATGTATGGGTCACTACAGGTCACCTCCACTACATAGTTCCCTGTAGACGCGGAGTTTTTATCGGCAGTCCCATTTCCAGCGGCCCCAATGTCATATGTCAGTAATTGACTTCACCAACAAGATTGGTTCATATTCATTTCACTGCAAATGGGATTTCCCTTCATCCTCTCCTGCCATTCTTTCCTTGGTGTATTCTGCAGTCTCTCTCTCTCTCTCTCTCTCTCTCTCTCTCTCTCTCTCAATAACTGGAGACAATATAATTTTTTGGGTAGAGTAACGAGGGTGGACAGACATACAGACAGACAGACAGATAGTTATTCAGTAAAATTGCCCTACAAGTTTACAATTGACTCACCATGCATTTAGAGAAAGCTTCGTTAAATCACACTTGAAAAGAAATTAACAAAATCTTCCTCACGTAGAATAAAACAAAAACTAGGCACTAAATTGTCTCAACACATCCAGATAATCTTAGCCTATGGTGGAAGCAGATGGTATGACTCCTATAGTTATGGAGATGTGTGACGACGCTGACGGTGGCCTCCTCAGTTCACCACAACCTTCTTCTGGCACATCCTGGAAGCCTGCCAATATGCTAACCTTACGAGAGCTGACACACTTCTTCTCCTTAATCAAACGAAAGTCCTATTGCCTATCATTCAGTTATCCTTTAAAGCCATAGGGACGGACTATAGCTGCATATCTTCCATATCACCTGAGAGATGTGACTGACTGAATCACTGAGGGAGTTTTGCCTGAGTGAGTCTTAACAACAGTTTTTTTTCCTTTAGCTGTAGGTTAGGTTATGTCTGTCTGTCTGTCTGTCTGTCTGTCTGTCTGTCTGTCTGTCTGTCTGTCTGTCTGTCTGTGTTTTCCTTTTGCTATATTACTTCAGAATATTCCTTTCCCCAGGATGGTAGACACGCAGCTGATGATGAGATTTTTAAGTCTAGGATGAAACACGAGAGTCTGGAGGGCTGTGTGTGGGGGAGGGTGGAGGGTTGCGTGCGTGCGTGCGTGCGTGTGTGCGTGCGTGCTTACCTGCATACGTGCGTGTGTGTGTTAGACGTCCACACGCACACCTGCTACCTCGTCTATATTTTCAGAACGTAAATATGACGCCACCTGGCCATGCATAAATTAATAAGTAATTAAAATACTAGTTAATTATGCATTAAGGACCAAGGCGCATCTACAGAGCGCATCACCTTATATCAAAACAAGATCCAATGCTTTACATAATCATCGTTGTTTTTTTTTTATATGTGACGTAAATAATATATAGTCTTATTCTTATATAGTTAATGTAAGGAATAGTTCTAGTTCAAGTGTTTATATCGTCAATAAAGATGAAAATAATAGTGCTTGTGTAGGTTAGGGTAGGGTAGGGTATGTTAGGTTAGGTTAGGGTAGGTTAAGTTAGGTTATGGTTGGTTAGGTTAGGGTAGGGTAGGTTAAGTTAGGTTAGGGTTGGTTAGGTTAGGGTAGGGTAGGTTAGGTTAGTCCATAAGGTTAACCTGACACACCCACTCACTAGGAATCAATGAATCAATCACTGTTTTCATCCATCATCACCATCATCATCATCATCATCATCACCATCACCATCATCATCATCATCACCATCATCATCATCACCATCATCATCATCACCATCATCATCATCATCATCACCATCACCATCACCATCATCATCATCATCACCATCATCATCATCACCATCATCATCATCACCATCACCATCATCATCATCATCATCATCATCATTACCATTACTATAGACCATCATCAGTGATTCATTACATAGATGAATTAACTCTTGGAATCAAATAAACTCAATCTCTTGATGAACGGGGAGAGGAAAGACCCACATAATGAGATTCAAGGTGTGTGTGTGTGTGTGTGTAAAGCGAGGCCTCACCTGACACGGGATACAGAGCTACTAATTACTGGAGTCTATCATGACGCTATATGGGAGACAGACAAACAGACAAACAGATGACGAATAGAAAATCAGTTAAATAGTGCCAAAAGCTTCAGTCAGCTCAAGAGTTTAGCTGAGCCAGAAGGTTCCCCCCCCCCCCCACCCCCCAGAGAGACTTACATTAGGACTGGACTCCATAAACACTGGGGATCCATTAGGACTGAGCTCCGATCCTAATGGTTAAGATGGGGCCTGATGGGATTAAGGGCCCAAGAGACCAGTTACCAGGCGACCCAAGCTAATGGTTCTCTCCTCGCGCCATAAACAAGACCTTAGTTGCCCTTACAGTGACGCAGATGAAGGTACGGACACAAACAGGTGAATCCAAACCTAACTATAAGATCTAATGGGACCTTATTCTAAAGGGCCCAAGTTCTAATGGGTTTCTGGTCTAATGGATCTCAGACCTAATGGGTTCCAGTTCTAATGGTCACAGAAATACATATGGTGATAATTCATATATTTTTTCTAACCTAACCTAACCTAGCCTAACCTAACCTAACCTTGACTTTTTTTCCTTTTCCAACTATTTCGTGAATCCATCGTGAGGGAAGTGTTGACCATCGTCGCTTACATCTTCGGCTCGAGTAAACCCCAGCGTCTGAATAGTTGATTTTGTTTAGGTTTAACTTAGGTTAGGTTAGGTTAGGTTAGGTTAGGTTAGGCTAGGCTAGGTTAGGTTAGGTTAGGTTTTATTATGTTATGTTGCTTTGTCATGTTATGCTGTTGTGTTATGTTGTTACGATATGGTATATGTAATGTTTGTTACGTTACGTTATATTATTATGTGTGTTAGGTTAGGTTAGGTTTGTTAAGTTATGTTGTTTGAATAAAAGGTGAAAATCAAGAGACGTGACACTTCCTGGAATACTTCCATGTTAAATACAACTCAGTGGAGCACCAGTCTAGACGTAGGAAATTATGTATTGAAGGGAAATTAAAGACGAAAGACGAGAGAACTGGAAACAAACTCAATAACCATGAAAGAAAACCTAAGAACGAGGGAAGAGACGCCACCCCCCCCCCCCCCCCCAGCTGCCGGGAGGACTCTTGCGTGGGTCGTCCTGATCCTCCCCACTACACACCACGAGGTTCATTATACTCTGAAGGGGTGTAATTATCCCCTTAAGAGCGGTATTAAACTAAAAAACATCAAGGTTCTTCCGATAACGACTTGTACTGAGTTGTTATTGGAAGCAAGATGTTAAATGTTTGAGGATTTACAGCCAGGGAAAGGTTGAAGAGGTGTTAGTACACTTGTAGGGGAGCGAAGTGGTGTAGTGAATATGTTGTACTGTAATGAACACTTAATAACTTTCATTCGGCTATTTAATACTGTACGTTACTGTCATTATATCTCGCTTGAGTCCCTCATAGAACTAGTATATGTACACACTTGTTATACTTGAGAGGCCCTTAAGCTCTCCTGGACACATAAGCAGGATGGAAGAGGAACGAATCTCCAAAAGGTTTACTCGACGCATAACTGTCAGTCTCCCGAAGATAAATTGGCTGTCCACTGCCCCACCCCCCGTCGTCCGCCTCCTCAAGAATAACCTAACCTAACCTATATGAGAGGATCCAACCTTCCCAGAGACTTGAAGAACGAAAGCAACAGATTATCGCCCCAGGAAGCCGAGTCTTCACCAATGGCTGTAGTGAAGTGAGGACATAATGATCTCTGAAATACAAGAGAAGAAAACAAATGTCGTCTTTTGAAACTAATGTACAAAGGCACGCCAGAATGGGTCACATTACCCACACTCGCCGCTGTCCCACAAAATGAAGTGAAAAAGTCTTAGTCCAACCTGTTGTCTCTCTGCCCACACTCAGAGACCCTTGACTGTGTTGTGTTTTCTCTTTATTCTTTCGTCTTATTGATTCTTATATGCTGTTTGGATCACGTACACCTCGTTATTCTGACTAACACACACACACACACACACACACACACACACACACACACACACACACGTATATATAATTCACACTTTACTGAACATGTAACTGGCACGGAGGAAAATTTATTTTAAGAAGGTTGAGAACGCTGTCACCGCCATGAGCTTCATCCGTCAGGCGGGTAACCGTCATGGACAACTCACTCACGCGACACATTTTCATTTCAGACTCCGAAAATTCTGTTGAAAGAAGATATTTACTGACCAATTATGGCAATAAAAGGACAGCGAGGCCAGGTGGAAACAACGTTCGCGTCCTGTCTCAAGGATCACCGGTTCGATCTTGGGGGTACTCACACTCCACCCAGCTGTAAATTGGGTACCTGACTTTACAACTTAGGGAAGTGAGGCGGTCAAGTGCAATAACGGCCACGCTGCCACCTTGTGTACCGAAAGCTTGGTATGAACACAATGTCATCGTGAGCCACCCACATTTAGGTTCATTTCACTTATTTTGATGAACGTGGACGAGAGAGAGAGAGAGAGAGAGAGACAGATGATGATGTATGTGATGTAGACGATAAGTGGGGCAGGTCACCGCGGGGCACTGAGGGGCCCTGGGCCAGCCCAGTCAACAGGCCCTCTGTTATTCCGTAACTGTCACTATACTCTGTGTCACTCGTCAACAACTAACTGTAATAATTGTTTCGTGGAGACCTCAACATAATAGTCGTGTATTTTCTTACTGTATAACGTAACCTAACGTAACGTAACGTAACCTAACCCGTCATCTCCTACATGTTTGTAATTAGATACAGTAACTTGTGTAGTTGATCGTAAAAAAATAACTTTAATTCCTGATGAGAGAGACACCGTTGTGCTGAATGCCCTTGACGAGACACTTCCTTCATTATCTCCTCTCACCTCACCTCCCACCTCCTCCTTGGGATTATGAATTGCACCCCCCCCCCCACCCCTTTCCCTGAGGACAAACGTGTAACTACCCCCCCCCCTCCTCCTCCTCCCTCCACCCCCTCCTCCTCTCTCCACCCCCCCTCCTCCTCCTCCCCCACCCCCTCCTCCCTCCACCCCCTCCTCCCTCCACCCCCTCCTCCTCCTCCCCCCACCCCTCCTCCCTCCACCCCCTCCTCCTCCTCCCTCCACCCACTCCTCCTCCATCTCATTCTCCACCCACCTCCTCCTCCTCCAGGTGATGTGGTCTGGGGGCATGGCAGCTCCAGCATCCTTGACCCTGTACGAAACAACAATGGCTGACCTCTTAACTTTCCCAATATCTAAGATGACTGTCGCCACAATCCTCCACCCTTGTAGTTCTCCTCTATCGTATTTGACTCTAGTTTCATTTACATACTTTTACATAATATTTTTTACAGTTTAAGATATATTACCACATCACATCTTCGTATATCTTGTCTATATATTTTATCCTTCACTATAGAGACCCTATTTTTAATGTTTCGTTAACGCCAGATTTTATTCAACTCAGAGGCGACCCCATACGCAAGGAGTTAGTAAACTATCTTCACTAACTACTATGATAGATATAGTTTATGGGTAATAATATAACTAATATCCGTGTTGTCTATCACTGAGTTTAACATGGTAGGATGGTGGGAGGGGGGCAAAACGATCAGCTATTCGGGGTTTGTAAACAGAGGAACGCTAGCTTAATACAACTTGTCTGGGGATGTGTGTAGGAGTCTTATTGCGGGAAAGTTGATAATTTTACGAGTGTTTTATCAACCCGGCACCAAATGGACCTAAATAGTATGGGAATTATGGTAAAATTACATAAAGACGAGTTAATGGGTCCAAGGGGAGGGAGCCACCCACCCGCGCTCCACCTGATTCATTCCTAACTCCCACACAGTTTACTTCCTGCACTCTGAGTATATCTTTATAGCTCTGTGTGTGTGTGTGTGTGTGTGTCTGTGTGTCCGTGTTTGGTGTGTGTGTGTGTCTGTGTCTGTGTGTCCGTGTTTGGCGTGTGTGTGTGTGTGTATGTCTGTCTGTATCTGTGTTCCCGTGTTTTGTGTGTGCGTGTATGTCTGTCTGTGTGTCCGTGTTTTGTGTGTTTTTACGTTAAACCATAATTGGCAACCTAAGTGTCATGTGTCACGTGAGGTAAGGTCCTCGCTGCTCAGCCTAAAGAACACCAGTTGCCAGTGTGTAATTGTTGTACGGGGTGTAACGTTGTGTCCACTCCAGTTCACATTATTCGCTACCAAATTTTCGTTTTGGGGACTTTATTTATCATGAACTTATTAAGCAAAGAAGAGAAGGCAGTAATACGGTAGCTGAGCAAGTTCTCGAGTGAGTTGATGACCGTCTCCTGATGAAAAGGTAAAATATATTTATTCTTATTTCTCGTCATCTGAATCTCTGACATTTTACGGTAAACAGTATCGTATTTGGTGTTAGTTACGGTAACTTTATTTACTAACACCGAGTTATGTTTATTATTTAAGTCTACTAAGTGATTTAATTAATATATTTAAAGACTTAGTTGTTGAATGTGAGAAATACATCGAAAACAACCATTAAGACAGGTCATTGGCTGGTCACTAGTAACAAACAAATCACCCCAGATGACAGTAGTATATCACCAGGGGGAATACTTAAATATACACCTTCAATAGAACAGCTTTAGCTAAATAACCAGAGGAAGTTTATCACTGTAAGACCTGAAGTAACGGAGATGGTGTTAGTAAACGTGGATGACTTTTAAGTGTTGGAATACTGATTGAGTTGTGTCTGTCTTCCCGCGTTGAGGGAGAAGATGAAACAAATACATACGGTACTATTAGTCAAAGAAGCGGGTCAAAAGGAACTCACGAACCTTCCATCTCACGTCTACGAGTCCCCAAACCTTCCATTTCCCCCCAACGAACCTTCCATCTCACGTCTACGAGTCCCCAAACCTTTCATGTCCCCCCAACGAACCTTCCATCTCACGTCTACGAGTCCCCAAACCTTCCATCACCCCTCAACGAACCTTCCATCTCATTAAGGTTCTAAAAGAGAGATAAATAGGTGGAATAATAACAACAAAATATAAGAGAATCGTAATTAGTCAGAAAAGCGAATATTTTTTTTTGTAATCAATTAGTGCAAAAGTTGTTTATATTAGTTTCCAATTGCTGAGTTTGTCCGGAATTTTGGTCTAGATTAGTAAAACAAAAATAAATAAATAAAAATATTACAAAAGGCTTCATTAGATATTTCTGAAAGAGCTGTAACCAATTTCTCATATATACTGTCACCTAAACTAACTTATCTTAACCATCACCTAGCCTACCTTAACCTCGCCTAATCTTCACCTAACCTACCTTAACTTCACCTAGCCTACCTTAACCTCACCTAATCTACCTTAACCTCACCTAAGGTTAAGTGAGGTTGAGTGGAATGGGGTCGTGTTAAGTTTACTTTCGTTTACTTGGGTTAGGTCAAGTTAGGTTGGCTTAATATACCTTTCCAACGATTAGCTGAGAATATCGTCTTCTCTGATTGGATAAAGTTATCTTTCTTTAGATTGGCTGAAATTTTCATTTTTCTGATTGGCTGGAATTTTCTTTCCTTCGAATGGATAAATTTTCTTTCCTCTGATTGGCTGAAATCCTCGTCAGCTCGCGTGGTTGGTTAAGCCTCACACACACACACACACACACACATTGGTATTAAGCTGGAAATGGTCTTCTATATCACGATGATTTAAGAAAGTAGTCCCTTGTCGTGATTGGTTAAGAAAGTAATCCTCTGCCGTGATTGGTTAAGAGTCTAAGGTCAGGAATGAGTGGACGTTTATCCTCTTTACCCCTTCCTTAGCTCTCTCTCTCTCTCTCTCTCTCTCTCTCTCTCTCTGTTATATTATGTTGTGTTTTGATAAGTTAGGTTAGGTTAAGTTGTTAGGTTAGGTTAGATTAAGTTAGTTTAACACTAAGGTGTTTTAATCATCAGGTAATATTATCCGGGGTGCCTAATCTTCAGGTCGTATCTTAAACTCTGGCATCACTAGTTCACCTGTTGTCTTAATTAGGCTGTTAATGTTGCTTTTACCTGCCTGGGATTTTGGTACTGATGTGAGTCTTAATTTAGGTGTCGTGTAAGGAGGGGGGGGGGTTAAGGGATGTGTAGGGGGAGTAAGGATGTGGAGAGGAGGTGTAGGAGAAGCAGAGGGAGTAGGGGCAGCTTGAAGGACGGAGAGCAGCCTGGAGAATGGGGAGAGACGGGGACGGGCAGCGAGGCAAGGCTGGCCATCTCGACCTATTCCCCGGTGCCGTTGGCCAATGATTACTACCATTTTTCTCCAATTTAACTGATTGAGTCTGGGACGAGGTTGTGTGAAGGGGGGAGAGGGTTGTCTTCTTACGATTCTCTCCCCCGTGAAAATGGTTCTTTACGCCCCAGAGAACCGCCCCCCCCCCCCCCTCACCCTCATTCCCTCCCCCACTTCTCCGTTTGGGAACTTTATCTTATTCTGGTCACTCGCCCCCTTAGCCACTTCCCACGGTGCCACTACCCTCTTAATTACTTCCCACGGTGCCACTACCCTCTTAGCCACTTCTCACGGTGCCACTACCCTCTTAGCCACTTCCCACGGTGCCACTACTCCCCCCCCCCCCTCCCTATGCCACCTGCCCTCCACTAATTCCATGAGCGGCGGGCTCCCCCTGCCAGGCGCCGCCGCCCCCTGGGGAAGCACCAGTGCAACTTTAGGCCAGCCTCGCCCTCCGCTGTCTCTACAGATCGATCTCAACTGTTCGTGTTTTTCGCTTCTGGTCATTGGCACAGCGAGAACCATTACCCCGAACCCTGACACTGCTGCTTGACGACCCGACCCTAAGGCTAGAAAACTCCCGAGTCCAGCCTCTGCATTCTCTTCCCCTGTCTCCTGCTGCACCTTCTGTGACGACGGCTGTTAAATCTCCCCGGAGAGGAAACAGAATATTAAAAATAAATCTGGTTACTTAAATGTTTTGTTATGGGTTGGTCATGAGGTGTGATGGTGGTTGGTTATGGGGTGTGATCGTGGTAGTGATGGTGGTTGGTCATGAGGTGTGATGGTGGTTGGTTATGGGGTAGTGATGGTGGTTGGTTATGAGGTGTGATCGTGGTAGTGATGGTGGTTGGTTATGGGGTAGTGATGGTGGTTGGTTATGGGGTGTGATCGTGGTAGTGATGGTGGTTGGTTATGGGGTAGTGATGGTGGTTGGTTATGGGGTGTGATCGTGGTAGTGATGGTGGTTGGTCATGAGGTGTGATGGTGGTTGGTTATGGGGTAGTGATGGTGGTTGGTTATGAGGTGTGATCGTGGTAGTGATGGTGGTTGGTTATGAGGTGTGATGAGTCGAGTATGATATATGTTAATTTGTTTTATATAGATTAACGTTAGTAGTATCTGTAAGGTCAGGTTTGTTTAGGTTAAAAGGGAAGGTTAGGTTAAGAGGTTAGTTTAGGTCAAGAAGGAAGGTTAGATTAGGTCAAGAGAGGTCAGGTTAGGTTAGGTAAAGAGGAAAGGTCTCCTCTATATTTCCCGAGTCATGTACCACAATGACTGACCCTCCACCACCACACACTCAACCTCAGGTAGATGCTGTATGTCTCGTGCTGTGGCTCACCTGTTGACTGTATCCTCTGTGGGTATTAGTGTGGATACAGGTGTGGGTATTAGTGTGGATTCAGGTGCGGGTATGAGTGTGGATTCAGGTGTGGGTGTTAGTGTGGATACAGGTGTGGGTATGAGTGTGGATGCAGGTGTGGGTATTAATGTAGATGCAGGTGTGGGTTTTTGTGTGGATAAAGAAGTCGGTATTAAGAGTGTGGATACAGGTGTTTAATTATCCAGGTATTTCCTTATTTTCTCTGTAGCGTAAGTTATGGTGTGTGTGTGTGTGTGTGTGTACCGTGAAGATGAAGTTGTACACATCAGCTGACACACAAGACGTCAGAACACCGAGAGAAAAAAATCCTTAAGGTATCAGCATCGTGTTGAAGACAGCATGAACGTCAATGGAGCTCTCACCACGACAATATTGACGTGGGTGTAGTGTGGTTGTTAGAATGTTGACGTGGGTGTAGTGTTGGTTAGGAATATTGACGTGGATGTAGCGTGGTTAGGAATATTGACGTGGTGAGAGGGGTGAGCGTTGTGAAATGATATATTAATTAATTGCCATTGTGTTGTCGATGGAATGTTGATGGAGGTGGGGTGTTCTGAATGGTATTATTGACGTAGTGTTGCGGTTGGTATTGTTGACGTGGTATTGTGGTTGGTATTGTTGACGTGGTATTGTGGTTGGTATTATTGACATAAAGTTTGGCATTGTGGGGGGGGGGGGTAAATATTGACGTGGGTGTGTGTTGTTGGTTGGGATATTGATCTTGCCGTGGTTGATGGTATGTTGACGTGGTTATAGTGCGGTATACTACTGGACATAATGAGGTATAGTTTGGCCAGACTCACACTGAAACACCCCCCCCCCCCCCCCGCCTCCAATTTAACAGTACCTAATGACATCTACGTGACCTAAGATTACCCAGTGATCGAACCAGTGTTCTCCTAGAGTAATTGATAATATCCCATAAAAGCCGGATAGAACGACCACAAAATCGATTCTCATATAAACCCCAAGAGTATTGATCTTCATGGGACCGGCTGACAGGTCTACCTCCCATCCGGCAACAATGACAGATGGTTATATGTAAACACCACATATAGAACCCCCCGTACATTGTGTGGACTGATGACTCTTCTCTTTATTTTCTACACATATTGTCCCCTCGCCAGGTCTGCATCTCAGGAGGACACACAGGAATGTATGCAGTTTGTTCCATTTCCCATCTTCTCTACCGCTGGTATTTCCGGAAGCTGTGATGATGATAGCTTGGACAAATACCCATGAAATTGAAACAAACTTTGGTTATATCACATCAGGGTCCCAGAAAAGCTTAGTACACGCCATTCCTTCTTCATATATGTAAACTAGATCATTAAATTTATATAAACCATAAACACGGATTAATATAAACATTCCTTGGTCAAACTTGGTAACAGTTCCATTTTGGTATTTCACTGATGCTTGTTAACAAATGGTAGGGATGTAGGGGAAGAATTTGTGGCAATGTTCGACCCCTTTCTCGGGAGTTTTCTTTGTAAATCACACACACACACACACACACACACACACACACACACACACACACACACAGGTATGAAAGTAAATCTTCCTTTTGAATATAATTTAAATAACTTATAAACCACTCACCTGGTATTAAGAGCACCTCATTAATACTCACCTGGGGGAGGAATACCCCATTTACACTCACCTGGCAGGAAGAACACCTCATTTACGCTCACCTGGCAGGAAGAACACCTCATTTACACTCACCTGGCAGGAAGAACACCTCATTTACACTCACCTGGCAGGAAGAACACCACATTTTCACTCACCTGGCAGGAAGAACACCTCATTTACACTCACCTGGCAGGAAGAACACCTCATTTTCACTCACCTGGCAGGAAGAACACCTCATTTACACTCGCCTGGCAGGAAGAACACCACATTTTCACTCACCTGGCAGGAAGAACACCTCATTTACACTCACCTGGCAGGAAGAACACTTCATTTACATCACCTGGCAGGAAGAACACCTCCTACACACCTACTTGGGAGGGAGAACACCTGTACTGCAAAATAATGTCAGAAAAATAAATCCTGCACCGCTGGTTTTTCATAACACTAAGACTTTTATATATATTTTAATGAGCGGTGTTGCCCTCTCACTGAGTTTGGCAGACACTCCAATCGCATGGCAGACTGTCCCTTCTAACGCAAGGCAGACTCACCTAACGCATGGCAGACTCTCCCTAACGCATGGCAGACTCCATAACGCATGGCAGACTCTCCCTAACGCATAGCAGACTCCATAACGCACGGCAGACTCTCCCTTCTAACGCACGGCAGACATTATTTTCTCGCTAACCTCCAGTCAGTAAATTGAGACTCCGAGAAAAGACTCTTTAGAAAACCGTATTTATTGTTTATCTCTTCTACAACTGTTTTGGTTAAATATTTTGTCCCATTTCGACGCCATTCGTGTACACTAGATCGTTCGTGTATCTTCGTGTCGTTATTTCCATGTCTAGTTAGGTTAGGTTATGGT
This sequence comes from Homarus gammarus, assembly GCA_958450375.1. Taxonomy (NCBI): domain Eukaryota; kingdom Metazoa; phylum Arthropoda; class Malacostraca; order Decapoda; family Nephropidae; genus Homarus; species Homarus gammarus. The sequence goes on along the minus strand of CAUDMG010002087.1, from coordinate 1,667,410 downwards.
GGATTTGGTTAAGTTTGGTTTGGGTTAGGTTGGGTTAGGTTAGGTTAAAGGGGAACTTGTGTATATTCAAAATACTGAGGCCCTCCCTCCCTCTCCTTCCTTCCTTCCTTCCTTCCTTCCTTCACTTACTTACTTCTTTCACCCCTCCCCCCCCCTTCCCCCCCCTCACCCCCCCCCTCACCCTCCCCCTCACTTCCTCTTTGGAAATAATACTGTAACCTTTCCCCAACCTCCTCTGGTCTCCGTTAGAGCAAAATTAACTCTCTCACTCTCTCGTATATTAATTAGGTGTAGGTGAGGTAGGAAGGTCTCAGGTGAAGGAGACAATACCTGGCTTCATTAACCTGCCCCGCCATACAAGAGACAACATTATTTAGGAACGTGTTAGGTCACGTCCTAATTGACTGTGTAATTATGTGAGCAGTGGTTGGTTGAGGAGGTCTTGTACCACTTTTACTATTGGTTACTTTTATGAGAGAGAGGTCGAGCGAGAGAAAGAGAGGGAGAGAGAGAAAAAGAGAGGGAGAAAAATTAATATTAGGAAATAGAAGAAGGAAGAGGGGGAGAAGAGGTGTTGGTTGGTTGAGAGAGAGATACTAGGAAATGTGGAAGCTGAGGTGGACGGACGCACGGTAGCCTCTCTCAAGCTCTTAGTTGGATTCTGGGGCGATCAATAACCAGTTAAACGAAAACTAATCATCTAGGGGTAGGTAGGGAGGGAGGGGAGAGGTAAGGAGAGGGGTGGTAGGTAGGTAGGTAGGGAGACGGTAGGTAGGGGGGAAAGGGTAGTCTTCTCCCCTCCACAAGATGTTTACCTGTCAATATTAGAGAAACATTTGGTTATCAGAGGAAGCGAAGGTAAAACTGTGTTGAAGGCTTCATACCCCCCCTCCCCCCCCCCCAGCCCCCGTCTGCTGCCACTAATATGGAAATCTCATCAAACGGAGTCAGGTTCTGGGAGGAGGAGGTGGTTCTGGGAGGCGATGAGGAGGAGGTTCTGGGAGGCGAGGAGGAGGAAGAAGAGATACTGGGAGGCAACGAGGAGGAGGAGGAGGAGGAAATTCTGGGAGGCAAGGAGGAGGAGGAAGAAGAGGTACTGGGAGGCAAGGAGGAGGAGGAAGTTCTGTGAGGTGAGGAGGAGAGTGGCTCGAGTAGGTAGCCTCTCCACCTGACACTGACCTCTCATCCAGTCATCAAAATTCCAGTTAAGGGATAGCGAGTCTTAGCGAGTTTTGGCGAGTCTCTGTGTGACCTCCAGTGGGGTCATGACCTCTGACCCAGGGAAGCTGCACAAGTCTTGTCTCTCGTTTTATGTCTCAGTCTGCAATTCCAAGGCGATTTTTCCTGACAAACGAGGCGACGGTGGCGGGGGAGGAGGAGGAGGAGGAGAGATCTGCTGAAGGGGGTCCAAGTGAGGGTAGCAGAAGGCAACACCAGGAAAACGTTTGGTTGGATACCTCAAGAAACGTTTGGTTGGATACCTCAAGAAACGTTTGGTTTGTTACCTCAAGAAACGTTTGGTTGGTTACCTCAAGAAACGTTTGATTGGTTACCTCAAGAAACGTTTGGTTAGTTACCTCAAGAAACGTTTGGTTGGTTACCTCAAGAAACGTTTGGATGGTTACCTCAAGAAACGTTTGGATGGTTACCTCAAGAAACGTTTGGATGGTTACCTCAAGAAATATTTTGTTGGTTACTTCATAAATATTAAACAAGACTGCTTTCCAGTTCCTTAGTTCAGGAGAAAAAATTTAAATTGTTATGAGCATTCTGACTGCATCATGAAGGCCGGTCAGCGTCTGGAGGGGAGAGAGAAAGAGAGTAGAGAAGAGGGAGTAGGAGAGAGATGAGGGTGAGAGAAAGAGAGAGAGTGAGTGTGTGTGTGTTAGAGACGAGAGATATAGTTAGAGATTAAAGAGAGAGAGAGAGAGAGAGAGAGAGAGAGAGAGAGAGAGAGAGAGAGAACTAATTTGGCGTCATTATATTCAGAAAATAATTAATGCATATTTACTCCATCATCACTCAAAATATTTATTTAGGAGGAGGAGAGAGGGGAGGAGGGCCCCTGACACTGAGACAAGGTAGGAGGGTCCCTGACGCTGACACAAGGTACGAGGGCCCCTGACGCTGACACAAGGGAGGAGGAGGGCCCCTGATGCTGACACAAGGAAGGAGGAGGGCCCCTGACGCTGACACAAGGTAGGAGACGCTGACACAAGGTAGGAGGGCCCCTGACGCTGACACAAGGGAGGAGGAGGGCCCCTGACGCTGACACAAGGTAGGAGGAGGGCCCCTAATGCTGACACAAGGTAGGAGAAGGGCCCCTGACGCTGACACAAGGTAGAAGGGCCCCTGACGCTGACACAATGGAGGAGGAGGGCCCCTGATGCTGACACAAGGGAAGAGGAGGGCCATTGAGGCTGACTCAAGGGAGGGGAGGAGGTCCCCTGATGCTGACACAAGGGAGGGGAGAAGGGCCTCTAACGCTGATACAAGGGAGGAGGAGGGCCCCTGATGCTGACACAAGGGAAGAGGAGGGCCCTTGAGGCTGACTCAAGGGAGGGGAGGAGGGCCCCTGACGCTGACACAAGGGAGGGGAGGAGGGCCCCTGACGCTGACACAAGGGAATGGAGGAGGGCCCCTAACACTGACACAAGGGAGGGGAGGAGGGCCCTTGACATACTCACAGACGTCAAAATTGAAAATAGGAACTAAATTAACAAAAATAGAGGCGTGAAATAGGGAAGAGGAGTGGTCACTTTACCTCGTGTGTGTGAATACAACGTTCAATTGGCCCAGCGAGGGACAGCTAAGTGCACAAAGGGGCAGGGATGTTATTATTTTGCTGTTCCATGGTGCACACGTGGAGGCCGGGGCTGTATGTGAACAGGCATCCTCACATGGCTACATTACTGTGTTTGTGTACCTGAAGATTAAACACCCTAACGTTATTTATGGGGTTAACTTGTTAGGTTGGGTTAAATTAGGTCATGATAACTTAGGTTAGTATTGATTAGAATGTGTTAAGTTAGATTAAGTTAGGTTTAGGTTAAGTTAGAGAGAGAGAGAGAGAGAGAGAGAGAGAGAGAGAGAGAGAGAGAGAGAGAGATTGTGGGTCACAGATGGCAGCTGAGAGGATAAACATTAATCTCCTTCTAACAATCAGCTTCCTCACATACAGTAAAAATGGCGTCGACAATACAGCAAGACTCTACCGTGATGAGATAGACGCTCTTTCACCCTCACAGTTGAGGTGGAAAATATTACCTTACGAGCGGCTGAGAGTCGGACCAGAGAACCCAATTTTATACCTTTGGTGACAGAAGCTCCGGAACAGTGGTGAGGGAGGATACCGAGGCGGGTCAGAGCCGTACCTCAAAGGGTGCTGGGGTTGGGGGATGGTGTTATGGTCCTCAAATCTTAGTATATAAACATAACGAGGTCTCTTAAACACCATCACAAACAGCATCCTGGCATTACTGATCACCCTCCTTGACGTCTGCTTGTGTTAGTATACTTGGCGAGCTCTACTGACAAGCGACGGTGATGTGGTACTGGCTCTCCTTTCATCTCTCACCACAAGAGGACCTCAAGTGTGTGTGTGTGTGTGTGGCGTATCACTGTGGGCTACTCGACATACGTACATTTCAATAGATCATTAGTATATGTAAATAATGTCTTAACTCCTCAAGCGCCACGATACAGTAGTGGAAGGTTGATCTTATGAGTTACAGGGACTAATTGAGGTACAGAAACGCCATTACAAATACAGTGATACATTGAAGGGCGTGAATACTACAACAGAGAACAAATATAGTGTCCCAGATAAATGTCCCTGCCTGCCTCCCTCCCTGCCTGCTCCCTGCCTCCCTCTCTCCCTCCAACTCACAATGTCTCAGGGAGGAAGGCAGGGAGGCAGGAAGGGACACTTTTCTCAGACACTATATAGAGACATTTAAGTTACCTGCGAAATTCGTCTACCTGTTTGTTTGTTTGTTAGACCAAGTTATAAAGTTACCGGGTGTGAATCGAGTCCTGTGTGTCTTTATGAGTGGGCGTGGTGAGTCAGCTGATCTTCGCCTCCCTCTTAGGTTATCGTCGACTCAATGGCTGAATGTAAGTTTCTTTCCGACTTCACTTCCTCCTAACCATGAGAAAAGGTGTCATAATTTTGAATGGGGTCTAGATTAATGACGTCCCTTCCCCTTACACCCCGCTTCCCCTCCCTTACACCCCGCTTCCCCTCCCTTACACCCCGCTTCCCCTCCCTTACACCCCGCTTCCCCTCCCTTACACCCCCGCTTGCCCTCCCTTACACCCCGCTTGCCCTCCCTTACACCCCGCTTGCCCTCCCTTACACCTCGCTTGCCCTCCCTTACACCTCGCTTGCCCTCCCTTACACCCCGCTTGCCCTCCCTTACACCCCGCTTGCCCTCCCTTACACCGCTCGTCCTCTCCCTTACACCGTGCGTCCCCTCCCTTACACCCCGCTTGCCCTCCCTTACACCCCGCTTGCCCTCCCTTACACCCCGCTTGCCCTCCCTTACACCCCGCTTGCCCTCCCTTACACCTCGCTTGCCCTCCCTTACACCCCGCTTGCCCTCCCTTACACCGCTCGTCCTCTCCCTTACACCGTGCGTCCCCTCCCTTACACCCCGCTTGCCCTCCCTTACACCCCGCTTCCCCTCCCTTACACCCCGCTTCCCCTCCCTTACACCGCTCGTCCTCTCCCTTACACCGTGCGTCCCCTCCCTTACACCCCGCTTCCCCTCCCTTACACCCCGCTTCCCCTCCCTTACACCCCGCTTCCCCTCCCTTACACCGAGCGTCCCTTCCCTTACATCATGGGATGGATTTTGGAGTTACCGTCGTAATTTTCTTCTCCCTACTTCCCCAGGAACACCAGGTCAACACCACACCAACACCACAGTACAACCACATCAAACACCACACCAACACCACATCAACACCACACCAACACCACACCAACACCACATCAAACACCACACCACTACCATCTCAACACCACACCAACCTCATACTAATACCACATCAAGATCACATCACCACTACCACACCAACACACCACTACCACACCAACACCACACCACTACCACACCAACACCCCACCAACACTACACCAGGAAAACAATTATTATTTGAGTTACATATATTTTCGACCACTAAAAATTTTGTTTTGTGTTCACTTCATATACGGCTCTGGCTGATGTAACATGAATACATTAAAACTTTAGGGAGTAAAAATTATTCCCAAACTATTATTTTCTGTAAACAACATGTGTCTAGTAAACAGTGTAAACTCGGACCAGAAAAAAAAGAGTTTATTTAATGTATTGATGTTTGGTAGGTCTGTGTTGAGTGGTTGTGTTCTATAACTAGTAAAGTTGGAGTTGGTTAGGTTGGTTGACCTTATCTAACCTAACTTAACCTAACCTAACCTAACCTTACCTAACCTAACCAAACCAGAAACACTAAATTCGGTTGTTTTTTCACATTTAAACACCAAGAAATTAATATTAACTCGGTACAAATAGCACTCTCTCGTGCCAGGCTAACCCACGTGACACAGACCTCCTCAGAAAAATAGAGAGAAACTTACTGAACAGAATTATTAGGGAGTTAAGCGTTTCTATGTGCCTTAAATCACACGGAGGACCCAGCTGGTGGTTTAGTCTGGGTTTAACTGCAGCGGCGGGAAGATGTCTTAGAGAAACCTGAAGGATTTTTTTTTAGACTATTTCATCTGGGCTTTGGAACTGAAAATTTTGTGTCCCCTCTCCCATTACCTGTGTGGGGGGGGGGGGGTGAGGGATGGAGGGAGGGGAAGGGAGACACTTTTAAAGAGGAACATAGACCACGGCGCCTCAGGGCCATTGTGTGGGCGGCCTCTGGTACGCATGGTAACGAGACCAAACCTAACCTAACCTAACTTAACTCAACCTAACTGAACCTAACCTAACTTAACCTCACTTAACTCAACCTAACCTATAGTGGTACAATTTGACACGGTACCAAATAGTATATGGTACACTTGACACTGTACCTAGTATAGTTAGAACGGTACATATGACACTGCCTCTGGTCCAAATGGTACACGTGTCAGTAGGGAAGGTATCCAGAGAGGTGTTTCATGCATATATTCAGATCTCTGTAATTCAAACATGACATCTTGTTACGCCTAATGCTTGTCTAATTATCTTTCGAAGGTCACTATGTTAGAGGCCTCGACCACCTGGCTTAGGTTAGGTTAGGATGGGTTTATTAGGTTAGATAAGTCAGGTTGGGTTGTTAGGTTGGAATAGGTTAATTTTGGTTCATTTACGTAAGTTTAGGTTAGGTTCTTGTACGTTACGTTTGCTTATATTGGTTAGGTTAGGTTAAATCTCTGTCTGGTCTGAAAACGGATCCAAAATTGCCTGAGACTGACAACGTGGGTCTTATGTACTCAATATGTGTTAAAGTTTCATTAAATAATCCTCCACACCTTCTGAACTAACATTACTGTAGAGGGATATACTCAAAGACAAAGAAATATACTCAGAGATAAAGATATATACTTAAAGAGACACATATATATACTGTATACCCATTAAAGGAGACGGGGTAATATATGAGAGAGAGAGAGAGAGAGACTTGCATTTAGTTCAGAAGCTTAAAGTCTTCCTTCAGAAAGAGCGTGATGTCACCAGATGAAATTATTATTATTATTATTATTATTATTATTGTTATTATGTAAACACACAGGAGGCCATCATCACCAGCTGCCATGGTCCAGGTTGGTGCGTGGGACAGATATGGTGATATTGCCACCTAAGTCTATTGCCAATTACTAGTGATCATTGGATACGCCCGTCTTCATCTGTCTGGGGGGTGGCCAAGGGGAGGGGGAGGTGGCCAAGGAGAGGGAGAAGGGAGTAGGTGGGCAAAGAAGGAGAAGGAAATAGATGGCCAACAGAGGGAGAAGGGAGGAGGTGGCCATAGAGAGGTAGGTGGCCAAAGAGAGGGAGGAGAAGGAGGTAGGCAAGGAGAGAGGGAGGTGGCCAAAGAGTGGGAGAAAGGGAAGGTGGCCAAAGAGAGAGAGAAGGTGGCCAAAGAGAGGGAGAAGGTGGCCAAAGAGAGGGAGAAGGTGGCCAAAGAGAAGGAGAAGGTGGCCAAAGAGTGGGGAGAGGACTATTTTTTTCCATTTCTTTCTTTATTTCTTATCGTAACAGAAACATAGTTGTGCACCTCTTATCTGGCGTATTTGAGAGACAGACAGACAGACAGACAGACAGAGACAGACACACACACGGAGACAGACACACAGACAGACAAACAGACACACATACACGGGCAAACACACACACGACAGACAGACAAACACATAGACACATACACAGACAGAGACGTAAACAATGCAATATCTTTAAGTAAGAGCTAAATAAGAAATAGTCTAAGTTGACCCAGAAATAAAATAAAAGCGTAAAAAAGGTTCGCCCCGTCACACATTACCTTTATAAATAATACGTTAAAAGCCAGTGGTCATTAATTAACCCAAATGGTGTTGTAATGACAGATAGAAAAACATTTGTGGTTTTAAGTCCGTGTGTTGGCCCCCCGTGTGTTGCTCCCCCCCCCCCCCCGTGTGTTGCCCCCCCCCCCCCCGTGTGTTGGCCCCCCGTGTGTTGCCCCCCCTCCCCCCCCCGTGTGTTGGCCCCCCCGTGTGTTGGCCCCCCGTGTTGGTTCCCCGTGTTTTAGTCGACACATTAATCCCTTCACGAGTTTAGTCCAGGGTGATCAAAAAGTCCCTGTGTACCTGCCATAATTACAGGTAACATTGTATACAGGTGTTCTTTGTTATATAGCCATTAGTATACACCTTGTTCTACTGACGGTAAATACTGGCAATAGTATTCAAATAGTTGTAGTTAAGTAAGTGGCAGAAAGGACATAGGAAAGTAGTTATAAGAAGGAACATTTATATTTTTTATTATCACCACTACCACCCTGCCCCACTACCACCCTGCCCCACTACTACCACCCTGCCCCACTACCACCCTGCCCCACTACCCCACTACTACCACCCTGCCCCACTACTACCACACTGCCCCACTACCACCCTCCCACCCTGCCCCACTACTACCACCCTGCCCCACTACCACCTTGCCCCACTACTACCACACTGCCCCACTTCTACCATCCTGCCCCACTACCACCCTGCCCCACTACCACCCTCCCACCCTGCCCCACTACTACCACACTGCCCCACTACCACCCTGCCCCACTACTACCACACTGCCCCACTACTACCATCCTGCCCCACTACCACCCTGCCCCACTACTACCACCCTCCCCCACTACCACCCTCCTCCACTACCACACTGCCCCACTACCACCACCCTGCCCCACTACCACCACCCTGCCCCACTACCACCCTGCCCCACTACCACACTGCCCCACTACTACCACACTGCCCCACTACTACCACCCTCCCCCACTACCACACTGCCCCACTACCACACTGCCCCACTACCACACTGCCCCACTTCTACCACCCTCCCCCACTACCACCCTCCCCCACTACCACACTGCCCCACTACTACCACACTGCCCCACTACCACCCTCCCCCACTACCACCCTCCTCCACTACCACACTGCCCCACTACCACCACCCTGCCCCACTACCACCACCCTGCCCCACTACCACCCTCCCCCACTACCACCCTCCTCCACTACCACACTGCCCCACTACTACCACACTGCCCCACTACTACCACCCTCCCCCACTACCACACTGCCCCACTACCACACTGCCCCACTACCACCTGCCCCACTCTACCACCCTCCCCCACTACCACCCTCCCCCACTACCACACTGCCCCACTACCACCTGCCCCACTACTGCCCCACTACCACCTCCTCACTACCACACTGCCCCACTACCACCCTGCCCCACTACCACCCTCCCCACTACCACCCTCCCCCACTACCACCCTGCCCCACTACTACCACACTGCCCCACTACCACACTGCCCCACTACTACCACACTGCCCACTACCAACCTCCCTCACTACCACCCTGCCCCACTACCACCCAGCCCCACAACCACCCTGCCCCACTACTACCACCCTGCCCACTACCACCTCCCCACTACCACACTGCCCCACTACTACCACCCTGCCCCACTACCACACTGCCCCACTACTACCACACTGCCCCACTACCAACCTCCCTCACTACCACACTGCCCCACTACCACCCTGCCCCACTACCACCCTCCCCCACTACCACCCTCCCCCACTACCACACTGCCCCACTACTACCACCCTGCCCCACTACCACACTGCCCCACTACTACCACACTGCCCCACTACCAACCTCCCTCACTACCACCCTGCCCCACTACCACCCTGCCCCACTACTACCACCCTGCCCCACTACCACCCTCCCCCACTACCACCCTGCCCCACTACCACCCTCCCCCACTACCACACTGCCCCACTACTACCACCCTGCCCCACTACCACACTGCCCCACTACTACCACACTGCCCCACTACCAACCTCCCTCACTACCACACTGCCCCACTACCACCCTGCCCCACTACCACCCTCCCCCACTACCACACTGCCCCACTACTACCACACTGCCCCACTACTACACTGCCCCACTACTACCACCCTGCCCCACTACCACACTGCCCCACTACCACCCTCCCCCACTACTACCACCCTCCCCCACTACCACACTGCCCCACTACTACCACCCTCCCCCACTACCACACTGCCCCACTACTACCATACTCCACCTCCACCACTACCCTCCCCCAACCCCCACCACCACTACCACCCCCCCCCCCCCACCACCACCACAGTTTATTTCCGACCAGCAACTGTTGTTTTAGGGACTATCTCTGTCACGGTGACGATCTAGATGTCTTTGTTGTCTGTACACGCCTCAGTCACATCAGGTAGGGTGAGGGGGATGGGGGTGATAGAAGAGTAGTGGGGGTGAGGGGTAAGGGAGTGTGGTGGGGGTATTGTATGTGTTTGTATTGGGGAGAGAGAGAGAGAGAGAGAGAGAGAGAGAGAGAGAGTAATATTAACCTATATAATTTTTTTTACAATTATAATTAAGTTTATTTTTATTTTTTTTTATCTTTAATTGGTGAAGGAATTAAGGTTAGGTTGTGTTGTTATTGTTTTTTGGGTGTTGTTTTTTTTGTGCCTCACCTGAAGGTCACCTCACCTCACCTCACCTCCTCACCTCTAGTTAACCAGTTAGGTTGATTGTGTACTACGTCATCAATTTACGAAGAATATTGATCATCTGGAGTTTTGTGAATCTAGGACCCCCCCCCCCCCCCCCTCCCGCACACACCTTGATGGCAGGGTCCACATGAATTAATCTGCCACTTTTCCTGTATATTTGGCAGGTAATCCACTTATGAGGGAGGGACGGTGACTGGCCTCGTCTGTGTCACTGGACAGTCTCACTAAACTGATTATGAAATTATATAGAATAAGTGAAGAGGTATGTGTGCGTGTGCGTGTGTGTGTGTGTGCGTGTGTGTGTGTGTGTGTGTGTGTGTGTGTGTGTGTGTGGCTAAATTACGCTCAGCCACAACCTTACCTGCAGTAAACATGTTTCTTTTTTCATCTTTTACGAGAAAAAATTAACTAACTCTAACTTTTTAATGAATAGAAATTACCATGAGTTGCTGAAGCGATGGTATATCTACACAAAGACCTTTAGTCCTAGGGGTTCGAGTCCTCACACCAGTAGCACCTAGGAGTAAAAGCACCAACAGTATATATATTTTTGGTTACTTTTTGCCCCATGTGTTTTATCGTGGACGTAGCATGGTAGTCATCCACGGGTCATTAATTCTTACCCAAAGTTTCTAAAACCTGGTGTGACTGAGGTAATAACGTGTGTGAGGGGGGGTGGGTGGATGGAGGGAAGGGAAAGAGGAAAAGATGGGAGGGGTTGGTGGATGGAGAGTTAAAAGGAAAGGAGAAGGAAGGAAGAAGAGACAGAGAGGTAAGAGGGAAAGAGAGATGGTGATAAATATGCATAAGTGTATAGTGATTGATATGGAGAGAGAGAGAGAGAGAGAGAGAGAGAGAGAGCGGTCAAGTTAGTTATTACACACAAATAACTTGAGTGTGTGTGTTCCATCTGTCAGGACAACATGCACACCGGACTAACACACACACACACACACACACACACACACACACATACCTTCCGGGTGGAGAGAGATGATGTAACACTAGGGAAACAAAGTGTTGAGTGGCGCAGTTGATTTGCAATTGCATGGGGGTAATGTGTTGGAGGGGAGGCACTCAGCAGGCTCACATAAACAATACTCACTTCAGCACCTCCACCACAAACACAAATTCACACACCATCAGCTACCACCCACCATCACACATAGCACACTACCACACATCACCACACTTCACACACTACCATACTTCACCCACTACCTCCACCATCACTCACCAACACACACACCAACACACTCACCAACACACTCACCAACACACTCACCAACACACTCACTCAATTATACAAAAGATAAAAATTAAACACAAAAATATCACTTAACCTGGATTGAGCTTTCTTGAATGTGTCAGATTGGCCATGAAATATACCACAAGTACTCCCCCCTCCCCTCCCTCTTCCCATTTCCCTTCCCCTTTTCTTCCCCTTCCCCTCCTTCCTTCACTCTCCACCCTTTCCCACCCCCTTTCCCTCTTCCTACCCCTCCCACATTATAGGCCCTAAAACACACACACACACACACACTACCAACCAGATACAACAACCACGATTGAAAGGAGTTGTATAAACAGCCACTTGACACACTCAGTATAGAGCATTAGTAATGGGAGCTGTCAATAGTATGATAAGATCCCCCCAAGAGTTGATGTTTGTGGGAAGACTCGACCAATGATATACACAACACAAGAGCGATTCTTCGGTGTGTTGTTTACAAGTGGTCTTAGCTATCCGAGTCGGCAGTTTTGGCCTGAATAGAGAATGTGCTTAGAATGTGTTTAGTCATGTTTTTCTATTGTTTTTTTAATAGGGTTATCAGTTGCTTTCGGTAGTCTTGTGTGATTTTGTTATTTTCTTTCATTGGTAATTTTTAATGACGGGATATTGATAATGAAGTGATTTTTCTTTTAACTTTTACTGTAATTTTTCTTAAGGTGAATTATGTTTTTATTTTAAGATCTCATGACAAACTTAAAAACAGATTTTTTCTTTGGTTTCTTAACATAATTTCTTACAAACTAGATTTAAACAAAAAAGTAACAAATTTTCTCCTCAAATATTCAATGACTACTTTTAATAACTAATTTGAAAATCAATGAACCACGATTTGTGTGTGTGTGTGTGTGTGTGTGTGTGTGTGTGTGTGTGTGTGTGTGTGTCGTGCCAAGTACCGAAGCACACACCTGGGCAGGACGTTTAGACACACACCAGCAACCTCCTCGCATAACAGTTATCAAAGAGATCCACCTCCTATCCGGCCAGACGTCCCTCCCCACTTCTCAGGGTCTCCCCACACCCCTGTTTCACCTCCTCTCTACCATGTCTTTAGTGCTTATCCTCTCGGCTTATTCCTATCACGGTTATTATTCCCTTTAGACACAACATGACGATGCAGATCTCAGCTGCTGGGAGATGAATCTATAATGGTACTGCGGGAAGTTTATCTTGTAGTGGCAGCGTCAGTGGGTGAGTTTACAGTGAGAATACTCTGAGTGAAGCAAAATATCAGTGGTGTCTGTCCTTTGGTGGGAAAAAAATAAGGAGAAAGATCATCCAGTAAACAGAGATGCTAAAAAAAATGAAGTTTTTATCGTAAAGGAATGATAATCTGAATGTATAGGTGATAAGCTTTCGTGAGGTGTTGTTGTTCTTGTGCGTGTGTGTTGGACCCTTAAAACACTCTAACACTAACCTAACTTAACCTAACCTAACCTAATCTAACCTTTAATATGCCACACACCTGAACGTTTAACTATTCGAATCATTCTTCCATCTCTCACACTTCACCACCTCCCCCTCCCTCCTACCCTTCCCCCTCTCCTCCCTCCCCCTTTCCTCCCTCCCCCTTTCCTCCCCCCCCTTTCCTCCCTCCCCCTTTCCTCCCTCCCCCTTTCCTCCTCCCCCCCCCCAGGCTCATTGAAGACCAAGGGATGAAAGTAAAAGTTGCAGTCAGTCAGTCAGTGATCACGAAGTTGTCAGTCGGCACTAACCCCATAACCCGCCAGCCAACCCCGATATCCGTATCACAAAAACGTTGAAAATTATCGTCTTACTGGATGTTATCGGTTCAATGGATGATATCGGTTACACTGGATGTTATCGGTTCACCTTAGAAGTTTAGACAATTACTACAGAGATGAAGCCCTTGTTACAGTGGCTGTACCTGATGTTGTAGTGGCTGTATTCGAGGCAGTACTGACCACACTTCCCTCTGTGGTTGCTGGTGTTTGTATTATCATGAACGTCAACAATGCCTTTGATAATCGACGCTCTGCATGAAAACCAACGCGATTTGTATCCTATAGAGAATTAGTTATTGAAGACCCTGCCTATTGAGTGACTTATGACCGATCTTTATGAACAGAAGAACATTATTTGAAGATGTATAGACTAAAAACAATTAGTAATGGGGAATATTGATGTTATTCTGCCCACACGTTTAAATTCTTTATAGATATCTAGATTATCACAGAGTAATCTCCAAGTAATATCCGTAAGAGTTTTGAGGAGATTAAGACCCCCTGGAGACCGTGTGATCTACGAAGCTTCGGGGGACAGTTTCGAGTTAGAGTCCGGAACACATTTTGAGACAGTCGCACCACAGAGCTTCGATTAAACGCCGTGTCTCAGCTCTCACACACAACACCTTGATGTGGATCGTTCCTCCGCCAGATGGGGTCTTGGCAAGTTTCTTTTTATGGTACATTACCGGTGTTGATTTTGTGCCTTTGATATTTTCCTTCATGCGAGATGTTAATCCGTGAAGGGAGGGAGAGGAGGAGAGTCAACCGATTGGCAACTCGCTATCGTCTTTTTCTACAGTAAATATCAAGCCATTTTGATATAATGTTCTTAAAATATAACCAAATTTATATGATTTTTTTATTCAAATATTTTCTTTTGCAAATATTAAACGATGTAGATTTAAAGTTCTTGAAATGTGACTTAATTAATTATTCTAATATTGAAAACTATACATTATATAATTGTTTTGACTAAAGTGGAAAAAAAGTATATTTTTCTTATAGTAACATACTGATAAGAGTAAAGACAAATAACTTCTACATGGTGATAGAGATATATGGTGAAAAGTTAAGTGAGGAAGCTTCAATAATTCAGTACAGTTTAAGTTTTTTTTGTGTGTGGCTGGAAAATGAGTGGAATTATTCAAGGGTCATTAACATCACTAATTACCACAATTACCAAGTTCTCCACACCAGGTCCTTCATTAACGTGTTGTGAAATATTTATATTGAAACAAAAATGAAACTTTTACACAAGACGAAATATTTTAAAATATTTGTGGAAAAAGAGTTATTGTAGGATTTTGTGTTGTAGTGAAGATTATATTTTTTCTTGGGTTTACAAGCTGCCGAGTTTATTTAGCTCAGTAGTGTGAATTTAACAGAGAAAAATAAAATATAATTACATCCCAAAATTATCATAAATTGGTTCTTAATGTTGGAAAGTGGATGTGATTTTCGCAAGGGTCATTAGCGAAAGTAATTACCAAATATTAAAATTTTCTTCCCTCCAGAATATCTTAATCAATGTGTGAGGAGTACCCAGAGCGGTGAGATCTGGGGGGAGGGGGGAAATTGCTGGAAAAATTCCCCAAAAACAGAAACAGAGAACATTAGGATTTTAACTTACTTACTTATAGAGGGATGATAATTCTATTTAACTAGTAATTGAAAGTTAACGTCTTTGTTTAATTTAAAAGCTTCAGTCTAAGAGAAAAACAAAACAGGGAAGAGCACCATCATGGTTTAAAGAGGCTGGCAGGGTAAAATCAGGGAAAATCGGTAAAAATAAGTGAAAATTGGGGAAAATCAGGGAAAAGTTGGTCCCATAATAAGCTGAATAATAAGCCTTGTACTCGTCCGCCTTCACTTCACAGGTCAGGGGTACAGGTCAGGGTTATAGTTCAGGGTCACAGGTCAGGGGTACAGGTCAGGGTTATAGTTCAGGGTCACAGGTCAGGGGTACAGGTCAGGGTTATAGTTCAGGGTCACAGGTGGGGTACAGGTCAGGGTCACAGGTCAGGGGTACAGGTCAGGGTCACAGGTCAGGGGTACAGGTCAGGATCATAGTTCAGGGTCACACAGGTCAGGGCTACAGGTCAGGATCATAGTTCAGGGTCATAGGTCAGGGCTACAGGTCAGGGTCACAGGTCAGGGTCACAGGTCAGGATCATAGTAGTGGAGTAGTGAGATGCCTCCGCCAGGTCACACGTGCCGTCAGTTACAGAGGTCAAAGGTCAATGTCACAGCAGAGTATGAATGTTGCAGAGGATCTCTCTCTCTCTCTCTCTCTCTCTCTCTCTCTCTCTCTCTCTCTCTCTCTCTCTCTCTCTCTCTCTGTGTACGTGCGTGCGTGTTCGTAGTAGTGGTTGTGATGGAGGTTGTATAAGTAGTAAAGTTGTTGTTATTAGTAGTGGTAGCGGTGGTGGTAGTGGTAGTGGAGGAAGAGGAGACAGAGGAGGAGGAGGAGGATGAAGCGAAGGAGGGAGAAGAGGAGGAGGAGGCAGAGGCAACGAGATCCGCTATGTTAGGTGGAGTGAGAGGGCTGCCCTCAAAGTGTACTCATCAACGCTAATTGCTTCATTACCTGACATGAGTCGCCCATATGAACCAACACCTCGTTACCTGTCTCCCATTGATCCCACAAGACCTAAATTAGTCCTCGAACTCTCTAATACTGGGGCTTTGTGTAGTGGTGGTGAGGAGGTTGTGGTGGTGAGGAGGTTGTGGTGGTGAGGAGGTTGTGGTGGTAAGGAGGTTCTAGTGGTGATGAGGTTGTGGTGGTGGTGATGAGGTGGTGGTGGTGAGGAGGTGGTGGTGAGGAGGTTGTGGTGGTGGTGAGGAGGTTGTGGTGGTGAGGAGGTTCTAGTGGTGATGAGGTTGTGGTGGTGGTGAGGAGGTTGTGGTGGAGATGAGGTTGTGGTGGAGATGAGGTTGTGTGGTGGTGGAGAACAGATGAGGTAGTCCCAAAGTTTTTTACTTTGGTCGGCTGGCTAGATGTATGTGTGTGTTTGGTGTAGCGGAGGTGGATGAGCTGGATGGGTGGATAAGCTGGCTGGGTGGGTGGGTGGACGGGCTGGCTGGATGGATGAGCTGGATGGATGGATGAGCTGGCTAGATGTATGTGTGTGTTTGGTGTAGCGGAGGTGGATGAGCTGGCTGTGTGGATGGGTGGATGAGCTGGCTGGGTGGGTGGGTGGATGGGCTGGCTGGATGGATGAGCTGGCTGGATGGATGAGCTGGATGGATGGATGAGCTGGCTAGATGGATGAGCTGGCTAGATGGATGAGCTGGCTAGATGTATGTGTGTGTTTGGTGTAGCGGAGGTGGATGAGCTGGCTGTGTGGATGGGTGGATGAGCTGGCTGGCTGGGTGGGTGGATGGGCTGGGTTGGTGGGTGGACGGGCTGGCTGGATGGATGAGCTGGCTGGATGGATGAGCTGGATGGATGGATGAGCTGGCTAGATGGATGAGCTGGCTAGATGGATGAGCTGGCTAGTTGGATGAGCTGGCTAGATGGATGAGCTGGCTGGGTGAATGAGCTGGCTAGATGGATGAGTTGACTGGGTGGATGAGCTAGCCGGGTGGATGAGCTGAAAGGTACAGAGGAGCTCACTGATAAAGCTGCAGCATTACTGACCCAAATTGGCAATCATTCCTTGGCCACCACCAGGTATATTAACCCACTGAGGTCGATGAGTTAACCCCTTTACGACGATGAGTTGACCTAATTGTAACTAATTCCGGACTTTTAAACTAATTTCACGTAACATAATTTAGCCTAACTTAATATAACCTAACCTAACTTAAGGTAATCAAACCTAATTTAACATACCCTAGTATAAATCTAACCAAGCCTAACTTATCGTACCCTAACCTATCTTATCGTAACCTAACCTAACCTAGCTTCACCTAACCTGGGCATAGCAAAGATAAATAAGAGAAAATTTTATAAATCGACACTGAATCAAGCTGAAAATGGGAAACGAGTGTGAGACAGGTGTGAGACATCTTGGAGACAGGTGTGAGACATCTGGGAGACAGGTGTGAGACAGGTGTGAGACAAGTGTGAGACAGGCGGGAGACATATGGAAGACAGGTGTGAGACAGGTGTGAGACATCTGGGAGACAGGTGTGAGACAGGTGTGAGACAAGTGTGAGACAGGCGGGAGACATATGGGAGACAAATGTGAGACAGGTGTGAAGCCTCGACTGTTGGTGAACGGGGTTATCAATATTGGTCTGTCTGTCTGTCTGTCTAGGTGCAGAATCTGACTAATAAATTGTCAATTGGTATTAATGATGTGTTTTCTTATATTCTTCAGGTAAGGAAGACTCAAGACCCAGCGTTTATCCTGGAGGAGGTGGTGAAGGAGGACAACAGAACAGCTCGTGGCCCCGAGAGTATGATGATGCCCTTCGGTGATGTCACGTAAGGACGCCTCTTTGTGTGTGTGTGTGTGTGTGTGTGTAAACTATGCATTATAATTGCCATGTTCTCTTTATAAATTCTGTGTTTCTATATAACTGTTTTATTGTAGTTTAATATTCTACAAATATTAAAACGTAATTTCTGTCGTTTAAAATTGTAAAAAAAAAAAAAGTTAAAACATCGTAATAATTGTGTAAAAAGTTAAATGGTTTTAATAACGAGGATTAATTACTCGAATAAAGCAATTTAGTTATCGTAAAACAAAACACATCAATACAACGTCACATAGCAAAACAACAGAGCATCACGTCAAAACAAAAGAACATCTCACATCAAAACAACAGCATCACACATTAAAACAAAACACCGTCACATCTAAATAAAACAACTTCACTTCAAAACAAAAGAACATCAACATCAAAACAAAACTCCAAACAAAACAACGTCACACATTTTACAACCTCCCGTGAGAAAATCATATTTACCACAAGTAGGAAATTGCAGCTAAGCTCATAAGACCAAAATAAACAATGGTACGGCTTATAGTCCTCGCTGCCTCTACCTTCTGATAACATGGCCCACACCTTCACCCTTCAGGAGGCACGTCGGGTAGGGGGAGACAAGAACACTTTCCCTGAATCCGAATTTTCTTGGATTCGGATTTTTCCCCATGTAAGAACTTTCCCTAGATACATTTGCTACAATATTTTCCTAGATGAGAGGTTTTGCACAGCTATTGGGGGTTTGTCTTAAGGTCGATATTTGCTTTGTGTGTGTGTGTGTGTGTGTGTGTGTGTGTGTGTTTGCAGGGATCACGTGTGCTGTATGCTTGGTGATCGCTCAGGTCTGGGACGCGATGAAGCTGACATTATAAACGAGAAATTTTTTTGTCCCATTTTAGCCAACGTCCTTACTAACAGGAAATTGAAGTTAAACAAGTGTGTGTGTGTGTGTGTGTACCCCCTGGAGTCGTTGGTATGTACACATCTTCCCTACCTGTCCAATCCCTGACCTATTTTCTCTCTCTCTCTCTCTCTCTCTCTCTCTCTCTCTCTCTCTCTCTCTCTCTCTCACGTTACGCCTTGTCTTGCTCTCTTCCACCTCCCTCTTCACTCCTACACTCTTCCCTTATCTCTTTCGCTTCCCTCACATAATTCCTCTAGTCTATTTCCTCCTCCTTCTCCTCCTACCTTTATCACTTACTCCCTCATACATTCTCATACATTTCAATCCCTACCCTCTCTCACGGCTCCCCTCTCCTGCCTCACCCCTCACCCCCCACGCCCCTCCGTGTCCTGCCTCACCCCTCACGCCCCACGCCCCTCCGTATCCTGCCTCACCCCCCCACGCCCCTCTCCTGCCTCCCCCCCACGCCCCTCCGTATCCTGCCTCCCCCTTACGCCCCTCTCCTGCCTCATCCCCCACGCCCCTCCGTATCCTGCCTCCCCCCCACGCCCCTCCGTATCCTGCCTCCCCCCACGCCCCTCTCCTGCTTCACCCCCCACGCCCCTCCGTATCCTGCCTCCCCCCCACACCCCTCCGTATCCTGCCTCCCCCCCCTCCTCCGTATCCTGCCTCCCCCCACGCCCCTCTCCTGCCTCACCCCCCACGCCCCTCCGTATCCTGCCTCCCCCTCACGCCCCTCCGTATCCTGCCTCCCCCCCTCCTCCGTATCCTGCCTCCCCCCACGCCCCTCTCCTGCCTCACCCCCCACGCCCCTCCGTATCCTGCCTCCCCCCCCACGCCCCTCCGTATCCTGCCTCCCCCCTCCTTGTGTATCCTGCCTCCCTCCCACGCCCCTCTCCTGCCTCCCCCCCCTCCTTGTGTACGTGAGAGACAGTTTGAGGAAATGTTGACGACAAAGACCTTGATTTCCATGGTGTAATGACTCTATATCGACCCACCTCCCCCTCCCTTCCTCCCATCCCCCCCCATCCCTTCCCTCCCTCCTTCCATCCCTCCCTCCATCCCTCCCTCCCTCCCTCCCTCCCTCCCTCCCTCCCTCCATCCCTCCCTCCTTCCCCCTCCCTTCCATCCTCCCTCCTTCCTTACCTCTATCTCTTCTGTTCTCTTTACTTCCCTCCATCATTCTCTCTTGCTCCTTCACTCTCTCTACACACACACACACACACACACACACACACGCACATACACACATACACCACACACACACACACACACACACATCACACACACACACACATACACCACACACACACACACACACATACACCACACACACACACACACATCACACACACACATACATCACACACGCACACACACACACGCACACACACACACACACACACATACATCACACACACACACACACACACACACACACACACATACATCACACACACACACACATACACCACACACACACACACACACACACACATACATCACACACACACACACACATCACACACACACACACACACCACACACTCACACACACACACACATACATCACACACACACACACACGCACACACGCACACACACACACACACACACATACATCACACACACACACACACACATACACCACACACTCACACACACACACACACACATACATCACACTCACACACACACACATACACCACACACACACGCACACACGCACACACACACACACACACATACATCACACACACACACACACATACATCACACACACACACACACACACACACACATACATCACACACGCACACACACACACACACACACACACACACACACACAACTACCTGTTCTTTTTCTCTCATATTTGTTCATGTTTATCGTGACCTTCATCCTCCTGGTGTATAGGAAGAGGGAGACAGCAACACACGCAGCAGCGACCTACCAGTTGGTGTTTGTCTTATTCCTCCCTATTTCTGTTTTCTTATTCTTGTTTATAATTGATTTTATCTGTTTGGTTCTTTATTTCGTTGTTGTTTGTTAATTTCGTTTTTCTTTTTGCTTCTTATTTACGTTATCCTCACCACCCTCCTCCTCACCACACCCTCCTCCTCACAACCCTCCTCCTCACCACCCTCCTCCTCACCACCCTCCTCCTTCTCACCACTCTCCTCCTCACCACACCCTCCTCCTCACCACCCTCCTCCTCCTCCGCCTCCTCCTCCTCCTCACCACACCCTCCTCCTCACCACTCTCCTCCTCCTCCTCCTCCTCCTCCTCACCACCCTCCTCCTCACCACCCTCCTCCTCCTCACCACCCTCCTCCTCACCACCCTCCTCCTCACCACCCTCCTCCTCACCACCCTCCTCCTCCTCCTCACCACCCTCCTCCTCCTCCTCACCACCCTCCTCCTCCTCCTCACCACCCTCCTCCTCACCACCCTCCTCCTCTTCCTCCTCCTCCTCACCACCCTCCTCCTCACCACCCTCCTCCTCCTCACCACCCTCCTCCTCCTCCTCCTCACCACCCTCCTCCTCACCACCCTCCTCCTCCTCACCACCCTCCTCCTCACCACCCTCCTCCTCCTCCTCCTCCTCCTCCTCCTCCTCCTCACCACTCTCCTCCTCCTCCTCCTCCTCCACCTCCTCCTCCTCACCACCCTCCTCCTCACCACCCTCCTCCTCCTCCTCCACCTCCTCCTCACCACCCTCCACCTCACCCCTCCTCCTCCTCACCACCCTCCTCCTCACCACCCTCCTCCTCCCCATCCTCCTCCTCACCACCCTCCTCCTCACCACCCTCCTCCTCACCACCCTCCTCCTCACCACCCTCCTCCTCCTCCTCCTCCTCCTCCTCCTCACCACCCTCCTCCTCACCACCCTCCTCCTCCTCACCACCCTCCTCCTCACCACCCTCCTCCTCCTCCTCCTCCTCCTCACCACCCTCCTCCTCACCACCCTCCTCCTCACCACCCTCCTCCTCACCACCCTCCTCCTCCTCCTCCTCCTCCTCCTCCTCACCACCCTCCTCCTCACCACCCTCCTCCTCCTCCTCCTCCTCCTCACCACCCTCCTCCTCACCACCCTCCTCCTCACCACCCTCCTCCTCACCACCCTCCTCCTCCTCCTCCTCACCACCCTCCTCCTCACCACACCCTCCTCCTCACCACCCTCCTCCTCCTCCTCCTCCTCCTCACCACACCCTCCTCCTCACCACTCTCCTCCTCCTCCTCCTCCTCCTCCTCCTCCTCCTCACCACCCTCCTCCTCCTCACCACCCTCCTCCTCACCACCCTCCTCCTCCTCCTCCTCCTCCTCACCACCCTCCTCCTCACCACCCTCCTCCTCACCACCCTCCTCCTCCTCCTCCTCCTCCTCACCACCCTCCTCCTCACCACCCTCCTCCTCCTCCTCCTCACCACCCTCCTCCTCACCACCCTCCTCCTCCTCCTCCTCCTCCTCACCACTCTCCTCCTCCTCCTCCTCCTCCTCCTCCTCCTCCTCCTCACCACCCTCCTCCTCCTCCTCACCACCCTCCTCCTCCTCCTCACCACCCTCCTCCTCACCACCCTCCTCACCCTCCTCCTCACCACCCTCCTCCTCCTCCTCCTCACCACCCTCCTCCTCCTCCTCACCACCCTCCTCCTCACCACCCTCCTCCTCCTCCTCCTCACCCTCCTCCTCCTCCTCACCACCCTCCTCCTCCTCACCACCCTCCTCCTCCTCCTCCTCCTCACCACCCTCCTCCTCACCACCCTCCTCCTCACCACCCTCCTCCTCCTCACCACCCTCCTCCTCATCCTCCTCCTCCTCCTCACCCTCCTCCTCCTCCTCACCACCCTCCTCCTCCTCCTCACCACCCTCCTCCTCCTCACCACCCTCCTCCTCACCACCCTCCTCCTCCTCCTCACCACCCTCCTCCTCCTCACCACCCTCCTCCTCCTCACCACCCTCCTCCTCCTCACCACCCTCCTCCACCACCCTCCTCCTCACCACCCTCCTCCTCCTCACCACCCTCCTCCTCACCACCCTCCTCCTCACCACCCTCCTCCTCCTCACCACCCTCCTCCTCACCACCCTCCTCCTCCTCCTCACCACCCTCCTCCTCCTCCTCACCACCCTCCTCCTCCTCACCACCCTCCTCCTCACCACCCTCCTCCTCCTCACCACCCTCCTCCTCACCACCCTCCTCCTCCTCCTCCACCACCATCCCTCCTCCTCACCATCGACCTCCTCTTATTAAGGTCATAATAAGAGAAGGTACTAGCCCCGCCGCCATATTAAGTGCCACCACCACACAGTGTCATCACCACCACCACACAGTGTCACCACCACCACCACCACACAGTGTCACCACCACCACCACCATCACACAGTGTCACCACCACCACCACCACACAGTGTCACCACCACCACCACACAGTGTCACCACCACCACCACACAGTGTCACCACCACCACCACCACCACCACCACACAGTGTCACCACCACCACCACACAGTGTCACCACCACCACCACCACCACACAGTGTCACCACTACCACCACACAGTGTCACCACCACCACCACCATCACACAGTGTCACCACCACCACCACCACACAGTGTCACCACCACCACCACACAGTGTCACCACCACCACCACACAGTGTCACCACCACCACCACCACCACCACCACACAGTGTCACCACCACCACCACCACCACACAGTGTCACCACCACCACCACACAGTGTCACCACCACACAGTGTCACCACCACCACACAGTGTCACCACCACCACCACCACCACACAGTGTCACCACCACACAGTGTCACCACCACCACACAGTGTCACCACCACCACACAGTGTCACCACCACCACCACCACACAGTGTCACCACCACCACACAGTGTCACCACCACCACACAGTGTCACTACCACCACCACCACACAGTGTCACCACCACACAGTGTCACCACCACCACCACCACCACACAGTGTCACCACCACCACCACCACCACACAGTGTCACCACCACCACCACCACCACACAGTGTCACCACCACCACCACCACCACACAGTGTCACCACCACCACCACACAGTGTCACCACCACCACCACACAGTGTCACCACCACCACCACACAGTGTCACCACCACCACCACCACCACACAGTGTCACCACCACCACCACCACCACCACACAGTGTCACCACCACATTCAACACCACTAACGTGTAGATGTCGATTGTGTCGCTTATGTAGGGCGGTCGATACTCTCTCTCTCTCTCTCTGTATATCTGTGTTTGTGTGTATGTCTGTATGGTTGTGTGTATGTCTGTATGGTTGTGTGTATGTCTGTATGATTGTGTGTATGCCTGTATGGTTGTCTGTATGTCTGTATGGTTGTGTGTATGTCTGTATGGTTGTGTGTATGTCTGTATGGTTGTGTGTATGTCTGTATGGTCGTGTGTATGTCTGTATGGTTGTGTGTATGTTTGTTTCCTGGAGAGGCTGATAAGACACAGACCACAACACTGTTAAATTAAGTCTTTGTGTTCATGTACCCCACTTCAACTACCTCCATCCATCCATCCCTCCATCCATCCATCCATCCTTCCATCCGTCCGTCTGTCCGTCATTTCGTCCATCCATCCGTCCGCCCGTCCGTCCGTCCGTCCGTCCGTCTATAAGGTTATAAAATTGACAACCTGAATATATAACAGTTATTATCCAGAGTTGTAACCTAACCTAACCTAACCTAACCTAACCTTGATATTATAATGGTAAGACTGCTCATTAAACGCCTTTAGACCATAACTATACAACACTAGTCTTAATTACGAGTAAGACGATGTCATTAACGCGATATGAAGATTGACACTGTATAAAACGTGTATGACGCGTGTATGAGACGTATAAGACGTGTATAAGACGCGTATGAAACGTGTATAAGACGTATAAAAGACAGGTATAAGACGTGTACGAGACGTATAAGACGTGTATGAGACGTGTATGAGACGTGTATAAGACGTATATAAGACCTGTATAAGACGTGTATAAGACGTGTATGAGATGTGTATGAGACGTGTGTAAGACGTGATAAGACGTGAATGGCGTATGACGTACAGTATATTTCTCTTCACCAGAATTCGCAGAACAAAAGCCATCAAAATGTGTTGATGAAAAAGGTATAATGACGTGTTGTGTAACCTGTTAATTAACTAGTTCCCAACCCCCATCCCCCCCCCCCCCCAAACAATTAATAATTGTTAATTACCTTCCCGGATAATTACGTTTATTGTCCAGGGAGGGAGAGAGGGAAGGTGTGGGTGGTTGAGGTGTGGAACGGGTGTGGAGTAGGTGTGAAGTGGGTATGGAGTAGGTGTGGAGTAGCCGAGGAGCAGGTGTGTGTGTGTGTGTGTAAGAGACAGACAGACAGACACTCATCAATTGGGATGTATATTCCTCCTATTCTGTCTTTCTCAATCTTTATTCCTCCTCTTCCTTATTCCTATTTATTCTTCATATCAATGTTCTGTTTCCTTGTTATCCATTTTCTTTGTCATTTTCCCTTTCGCTTATGTCTTCTTTATTCTATTTCCTTCCACCCCTCTCCCCACCTCCCCTTCTCCCCGTTTGTTCTTTGAGTAATTTACCTCTACCTATGTCTCCTTTATTCTCTTCCTTCTATTCTCCTTTTATCCTTTGTGTGTGTGTGTGTGTGTGTGTGTGTGTGTGTGTGTGTGTGTGTGTTTTCTCTTGATGTTTGTATGTTTATTTTTGTTTTGTTTTCTCCATCTCCCTCATTCTCATTTACGTTAGGTGTTCTCTCTCTCTCTCTCTCTCTCTCTCTCTCTCTCTCTCTCTCTCTCTCTCTCTCTCTCTCTCTCTCTCTCTCTCTCTCTCTCTCTCCCTCCCCCATCAATTATCGGCTATTTTCCGCTTCTACTTGTCTTCTCTTTTCCATTATTCTTCCCACCGTAATGAAGCCGAAAGAGAAAACCGTAAACCAGAAGAAGAAGAAGAAGGGAAGGAAGGAAGGAAGGAAGGAAGGAAGGGAAGGAGAAAGAAAGGGAAGGAGTGAATTGAGAAGGATAAATAAATGACGAACAGAGAATGGGAGGAAGGGATGAAGGAAAGAAAGAGAAGTGAGATGAAAGGAGAAACAGAAGAATGGGAATTGAATGTAGAGGAAAGAGGGAAGAGGGGAGGGAAAAGGAGAAGAGGGAGAAAGGAAGAAGCCGTGAATATAGGAAAAAAAGAAAAGAGAGAGAGAGAGAGAGTACACAGAACTTAGATCTTATAATTTACATATTTTAAGAATTTTGAACTTTTGACTTTTGATATCTGTAGTAGTTGTAGTAGTAGTAGTAGTAGTTGTTGTTGTAGCAGTACTTGTAGTAGTAGTAGTAATTGTTGTTGTTGAAGCAATAGAAGACGACTAACATATCAAAAAGAAAAACATTATATTTTTTTTTTCAGAAACTTTCATGAAAAGATTTGAAGGCTTGAATAACTTGAACCAATTTTAACCTTTTGTTGTTGTTGTTTTTATTGTTGTTGTTGTTGTTTATTTCATTTTGTGTTCTGGAAAGATCTAAAACAACGTTAGATGTGTCCCAAAGTGTGTTATGCTTTTTTTATTTATCTTTTTTTTTTACCCTTTTTCTGGGATCAAGTCTATTAGTGTGGCTATTAAAATGTACGTCAAAGAATTAATGCATTCACTCACTCTCTCACTCTCTCTCACTCCTCCTTCCACTCACTCGCTCGCTGTCACTCACTCACTCACTCTCACTCACTCCCCCTTCCACTCACTCGCTCGCTGTCACTCACTCACTCACTCACTCACATCCTGTCGTGAGGTGTGAGGGGACAGGCAACACACGCACCTCCACACTGATCGATATTACACTCCTCCTCCTCCTCTTCTCCTCTTTCTCCTCTTCCTTTTCCTCCTCTTCTCCTCTTTCTTCTCTTTCTCCTCTTCCTCCTTCTTCTATTACCACAGGTGTTAGGACCTACCAGAAGGAGAAAGAGGAAGAGGAGGAGGAGGAGGAAGTCATTGAAGATTGAGTAGAATGACCACACTAATAGAACGTGTGTGGGTGGGTGGGTGGGTGTGTAGGGGGGGGTTCTCTATAGTAGTCGATTATAAGGGTAATGAAGCCTTGAAATTCTCTTAAACAAACAAATAAAAGTAAAAATTAAAGTTCCTATGATTGAAAAAAAACCCAGCCAAATTTACCTTCAAATTTTTTAATATCAAACAAACCAAAACAAAAATCAATAAAGTGAAGCCTTAAATAGATCTCTGGAAATAGACATAAAATCAACAGAAATGAAATCCTAGATGTCCTCTCCCGGAAAGAGTAAGTTAAGACATGGTCGAGCAAATCCAACATGCTCGACCAAGTTTACCGAGGTCGAATAACTCCACCAGTAGAGGAGGTGGAGGTGGGGGTGGGGGGGGAATAAATTATCCAGGGGTAAATGAATTCTCCAGACTAGCGTGGTTACCCCTTCTGGCTGCTGCTCCAACGCCGTGTTCTCCGCGGGGGATAACTTAGGAATATTTATGAAGGAATGTAAAACTATTCCTGATGAGCCGTTTGTTGAATGAATGAAAATGATGAATTGATGAAGAATGTTTGTAAGTTTTGAGGTTTTAGTGAAGAATGTAAAAGATAATATATTGATTAGTTATTGAAAATGTAAAATGAGAGAGAGAGAGAGACCGACCGACCGACCGACCAACCAGAGAATTTTAACCTTGTTCAAATCCCCGACGTGATAGTGAGTCTCTCAATGAAAGAAATGTTATATAACCACAGCTATTTAAAGAAAGAAAGAAGGAAAATAATAATCAGCCGATATACAGAGCATTCACCCTGTTCCTTCACCCTGAACGTGTGTATGGGAGAAGCTCTGTATTCTCTGTATTAATCTTATGTATACGCAGATGGAAGGCTTCATTCATACATCTTTAATATAGATAGATTATACAGAAGCGAAATACTGCATGGTGTATTTTAGTCGTGTTTATATTCTGATTCAGATTGTATACATCTGAAATATACATAGTACATACACAAGTACTCAGCTATTCATCCAATACAGTATTTGTTGTATTTATGGTTACAGTATTCTGGATTTTGATGCCTTAACTTATATAGAAATGAATTTGTATCTTAAAGTAAGTGATTATTGACTTATGTAGATCTAGTGAGTTAGGTGTCCTTGGTATGTAGGGTCGCTCGTACATACTGTAGTCTCCCGCTTCCTCCTTCTCTATCTCTCTCCTCTCCTCTTTCTTCCTTTACTACCTCTATCCTTCTTTCCTACCCTCCTACCCTTCCGTTTTCTCCTTCACTACCTCTTTCTTTCCCTTCTACTCTCCCTCTTTCTCCTTCACTATCTCCCTCTCTCCCTACTACTCGCCCTCTTTCTCCTTCACTAGCTCCCTCTCTCCCTACTACTCGCCCTCTTCCTCCCTCCTCATCCCCAATCCAATCCTGCTATCCATAACTCGGAACCATCCCACCACCGACCGTTTCCCTCTCTTTCTCTCCATGCCTCCTACCCTCCCTACCTCCCTCCCCCGCCCCTCTCCTTCCCTCTTTATCCCCTCCCTCCCCTATCCCTCTCCCCCTTCCCTCCCACACACACACACATTAATCACAGAGGGAGAGGGAGGGTAGAGAGAGGGAGAGACATAAATGAAGCACGCCCTAGAAACGCTTCCATTGGGTCGGGGTCAGTAACTGTCTCCCTTACCATCATTCATCTAAGACTCCCTCTGGGCCTCCTCCAAGACACGCGTAAATTATTATACCTCCTAACTTTTTTCATCTATGGAATTGGATAAATGTTTACTGAATGGGTTTCCTTAGCCACGGTGGGTGGTGGTCAATAGGAAGCCCTCGTGTCTCCCAGCTGAGTTCGGAGTTGGATTTGTTAATACTCACAGATGGTTTGGATCTCTGAAGGGGGATGTGGGGGCCTTGTTAGTGCTTCTCTCTCTCTCTCTCTCTCCAGATTCAATGATTAATTTTAGTGTAAGGGAATATGTACCATGATACCATACCATACTATACCATACCATTGGAGGATAATACCGTTGATATTTTAATTTTATTTTACCTTAACAATGTCTCCGTTCTAGTGTTGAGAGAGAGATTTTTTTTTTTTACTGTATTGGAAAGATTTGCCTACGAACTTTCTTGGGGAGGAGTTCGGCCTATCAGATTCTATTGGACTTGCTTAAAGGTGTATCAGTTTTCTCTCCTCTCCTCTCTGTGTGTACGGTGGGACTTTATCGAGATTTACCTTGACCGAGAAACCTTAAGCTGTGTTCTACAGTGTCCGTACCTTAGATGTCAATACTAACTGGAGATGTGAGGACCCACCCCACCCACCTAACCTGAGCTTCGACACCAAGTTATTGACCAAGATGGCATTCGACCTTACCTTGAGACTCTACTGTAACACTCCCAGGGTCACCCCCCCCCCCCCTATCACTAGAGACACATTTCTGCAGATAATCCGATTCTGCTTCTCATATGCTGTCGCCCGCCGGGGAAATTGAATACAGTTCCTTGTTACTTGTCCATTAGGATTTATCAATGGGAGTATCAATGGGATACACGATATATTAATGGGTTACGCGGGATATGTTAATGGGTATGGGGTGTCACATCCCTCACCCCACGCCTGGCCTCACCCTTCACCCACAACCCCCCTCATCCCACCCCCACCCCTCTTCACCCCCCCCTCACCTGGTCATATTTAATACCCCTGAGGAGTATTTCGTGTCTTTCCCGTTGGTCTTGAACACCGCCGCAATTTCCTTGTCGTATCCTGTAGGAAATGGGAAGGTTGGGAGAGGGAGAGGGGATGTGAGAGGGGCTGGGTGAGGGAGGGGTGAGAGGGGAGAGGGGCTGTGAGAGGCGAGAGGGGATGGAGAGACGGAGTGAGAGTGAGAGGAGGTAATGAAGGTAAGTGAGAGAGAGTGGAGGTGAGGGAGACTAACAGATTTGGGGAGAAGGAAATAGGTGGGGAGGAGACACGTTGTTTGAGTAGGAGAGGGGAGAGGAGGGATGCTGTGAGAGTGAAAGGGGAGAAGAGGGAGACCAAGTGAGAGTAAGAGGGGAGATGTAGTGTTATAGATCACTCTTGCCCGACAACAACACTAAAAAGCACTTTACGGTGTCTCTGTGTTGCTATTAGTTTACATGTGTGAGTGCTCGGGTGCTCGAATGTATGTGTGCACATTTTTATGTACATACTTAAGGGTCTTCATGAACATTTATATACGTATGTTCCTGTATGATCACCCCTGTGTGCACATGTGTACCCGCGTAATAAAAAAGAAATGTATCCCATTGACTTGAAAATGACAACGGGTGGATTAACGTCGATATAAAACTCTACATTTTATGGGATATTGCACACTGCTAATGCAAATATTATTTCTGCACAATTTGTTCTCATCTTCATTTAGCAAATTAAAAAATCTGCCTCCGAGTCAACGAACTTCAAACGACTCCAACAGACCACTGAGGAAGTGAGTAAACCTTTGGAATCACTTTCATTGTATCATCCGAAAACTACGGAAGGCAAAGGAGACTCCTAAAAAGTTATCTGGGAACGTGGTTTTTATATGAAACCTTCCAGGGAGAATGACTGCCCTGTGTTGCTTTCATCTACACACACACACACACACACGAGACTCGCTGTTCCTGCTGGAGTGCCTCTGTGATGCTGTGCAGGTGTGTCTCCCTAACCTAACCCAACATATATATACTCACTGGTCGAGCTATTCCCCCCGTAGTATAAGAACTTCAGCCTTATGTGGTAGTCAGGTAGCCTCTCCTCCTCCATGGTAGTAGCAGTCTGGTAGCCCCTCCTCCTCCATGGTAGTAGCAGTCTGGTAGCCCCTCCTCCTCCATGATAGTAGCAGTCTGGTAGCCCCTCCTCCTTCATGGTAGTAGCATTCCGGTAGCCCATCCTCCTTCATGGTAGTAGCAGTCTGATAACCTCCCCCCCTTCATGGTAACCTCCACAACACCGACGTCACATAATTGTCAGAAATCTACAATAAATTTCAACAAGAATCTCGTCTTCCTCCTTATGAGCTTGAGATTGCATAGTTGTGGTCATTGTTGCAGAGAGGAGGTTGCTACGACTCCCCTCCCCTACCCCCCTACCTACTCCCCCCCCCCTCCCCCGTGATGTACGACCTAACTGTAGTGAGAGAAGAGAAGAGGAGGGGATGGGTGGGGAGGAGGTGGTGGGGAAGAGGAGATGGAGGAGGAAGAGTTAGAAGAAAAAAATAAAGACAAATTGGTGAAACATGATGATGATGATGGTGGTGGTGGTGGTCAGATCCAACAACACCAACATCAACACCATAAAACAACAACAACAGCAACAACACCGACGTACAACCACACCAAAACAAAGGAACACCAACAGCGAGGATGACAACAATGACCCCCCACACCTAGATTGGTCGGGGGATAATAAGGAACAAATTGGGAGATGAGAATGACGAAGAAAATGGAAATGAGAGAAAGAGAGAGAGAGAGAGAGAGAGAGAGAGAGAGAGAGAGAGAGAGAGAGAGAGAGAGAGAGAGAGAGAAATGAGACATAATCAGAGACAGACAGACAGACAGAGAGAAATAGACAAAAACTGATAGACAGACACAGAGATTAAGCTATTACTAAACAAAGTGTGTCTGCCTGAACGAACGGATGTGTGTTTGTCCGTTCATCCACACACACACACACACACACACACAGAGACTCCCTCCCATTACTGTAGGCCTACGTAGTTCATCAGCCTATTGCGTGTCGAGTAATTAGTAACCTGTGACCGCCCCTCTCTTATCTCTCCCACTCATCTCTCTCCCTCTTCCCTCTCTCCCCCCACCCGATCGCTTCCTCTCTACACTACGGTAAGAGAAACCCACATTTCACTTACACTTCTATTTTTTTTTTCTTTTTTTTCCTCTCGTCTGACCTTTGACCTTTGGGATTGAGGTCACCATGATTAGTGTTCGTGGCTTATTTGAGACTACACTGAAATAGGGAGAGTAACAAAAAGATATCTGGTTATTGTGAGTGTCAGATATTGTGAAATTAATCAGAAACGGTGGGATGATGTGTGTGTGTGTGTGTGTGTGTGTGTGTGTGTGTGTGCGTGCGTGCATTCATTCATTCATTCATTCACTTACTCCCAAATATCCCTCACATATTCACTCTCCTTCACTCACTCTCCCTCACTCTCTCTCCCCCTCTCTCTCTCTCCCTCTCCCTCTCCCTCTCCCTCTCTCTCTCTCTCTCTCTCTCCTCTCCCTCTCACTACTGAACATCATAACTTTACACAGACTCTTACCCTTTCTCTCCATATAATAACTTTTAGAGAATTTCACTTCATTATTTATCAACACGAGACAAAGTGTACAATATATTCTGGTCGCTGGCTCAAAGTTCAAGGTCAAATTACGTGTATACCTCTCTCTCTCTCTCTCTCTCTCTCTCTCTCTCTCTCTCTCTCTCTCTCTCTAATCTGTTGACCAAGATAATGTTATTGTGTGCATTATTTAATTACACAGAAATATTGTTTTCTTTTGACGATTTTCATATAACAACAAACCCATTTTCTTTGACTTAAGACCTTATAGAAAATGGTGTTTATTAGAATAATTTTGTATGTGTTTTAAGGGTAAAATGTTGTATTAAATTGTATAACTAGATTCAAGTCACTGTCCACTAGTATGTTGTTGTATTAAGCTGTATAAACTAAATTCATATCTACTTTATTCTCTATGAACTATTGTATTGTGTTGTATTAGTAATTTATTAAACCAAGATGATTAGACCATTACCTAAGTATAATTTATATCTCATATCTTATCGAGGTAAACGTAATTTTTGCTTCACCTTAGATAAAAATACGGAATTCTTATTAAAAAAGTTAAGCCGCAAGTTTTAGCGTTGAGTGGTAACCATTTCCGAATTTTGGGGTTAGGTTAGGTTGTGTTGGGTTGGGTTTGGTGAGGTGAGGTGAGGTGAGGTGAGGATTGTTCTGGAGGAAGAAGGAAAGGGAAGAAGAAGAAGAGGAGGAGGAGGATGAGGTGTTGACAAAAGAGGAAGAGAGGGAGTGACGAGGAAAAGAGAGAGGCGAGGAACCATAAGGAAAGGCAAGAAGAAGGGGAAGAGAGGGAACGGAGCGGGGTGGGAAGAGAAGGAGGGAAACAGGGAAGAAGTGAAGTGAGAAGGGAGGGAAGTATTGAAAAAGTAGAGAAACAGGGAAGGGAGGGAAGTAACAGTGATGGGCGAAAGGGAAGGAGTTTGGGAAGGAGGGAGAGGGAAGGAGGGAAGGAGTGAAGGAGGGAGAGGGAAGAAGTGAAGGAGGAAGAGGGAAGGAGTGAAGGAAGGAGAGGGAAGGAGTGAAGGAGGGAGAGGGAAGGAGTGAAGGAAGGAGAGGGAAGGAGTGAAGGAGGGAGAGGGAAGGAGTGAAGGAGGAAGAGGGAAGGAGTGAAGGAGGAAGAGGGAAGGAGTGAAGGAGGAATAGGGAAGGAGTGAAGGAGGGAGAAGGAAGGAGTGAAGGAGGGAGAAGGAAGGAGTGAATGAGGTAGAGTGAAGGCGGAAGAGGGGAAGGAAGGAATGAAGGAGGAAGAGGGAAGGACGGGAGGGAAGTATACCATCACAGGAGCTGTTGTGTATGTTTGATTAATTCGGTAGAGAAGTTCCCCAGTGACGTCTTATTGTCCTGGGTGGTGTTCCTCGTCTCTCTTGTTGTCCTGGGTGGTGCTCCTCGCCTCTCTTGTTGTACTGGGTGGTGCTCCTCGCCTCTCTTGTTGTACTGGGTGGTGCTCCTCGCCTCTCTTGTTGTCCTCGGTGGTGTTCCTCGCCTCTCTTGTTGTACTGGGTGGTGCTCCTCGCCTCTCTTGTTGTACTGGGTGGTGCTCCTCGCCTCTCTTGTTGTCCTGGGTGGTGCTCCTCGCCTCTCTCGTTGTCCTGGGTGGTGTTCCTCGTCTCTCTTGTTGTCCTGGGTGGTGTTCCTCGCCTCTCTCGTTGTCCTGGGTGGTGTTCCTCGCCTCTCTCGTTGTCCTGGGTGGTGTTCCTCGCCTCTCTTGTTGTCCTGGGTGGTGTTCCTCGCCTCTCTTGCTGTCCTGGGTGGTGTTCCTCGACTCTCTCGTTGTCCTGGGTGGTGTTCCTCGCCTCTCTTGTTGTCCTGGGTGGTGTTCCTCGTCTCTCTTGTTGTCCTGGGTGGTGTTCCTCGCCTCTCTTATTGTCCTGGGTGGTGTTCCTCGCCTCTCTTGTTGTCCTGGGTGGTGTTCCTCGCCTCTCTTATTGTCCTGGGTGGTGTTCCTCGCCTCTCTTGTTGTCCTGGGTGGTGTTCCTCGTCTCTCTTGTTGTCCTGGGTGGTGTTCCTCGCCTCTCTTGTTGTCCTGGGTGGTGTTCCTCGCCTCTCTTGTTGTCCTGGGTGGTGTTCCTCGCCTCTCTCGTTGTCCTGGGTGGTGTTCCTCGCCTCTCTTGCTGTCCTGGGTGGTGTTCCTCGACTCTCTTGTTGTCCTGGGTGGTGTTCCTCGCCTCTCTTGTTGTCCTGGGTGGTGTTCCTCGCCTCTCTTGCTGTCCTGGGTGGTGTTCCTCGACTCTCTCGTTGTCCTGGGTGGTGTTCCTCGCCTCTCTCGTTGTCCTGGGTGGTGCTCCTCGCCTCTCTTGTTGTCCTGGGTGGTGTTCTTCGTCTCTCTTGTTGTCCTGGGTGGTGTTCCTCGTCTCTCTTGTTGTCCTGGGTGGTGTTCCTCGCCTCTCTTGTTGTCCTGGGTGGTGTTCCTCGTCTCTCTTGTTGTCCTGGGTGGTGTTCCTCGCCTCTCTTATTGTCCTGGGTGGTGTTCCTCGCCTCTCTTGTTGTCCTGGGTGGTGTTCCTCGCCTCTCTTATTGTCCTGGGTGGTGTTCCTCGCCTCCCATGACCCAGGAGAGGATGGAAGGAATCTCCTGAGCGTGCTGAGGGAAGATCCTTCACTGGGGTGGTAAACACTACTTATTTTTTTCATCTTAAATCTGTCTTGTTGTTGTGAGGTGGTGAGAGGTGAGGGAGGTTGTTTTATATCCTGGTGAGAGGTGAGGGAGGTTGTTTTATATCCTGGTGAGAGGTGAGGGAGGTTGTTTTATATCCTGGTGAGAGGTGAGGGAGGTTGTTTTATATCCTGGTGAGAGGTGAGGGAGGTTGTTTTATATCCTGGTGAGAGGTGAGGGAGGTTGTTTTATATCCTGGTGAGAGGTGAGGGAGGTTGTTTTATATCCTGGTGAGAGGTGAGGGAGGTTGTTTTATATCCTGGTGAGAGGTGAGGGAGGTTGTAATATCTCCTGGTGAGAGGTGAGGAAGGTTGTAATATATCCTGGTGAGAGGTGAGGGAGGGGGGGGGGGGGAGGTATTCCTTGGGTCATTAGCCTCACCAGGTAAAGTTTCTCAACACCTTTACAATTATCGTCACTCATTAAGACAAAGTCACCAACTTATACCCACGCTCTTCCTCCCTCACCACCATGAAGAGCCTCCAAGTGAGAGGGATGTGTTATAGTGCCAGGGATGTGTTATAGTGCCAGGGATGTGTTATAGTGCCAGGGATGTGTTATAGTGCCAGGGATGTGTTATAGAGCCAGGGATGTGTTATAGTGCCAGGGATGTGTTATAGTGCTTGGGATGTGTTATAGAGCCAGGGATGTGTTATAGTGCCAGGGATGTGTTATAGTGCCAGGGATGTGTTACAGTGTAGCCGTGTGATAGTGTAGTCGTGTGACAGTGTAACCGTGTGATAGTGTAGCCGTGTGATAGTGTAACCGTGTGATAGTGTAGCCGTGTGATAGTGTGACCGTGTGATAGTGTAGCCGTGTGATAGTGTAACCGTGTGATAGTGTAGCCGTGTGATAGTGTAGCCGTGTTATAGTGTAGTTGTGTGACAGTGTAGCCGTGTGATAGTGAAGCCGTGTGGTAGTATAGTCGTGTTATAGTGTAGTTGTCTGATAGTGTAGCCGTGTGATAGCATATAAAGTATGTGATATGATAATAGACTCTTAAAAGCGGGTTACGGAGCTGTGAGTCTTACTGTTCCACCTCGTTAATCCTCCCTACGGGGTTCAGGTCGTAGAGAAGGTCCGGGTTATACTTCTGAGTCTTAGGTGAGTATTCCAGCTTTAGTGGATCATCGGTCGAGTTGTTCTGTTGGTGACTGTATACTGTACTGTTAGCTTTTGTTAAGTTGGGGAGTGAATGTATTGGTGTGTGTGTTGTTATTGCTTTTGTTGGTTTGAGTTTTTGTAGTTGTTTTTGTTGTGATTGTTATTGTTATTGCTGTTTTTTGTTTTTATTGTTATTGTTTTTGTTCTTATTATTTTGTTTTATTATTATTGTTGTTGTTGTTGTTGTTGTTGTTGTTGTTGTTGTTGTGTCAGGCAAGTGTGTCAGATGGTAATAGTAAATAAACACCATCATTTCTCTTATGGTCGTGTCCGGATGGTGTCATCATTTTTTGTCGTGTTTTCATTTTTTTATTTTATTTTTTTTATTTCTGTTTATTTCCTCGTTAAGTGTTTTATCTGGGATTTGTGTTTATCAGTTTATTTCGTTTTATTAGTTTGTCCTTATTATTTTTGTATTAGTATTTTGTGCTGTATAACTTTACTAACGAAGCATAATAATCCTTTTACATTTTTCTGACTGTATGT
Source organism: Homarus gammarus (assembly GCA_958450375.1). Taxonomy (NCBI): domain Eukaryota; kingdom Metazoa; phylum Arthropoda; class Malacostraca; order Decapoda; family Nephropidae; genus Homarus; species Homarus gammarus. The sequence continues at coordinate 1,631,026 of CAUDMG010002087.1, read as the reverse complement.
GAGTGAGAGAGAGAGAGAGAGAGAGAGAGAGAGAGAGAGAGAGAGAGTGGTGTTGAAGACGGTGTTGGAGTTAAGGTCGAGCACATCATCATAAAGGTCAGCCTTGTTCAACCTTCAGGGATGTGGCCCTTGTGTGTAGACGCTAGGGAGAGGAGCCAGAAGGTCGAGAAACTGGTTACGAGGAGGAGGAGGAGTTGCTACTTGAGATGGTGGAGTGAGTTAGTATGAGTAGTGTGTGTAAGGGAGGAAGGGGTGTCGAAGTGTGATGATATATGTGTGTGTGTATAGTGAAGTGTTACGGGTGATACTCTCTCTCTCTCTCTCTCTCTCTCTCTCTCTCTCTCTCTCTCTCTCTCTCTCTCTCTCTCTCTCTCTCTCTCTCTCTCTCTCTACATGTCACGCTCTTTTGAATATTGACCAAACATTGTAAAGCTGTGCACTAATTGCTCTGTGTCATGATTTTCGTCACTACACACCTTCACTACACCACCCTTACCAACACACCCTCACCAACACACCCTCACCAACACACCTTCACTGCACCACCCTCACCAACAAACCTTCACTACACACCACCCTCACCAACACACCCTAACCAACACACCCTCACCAACACACCACCCTCACCAGCACACCCTCACCAACACACCTTCACTACACACCACCCTCACCAGCACACCCTCACCAGCACACCCTCACCAACACACCGTCACTACACACCACCCTCACCAACACACCCTCACCAACACACCACCCTCACCAACACACCCTCACCAACACACCCTCACCAACACACCCTCACTACACACCACCCTCACCAACACACCCTCACCAACACACCCTCACCAACACACCACCCTCACCAACACACCACCCTCACCAACACACCACCCTCACCAACACACCCTCAACAACACACCCTCACCAACACACCCTCACCAACACACCCTTACCAACACACCCTCACTACACACCACCCTCACCAACACACCCTCACCAACACACCACCCTCACCAACACACCCTCACCAACACACCCTCACCAACACACCTTCACTACACACCCTCACTACATCTTCACTATAAATAAAACCAACTCAACTCAAAATATAACTGAGAATTTATTGTTAGGGATTGTCAAGTTGTCTCCCTGTGAGGACTGGGGAGGAGAGATCTCTACAGTGATCTTTGAGACCAAGTTGACTATGACACACCCCATGAAGCCAAGTGTCAGGGATCAGCTCTGACACACCCCATGAAGCCAAGTGTCAGGGATCAGCTCTGACACACCTCATGAAGCCAAGTGTCAGGGATCAGCTCTGACACACCTCATGAAGCCAAGTGTCAGGGAGCAGCTCTGACACACCCCATGAAGCCAAGTGTCAGGGATCAGCTCTGACACACCTCATGAAGCCAAGTGTCAGGGATCAGCTCTGACACACCTCATGAAGCCAAGTGTCAGGGAGCAGCTCTGACACACCTCATGAAGCCAAGTGTCAGGGAGCAGCTCTGACACACCTCATGAAGCCAAGTGTCAGGGAGCAGCTCTGACACACCTCATGAAGCCAAGTGTCAGGGAGCAGCTCTGACACACCTCATGAAGCCAAGTGTCAGGGATCAGCTCTGACACACCCCATGAAGCCAAGTGTCAGGGAGCAGCTCTGACACACCTCATGAAGCCAAGTGTCAGGGAGCAGCTCTGACACACCTCATGAAGCCAAGTGTCAGGGAGCAGCTCTGACACACCTCATGAAGCCAAGTGTCAGGGAGCAGCTCTGACACACCCCATGAAGCCAAGTGTCAGGGAGCAGCTCTGACACACCCCATGAAGCCAAGTGTCAGGGAGCAGCTCTGACACACCCCATGAAGCCAAGTGTCAGGGATCAGCTCTGACACACCTCATGAAGCCAAGTGTCAGGGAGCAGCTCTGACACACCTCATGAAGCCAAGTGTCAGGGATCAGCTCTGACACACCCCATGAAGCCAAGTGTCAGGGAGCAGCTCTGACACACCTCATGAAGCCAAGTGTCAGGGATCAGCTCTGACACACCCCATGAAGCCAAGTGTCAGGGAGCAGCTCTGACACACCCCATGAAGCCAAGTGTCAGGGAGCAGCTCTGACACACCCCATGAAGCCAAGTGTCAGGGAGCAGCTCTGACACACCCCATGAAGCCAAGTGTCAGGGAGCAGCTCTGACACACCTCATGAAGCCAAGTGTCAGGGAGCAGCTCTGACACACCTCATGAAGCCAAGTGTCAGGGAGCAGCTCTGACACACCTCACAAAGCCAAGTGTCAGGGAGCAGCTCTGACACACCCCATGAAGCCAAGTGTCAGGGAGCAGCTCTGACACACCTCACGAAGCCAAGTGTCACGGAGCAGCTCTGACACAACACCAGATCTTCCTGATGCACATGACGGTGAAGTGGGGGTGGGGGGTGGGGGAGTGTGGGGGGTGGGGGGTGTACTCTGTGACTGTGGTGAATAATAATGTTACACTCGATGAAAAAATAAATAAATAAATTAAATGAAAAAGATCATGTGAATATTCGCCTCCCTCTCCCGCCCCTGAGAGATTATTTATCACTTGATGATTAACCACCCTTATGCTAACCTAACCTGACCTAATTTAACCTAACCTAACGCTAACCTAACCAAAGCAAACCAAACCTAATCTAACCTAACTTACACCTTCTCGTCACCATACAAATTGGTTATTTTTACTAAATCGCAAAAATATATTAATATGTGTGTGTTTTTTTGTGTATGGTGTGTTTGTGAGTATGTGTTAGTGTGTGTACGTGACAGTGTTTGTGTACGTGTCAGTGTTTGTGTGCGTGTCTGTTCAGGTGTCGATTTTTGTGTACCTGCCAGTCTCTCTGTGTACCTGACTTAGTGTATTAACACCTTGTAGAGTTTACCTGTCACGTTCCTCGCCCTCCATCCCTCCTGCCTCGCCTTCCTTCCCTCCTCCCTCCCTCCTTCCCTCCTCCCTCCCTCCCTCCCTCTCTCCTTCCTGCCTCTGTTAATAATAATAATAATAACAATAATTTTCAGGCACCTAACCTCATGTCACATCAAATTAGCTAAAACACAACTGAAACACCATTTAGAACTTACGTAAAACCTCTGAAACACACCTGAAACACTGAAACACATCTCAACATTACTGAAACACACCTCAACACATCTGAAATCACACAGGTACATCAAGCAGGTAGTACCGTGTGGGTGGGAGGGAGGAAAGAAGAAGAAAAAAAATATACAGGTTTTGGATATTCCCAGATACTCTACTTGACATAAGATTTACACAACAATTTGACGAGTTGACGAGAGGAAAATGTGGTCTCTGACACTACTCTGGGTGCGTGAGGAGTGAGAGTGGTGATGGTGGGGGGGAGAGGAGGGGAGGATGGTGGGGATAGGAGGGAGGGTAGAGAATACAGGATGGAGAAGAGATGAGGATGGGAGTGGGAGGGGGGAGGAAGGGAAGAAAGGGGAAAGGTATTGAGGTGATGGTGAATGCCAGGCAGCGGCAGGGAAGTGGAAAAAATGGAGGGAGGGGGTGAGGGAAGGGGATGGAGGGAGGGGGTGAGGGAAGGGGTAGGAGGGAGGGGGGGGAATGAATGGAGAGATTGTGGGAGGGCAGGAGAGGGGAATGGAAAAGATGGAAGGAGGTTGAGATTGAGAGATGACAGGAGGGAAGGAGGGTGAGATAGAGAGGTGGAGGGAAGAAAGGTGTGATAAAGAATGGAATAGAGGGAAGGATCGATAGGTAAAGGGAGGGAAAGATGAAATGATGGAACGATGGAAGAACGAATGTGATTTTTGCAGTTCCAGGTAAAGTCATTAATCCAGAGAGAGAGAGACAGAGATTAGATAAACAGATCAGAGACAGACAGACAGACAGGTACTCATCCACACACACACACACACACACACACACACACACATGCCCACACTACAACACGTCATAAAGAACTCACACTGAAGGGGTAAACACGGCCGTATTGTACCTTTTATCGACGTCGTTTCACCTCTTAACATAATGCATAACTGTTGCTCTTATGTACATCCGTCATGGCTGTCTAGTGTGTATCACGACCATTGTTGCATAAATTGTCCATGTTGCAAAGGTAATGACTCGTGTGTGTGTGTGTGTGTTGAATGTAAACCTGAATGATATAGTTTTGAATATGTTGAATTGTGAATGTGAATACAACAATTTTAACAGCTTAGAATATTAAATATTAAAAATGGTTAAATCATGAATGTTAAGATAAAATTACTTACAAAACATACATGAATGTTGAAAGGAATGTGTAGTGGTCGTTGAGAGGAAGGAATGGGCAAAGACGGTCATCTTGTGGGCAATAGAGATGATGAACTGGCAAGGACCAATTTGGTGGAGTGAGGGATGTATAGTGGGCAATGATGGTAGTCGCTGTGGGCAATGATAGCAGTGACTGTGGGCAAGGATGTCAGTCAGTGTGGGCAATAAAAACTATGACGTGAGAAATTTGTGATATAGTTGTGAGTAATATAAAGTTTGTGTAGAGTAATGGCGAATGTGTGTAGGGCAATGGCGAATGTATTAGGGCAATGGCGAATATAGTGCAATGATTATAGTGTATAGGGCACTGGGCAATGCCTTGGGGAGAAGAAACCGGATGGAAAAGAGATCGCGAGGGCAATACAACAATCTGGTGGGTTAAGTAACAGGGGCAATAGCCGTTAGCAGTGAACAGTAACGGATAGTTTAGTGGGCAATACTGATAGAGTAATCGGTGATAAGGATAGCATAGTGAGCAATAAGTGACGAGGCGGGGGATACTAACGGCTAATTAATAGGGCAAGAGCTGACGGTATAATGGGCAATGGCTGTGAGGGCGTCGTGCAATACCTGATAATGTAGAGGGCAATAAGTCGGCGCCAGCGGGAAAGAGATCAGAGCTAAGGGGAAGGCTGCCTGCTGTGGCCCCCTGCCTGCTGTGGCCCCCTGCCTGCTGTGGCCCTCTGCCTGTTGTGGCCCCTCTGCCTGTTGTGGCCCCACCTGCCTGCTGCCCCCCTCCCCTGCCTGCTGCCCCCCTCCCCTGCCTGCTGCCCCCTCCCCTGCCTGCTGCCCCCCTCCCCTGCCTGCTGCCCCCCTCCCCTGCCTGCTGCTCCCCCACCTGCCTGTTGCCCCCTCCCCTGCCTGCTGCCCCCCTCCCCTGCCTGCTGCCCCCCTCCCCTGCCTGCTGCCCCCCTCCCCTGCCTGCTGCCCCCCTCCCCTGCCTGCTGCCCCCTCCCCTGCCTGCTGGCCCCCTCCCCTGCCTGCTGCCCCCTACCCTGCCTGCTGGCCCCCTCCCCTGCCTGCTGCCCCCTCCCCTGCCTGCTGCCCCCTCCCCTGCCTGCTGGCCCCCTCCCCTGCCTGCTGGCCCCCTCCCCTGCCTGCTGCCCCCTACCCTGCCTGCTGGCCCCCTCCCCTGCCTTCTGCCCCCCTACCCTGCCTGCTGCCCCCCGACCCTGCCTGATGCCCCCCTTCCCTGCCTGCTGCTCCCCCACCTGCCTGCTGCCCCCCTCCCCTGCCTGCTGCCCCCCTCCCCTGCCTGCTGCCCCCCTCCCCTGCCTGCTGCCCCCCCTCCCCTGCCTGCTATTATCAGTAAGGGGGGAGGGGAGCCATGGAGATGAAAGGTTAACCCATCGTCCTCAAAGGGTCAAACCAACGTCGTTAGAGAGAGAGAGAGAGAGAGAGAGAGAGAGAGAGAGAGAGAGAGAGAGATTTTTCCTTTATTGATCGTGGTTGTGAAGTTAGAGAAAGGAGAGAAGAGAACGAGAGAGAGGAGGAAAAAATGATAAAGTTGACGGAAGTTTAAGAGACTTTCATATAACTGTGGAAACTAAGAGCTGAGGAAGAGGGAGATGATGTATGAGTGAGTGACGGTGATGGAGTGAGTGACGGTGATGACAGACAGACAGACACACTATAGAAAATTTGCATTATTATTATTTTTTCTTTTCTTATTAATGTTATATTTTTATTTATTGTTGTTGTTATTGTTATTATTATTGTTGTTATTTTTGTATTGTTATTATTGTTATTTTTATTGTTGTTGTTAATGGTGTTCGGTAGTTCATAATGTAGTACTGTAGATGGCCACTTGTTTGTTGTGGCGCTGTGAGACAATAAAGGTCCACCTGTATCTCTCGCTATTTGGTCACAGCAGTGTAGAAATCTCCTCCTTTCCTGCTCTTCTTCCTCTTTTCCCTTCTAATACCTCCTTTTACTCTTTTTCCTCTACACCCCTCCTCTTTTTCCTCTTCTTCTTCCCCTCCCTCCTCCCGTTTCTCCTTTTCCTCTACCCTTTCCCCATTTTCTCTCCCTCTTCTTCTTTTCCCTCCTCCTCATCTTCCTCTTTTCCTCTACCTCCTCCTTCTCCTCCTCCTCTTTTCCTCTACCTCCTCCTCCTCCTCCTCCTCTTTTCCTCTACCTCCTCCTCCTTCTTCCCCCTCACCCCCTCCTCCTCCCCACCCACCCCCCTTCTCCTTAACCCTACAGCCATTCACTGACTCGAAGCTCTCTTGGTCTGCACTCTCGTATCGACAGAGGTCCCAGGACTCCGGCAGCATTCCTTCGTCAGTATTTGGGTTATTGTGCTGATGGCTGACGGTTATTGTGCTGATGGCTGACGGTTATTGTGCTGATGGCTGACGGTTATTGTGCTGATGGCTGACGGTTATTGTGCTGATGGCTGACTTCTCCTGACTCTCTCGTATTACGTGACGTAGCGAAGAGGAAACGAACGAGAAGGAAAAATTACTAAATCAAAGTACAGGAATATAATGTTTTTGATACCAAGAAGATCTGGATGAGAGAGAGAGAGAGAGAGAGAGAGAGAGAGAGAGAGAGAGTTAATGGAATTTAAGTATCCTAGAGGAAAGATTGAAAGGGAAAACTGAACCGGAAAATTAGGATTAAAAACGGCCGCTGAAGCAGTAAGAGTCGCCGGCGGTAAACCTGATATCTGAGTGAGTTGTGGACCTGTTATCTGGTGGAGGGGAGCAGCTGTCATTGGTCAGTATCAGGGAAGAGAGGCTATCATTGGTCAGTATCAGGGAGGAGAGGCTGTCATTGGTCAGTATCAGGGAGGAGAGGCTGTCATTGGTCAGTATCAGGGAGGAGAGGCTGTCATTGGTCAGTATCAGGGAGGAGAGGCTGTCATTGGTCAGTATCAGGGAGGAGAGGCTGTGATTGGTCAGTATCAGGGAAGAGAGGCTGTGATTGGCCAATATCAGTAATATTTACTTATAATATTAATCAAGGTTGTCTCGCGTTATAACTTAGAAACCATCTTGGACGTTAAGTGTGTCAGAAGGCCGTCTTACGTTCTCCTGTTACGAGGAAAAAAAATCCCACGTATGAATGTCTGGGAGTTGGGGAGTCTTGAGGTGTTGAGAGGTGCAGCGGTAAGTCTCTTGGAGGATGGGACTCCCTCGATGTGTGTGTGTGTGTGTGTGCGTGTGTGTGTGTGTGTGTAAACTTCCTCATTATCTCATCTTCCTCTCTATCTCTCTCTCCATCCTTCGTCTCGCTATCACTCCTTCCCATCCCTACTCCTCCTGTCCCCTCCCTCTTTCTCTCCCCCACTTTCCTTCCCTCTCTCTCTCTCTTCCTCCTTCCCTCCTCTTCCCACATATCTTCTCACTTATTTCCCTTTCTACCTCCTCTCTTCCCTCCTCACCACTTCTCTTCCGCCCCACCGTCCATACTTCCTCCTCCCCCTCCCCCTCCCTACAGTTGGTAATTGTCGCGCGTCAAATTGACCGAGAAATGACGGAAGTTAACAGTTGAGGACGGAAGAAAGACGCCTTTTGTTTACTGTTTTAGCTCAGGCCGCCATTGTTCCCGTTTTCTTTGTTAGTTGTTCTGCGTCTCGTTTTCTTTGTTTAATTTTCTTGTGTTTTCGTTGTTTGTTGTAGTTGTCGTTTTCTCTGTAGTTCTTGTCTTCGTTTTCTTTGTAGTCGTCGTTCCTCTTCCTTCCATTCCAACTGTCTCTTTTTTTTCCTTCCTCCCCCATCCTTTCCCGTTCCTTCCCATCCTCCCTGCCTCCCTCCCCATCTTTTCCCCTTCTCTCTCGTTCCTCCTTTAACCTAGCTCTTAGCAACCTCGAAAGTAGGACACGTAGGCAACCCAGGACACGCACAAGGAATCCCAGGATAAGTACAAGGGCGTGTCCTGGACTACAGAAATGGCCTGGTCCACCCTGGCACTTTAAGGACCAAGAGAAATACAAAAGATTGTGGTTGAAAGACTATTAACACACGCTAAGATACCCTTCGGTGCTGAGTACTTTTAGACACGGGGGATCTAAGCAGTTTAGCTATGAACACGGGAACTTTCGCAGCCTAACACGGGGGAAGAGGAAGTATTCACGGTAATCTTGGTGATTGGGGGGGGGGGGGGGGGAGTTAGTAGCTGTGTCCTATTCACGTACAGCATATAGTCTTGGACACGAGAGTTCTAGGACAAAGGCGGGGTACACGTAGCCAAGAGTTGGACACGGGGGGTAACGTGCCGGTAAGAGTTGGGGGTGAGGTGTATGCCGGGCGGGTTATAATGTGTTTTATGTACGGCAGGGAGAGTAAGGTGCCTGGACTCCTGCCAGACTAAAGTGGGGGAGAATGGGGGCCTCTCTCTCTCTCTCTCTCTCTCTCTCTCTCTCTCTCTCTCTCTCTCTCTCTCTCTCTCTCTCTCTCATATGAAAACATCTAAACACAAAAAATATACAAAATAATAATAATAATAACACGTGTCTACAGGTAATCATCTACGGTCATCCCTCTAATTAGTGTTTTCTCTCCCTCAGGTAACTCCCACATGCTGCAGGAGTCTACTGGTGAACCTCGCCACCAGCAGGCAGGTCCTGGGCGAGGTAGATGATGCTGCTCTCTTGTTGAAACCCTGGTGGTGTAGTGTGTGGGTATATTCTCTCTCTCTTTCTCTTACTCTTTTATCTCTTTTTTCTCTTTTTTCTCTTTTTCTCGGTCTCTTTCTCTTTCTCTCTTACTCTTTTTTCTCTTTCTTTTTTTCTTTTCTCTTTTTCTGTTTCTCTTCTTCTCTCTTTTTCTGTATCTATCTCTCTTTTTCTTTCTTTCTTTCTCTCTCTCACACATAACCTATAAAATCATAACTCTTAATCCCGCCATCATCATCATCATCATCATCAAAGACACACACACATAGCGCCACGACGCAACCATAACGCACACGCCGACGTACTTCAAAATAGCTCCTCCATCCCTCCCCAAAAAGACTAAAATGTGTCAAAAGGAACCGTTAACACGATCAACAATCTCAAGTCTTAATGCCAAGACTCGTGTGGAACAAAAAAAACAAACAAATCCTCTTGAGATGAAAACTTTGCCTAATTAACCAATGTGAGTAATTTGCCTAAAAGCTTCTTCTTCTTGCGCCGCCGTAACTCATGACATTTAAGCTGACAACAACAATAGTCAAGAACAACAATTTTCGTAACATGTAGAAAATCTTTGACCGTCTGATGTATTATGGAGATGTGTGTGATTGTTTTTTTTTGGTGATTGTTTTTTTTGGTGATTGTTTTTTTTGGTGATTGTTTTTTTGTGTGTGTGTGATTGTTTCTTGTTTTTGTTTTTTTTTAATGAGTCTTAATACTGTACATCAATTAGGGAACTGTTTTTAATGGGTCCCAGTCTTAGTAGGGACCAGTCTTAGTAGGGACCAGTCCTAGTTAGGGACCAGTCTTAGTAGGGACCAGTCTTAGTAGGGACCAGTCTTAGTAGGGACCAGTCTTAGTAGGGACCAGTCTTAGTAGGGACCAGTCTTAGTAGGCCCCAGTCTTAGTAGGCCCCAGTATTAGTAGGGACCAGTCTTAGAAGTGACCAGTCTTAGTAGGGACCAGTCTTAGTAGGGCCCAGTCTTAGTAGGGACCAGTCTTAGTAGGGACCAGTCTTAGTAGGGACCAGTCTTAGTAGGCCCCAGTCTTAGTAGGCCCCAGTATTAGTAGGGACCAGTCTTAGAAGTGACCAGTCTTAGTAGGGACCAGTCTTAGTAGGGCCCAGTCTTAGTAGGGACCAGTCTTAGTAGGCCCCAGTCTTAGTAGGGACCAGTCTTAATAGGGACCAGTCTTAGTAGGGACCAGTCTTAGTAGGGACCAGTCTTATAAGTGACCAGTCTTAGTAGGGCCCAGTCTTAGAAGTGACCAGTCTTAGTAGGGACCAGTCTTTGTAGGCCCCAGTCTTAGTAGGCCCCAGTCTTAGTAGGGCCCAGTCTTAGTAGGCCCCAGTCTTAGTAGGGACCAGTCTTAGTAGGGCCCAGTCTTAGTAGGCCCCAGTATTAGTAGGGACCAGTCTTAGTAGGCCCCAGTCGTGATGGGAGAGACGAGAAAACGAAAAGTTGAGATAAATATAGAGAATCAAAACATAGGAACAGATAAACAGACAGGCAGACAGACAGAGCAAGACTACAGTACACGAACGAGACACAGAACACGAACGATAAAGAGAAAAATAATAAACACACGAACGAAAGAAAAATTTTAACTCACGAACGCTAAAAGAAAATTTTCCCCCAAAGCGAGAGTGGTGAACGGGAGATATAATTTCAGTTGGACTCGGAGCCATGGGAGACGGACCCAGGTGAAAGTTGTCTGAGCCACGAGACCCAAAGTTGCGAGAGTGAAAAAGATACATAAAGTTATGATTGATGACGTTGTGTATGGGGAGAGGGGAGAGGGGAGAGAAGAGGAGTGAGAGGGAAGGTGGAGAAGTGAGAGTAGAGGTGGAGAAGTGAGAGTAGAGGTGGAGGAGTGAGAGTAGGGAAGGAAAGAGGAGGGGAGGGGAGAGGGAGAGTAGGGAAATAAGAGTAGAAGAGAATAATAAGCAAGAGTAGAGGAGGAGTAAGAGGGGAGAGAAGGGAAGAGGAGGGGAGAAAGAGATGAAAGGGATGAGAAGAAGAGGGATAGAAAGTAAGGTAAAGAGAGAGGGTGAGAGGAAAAATAAGTGAGAATAAGGAGAGTGGAGAGAGAAAGTGTGAGCAGAAGGGGAGAGGAAGAGAAGGAAAGATGAAGAGGACAAAAAAGAGTATGAGAGAGTAAAGGGGGGGGGGGAGAGAGAGGGAAGGAGAAAGTGAGAAAAATAAGAAAAGGGAGAGGAAAAGTAGAAGTAAAGAAACAGAGAAAGAGTAAGAGAGAGATATTTCGATTGGAGTAAATGGCAGAATGTGAAGGAGAGAACGAGAAAGAGTGGGGAGAGGGGGTGGAAGAGGTAGGGAGAGGGGAGAGTGAGGGATGGAGAGGAACAGACTGTAGAGGAGAGAGAGAGAGAGGGGAGGGGGGAAGAGGAGAAGCTATAGGTAGGAGAGAGTGAGGAATGGATGGGGTAGAGAGACTAGAGAAGTTCTCCCTCTCACTTCACAGCTGACGTCTCCTCCCCTGCCTGTGGTACATTAAAGAGTGTGTTGTGAAGGTGGCGGCCAGTGTATGAATACATTAACTGAGGAAGCTTAAAGTGCGTTGTTAAATCTACCATAAAGTGCGTTGTTAAATCTACCATAAAGTGTGTTGTTAAATCACTACACTACACTTTGAACTTTCAGATGAACAAAAAACAAAAAAAAACAAGAAGTTATATTTCGTCCTCACAGCAAAAATCTGAGCAATCTTATGTATATTTTCTCTCGTTTCTTAAGATTTCCCGAAAGAATGGCAATTGAGTTTTGCATTTTGCCGGTGGAGGTGGGAGCGTGGGTGTGAGTGGGTGATGTGGTGGGTGTGGGTGGGTGATGTGGTGGGTGAAAGTGGGTGTGGGTGGGTGATGTGGTGGGTGAGCGTGGGTGTGGGTGGGTGATGTGGTGGGTGAGCGTGGGTGTGGTTGGGTGATGTGGTGGGTGAGAGTGGGTGTGGTTGGGTGATGTGGTGGGTGAGAGTGGGTGTGGGTGGGTGATGTGGTGGGAGCGTGGGTGTGGGTGGTTGATGTGGTGGGTGAGAGTGGGTGTGGGTGGTTGATGTGGTGGGTGAGAGTGGGTGTGGGTGGGTGATGTGGTGGGTGAGAGTGGGTGTGGGTGGGTGATGTGGTGGGTGAGAGTGGGTGTGTGTGGGTGATGTGGTGGGTGAGAGTGGGTGATGTGGTGGGTGAGCGTGGGTGTGGGTGGGTGATGTGGATGGATATTGGTGGATATATGTGGTTGTTGGTGGTGATGGTGGGTGGGTGGGTGGGCGGGTGGGTGGGTGGGTTGATGTAGGTGGAAGATGAAAATAAAAGATGGATTGGAGGAGGTGGAGGAGGATGAAGTGGAGGAGGAGGTGGAGGAAGAGGTGTAGGAAGAAGAGGTGGAGGAGGAAAAGGATGTGGAGTAGGTGGAGGTGACCGCCCTCAACGCCTTGCTGGACCCTGGGAAAGCTTTCACACTCACCGTAATTCTAGTTAGGGTTCCCAGGGGTTACAAGTTGCCCTGAATGGCTTTGTCCAGAGAGAGAGGGAGGGGAGAGGGAAGAGGGAATCTGAGAGAGAGGGGAGAGGGAATTTGAGAGAGAGGGGAGGGGGAATTTGAGAGAGAGAGAGAGAAGGGGAGAGGGAGAGGGGGGAGGAGAGAGGGAAAATGGAAAGGGAATCTGAGAAAGAAAGAGAGGGAAGGGGGAATAGAGAAGGGAAGGAAGAGGGGGGGGGGGGAATAGGGAAAAAAGAGGAGATGAGAGAGGGTAATATGCGTGCGTGTGAGTGAGTGCGGTCGTGTGAGAGAGAAGGTCACCACTTTTTCTAAATCTCATATCTCAAACCTTCTCACTCACTCAAATTTTCTCCCTTACTATCGATCTGAAAAAAAAAAAATTTCTTGACTGTCTCACTCGATTTTACCATAATATAACATTTACATATTTTTATCTTGAACTCTATTTTTTAACCTTTATCGTGATCCTCTTAAAATAGGTTCTCCCCTTTCGTCAAACACGTCACTCACCAACCACGTCTCGTTGTTATCAGATGACCTATTTTATACACCTGGCTTTAACTAGTGGGTATTATTATGTACAGGTATAGTCCTTGAGACCATCTGTGCTTTAAGTGTTTCCTGTCGTTATATTTTTCAGTAATTTAGTAAGTGTATCTTTATTAAAACACTGTAGTCTCTCTCTCTCTCTCTCTCTCTCTCTCTCTCTCTCTCTCTCTCTCTCTCTCTCTCTCTCTCCTCCTGCCTCACACATCTCCCTTCATACTCACTTACCCTTCATCGCCCATCTTATCATCATAGTCTCTTTCACCTCCCTCCATTCCCTCCCTTCCTTCCCTCCCTTCTCTCCCACCCTTCCTCCATCCCGTTTACTGCCATCACCCTTCCCAACTATTCCTTGCCTCACATAACCTATTTTTGCTCCCCTCCCTTCCCCTACCCCCCCCCCCCTTACATCCCTCCCATAAATCTTCCCTCCCACACACACATTCCCTCACTCACACAGACATTCTTTCACACACATCTTTCTTCCTCACCCCTCCAACGCACACACCAACTCCCCCCCGCACACACACACACACCCACACCTCTCCCCACACCTCCCCCACACCACCCCCTCCCCCACACCACCCCCTCCCCCACACTACCCTCTCCCCCACACCACCCCCTCCCCCACACTACCCTCTCCCCCACACCACCTTCTCCCCACACCACCCCCTCCCCCACACCACCTTCTCCCCACACCACCCCCTCCCCCACACCACCCCCTCCCCCCACACCACCCCCTCCCCACACCAGCCCTCCCCCACACCACCTTCTCCCCCACACACACACCCCTGGCGGAAGCTCTCCCACACGTCGCCTTGTAAACATGGCATAGAACTTCTTAATTTATTTAATCCACTTCTTATGCAATGGAAGCCAGGGACGGTAGCCACATCTCGTGTTTTTCTGAGTAGCCAATCACCTGTAGCAGCCAATCACCCGTAGAGGCCAATCACCCGTAGAGGCCAATCACCCGTAGAGGCCAATCCATTACTCTCCTGTCCACCGCTGCCTATAGCGTATACACTATATGGAGCCTCGATAGTTTCACCAAATATACCGTATTTTTATATACGTTGACTGTTTCTTAATGGCGGATGTTCTTCTACACACACACACACCGACACACACACACACACACCGACACACACACACACACACACCGACACACACACACACACACAGTATTAAACATTACACTATGTCAATGTCTTAAAATTTTCTGAACAAATTGAAGGACAAAATGAAGCTTCTTGGATATATGGTAATTACCATTAAAGACCCGCCATTAATTATTCCTGGGGGTAGTTAACTGCAACTAATGACTTAGATAATGAGGCATTCATTAATAACCAGTCAGATATTTCTCAAGTAATTATACAAGAATGTAAAAATTAAACAGAATTTCTTTAATAATTATCCCTCGCCTCAGAGCCGCTGGTCCCACACTTGGACGTAATGTCAGCTTTAACTGACGTGAGAGTGGGTCCCATAGGCCTGGCGACCCGGTGTGTATAGCTGTAGTGTATAGTGTGGTTACAGCACACTCTATCCTAAGGCTTAAAGAGGTAACGTGGCCGACACTGTACTCGACCACCGTCACTTCCTCAATTGCACAGTTAGGAACCTGTTTATTGCTACGTGGACTGGGTTAAGTTAGGTTAGATTGGGGGAGAGGGGGGACTTACATAAGGGTGTGGTGGTGGTGTTAGATGGAGGGAGGGTGATAGGTCTGGGGGCAAGGAGAGGGTAGTTGAAGAGGGTACTGTGCGGATAGGTGGGGGTAGATGGTGGAGATAGGTGAGGGGGAAGGGGGGAGTGAGGGGTGAATCTCTCTGGATGGGAGGGGGGTGGGGGGCGTCAGCTGATGGGTAAAGCAAACTTACTCAACTTTCAAAACATAAAGGAAGTAAGTCTGTTGTTTCAGCTTTTTCCTCCCCCGGGGTGTTGACGACTGGCAGAGAATGTTTTACTCAGACAAGGAATAAGATGATGAGTTTTTAAAGATAAGACATAACGCTAAATGAATGAGTGGGTTAGGTTAGGTTGTGTGGGGTTGGGTTAGGTTGGGTTGGTTTGGATTGGTTGGGTTAGGTTACGCTAGGTGGGTTATTGACTGCCTGAGTAAATATAAATACTGCCATTTGAAGATAAAAATCATAGATGCGGTTATCATCACAATTTTCTTCCTAATTTGAAAACAAACAAATAATATACTCAAGAATTACGTTTAAGAAGCCATAGTGTTTTTAGAATAGTATACGAGTGAGTTATTGAGTAAAATAGTCTGATGAAAAATAACTCGTATATACTGGGAATATTAAACCAATTTTCTTACCAATATGGAAATAAACATATAATGCTTCACGTCTCAGCTGACACAAACACGGGCGGTAGTGTCCTCAGCTGCGGGTAAACTCATGCATTTGTGATTCCTTCGGCCTTTTGCTCTTAACCTCTAGTAATATTAAAAGGAATATTTTGAAAGATACTTGTAAATGTGGAGGCCCTCAGAGGCGTGTGGAGTCCCTTAGAGGGGTGTGGAGGCCCTCAGAAGCGTGTCACTGATAATATATTAGATAGGGGGAAGTTGGGTGCTGTACCAGGGAGTGTCACTGGGGCAAGTTATCTCCCTAGCTTAGAGAGAGAGAGAGAGAGAGAGAGAGAGAGACGCTGCTCTTGACATTTCGTATAGCTTTAATTTTTCTTTCATTTTATATACATTTCTTTCACTTTTGTTTTCTTTTTTCATTATTACATTTACTCTTTAATTTCTATATAGTCGACATATTCTTTTTTGTTCATTTTTTCTTTGATTTAATAAATGATAGTGCTAATAATAGTTAGTAGTATGTAAAAGGAAATCGAATTACACCTGTTACGTTAATTGTGTTCAGGTGAGGGAGACACTATAAGGTATTAAGGTGATTGAATTTATTATTATTATTACTTTTATTAATCGACTTAAGAAATGGACTTACTGTGAGGTAGGAAGTAGAGGCAAGAAAGTGCCCCAGGCTTGTCAATTCAGATGGTAAGTTCGTCTCCTTCATGAGTTCGGAGGTGAGGTCTTGGGGGTTGAGTATAGAGGAAGTTCTGCCGAGTTGGGGATAACTTCCTCCTCACCGGGAGAGGAGGCAAGAGTCTCAGCTGAGTGAACGATATGTGACTTCTGTGAGGAAAAGACAAAGACTGTGTAAAATCTACGAGCCAGAACGCTTTTAAGACGCAGACTCGAGCTACCACCAGTCGACTCTCTGCTAACTGAACCAGGTGAAATAAGCAAGGAGGTTAATCTTCATATTATACTTTATTATACCTGTGTGACCATTATACGTAAGTGAAATATTCTTATATGTTAGGCAGCCGAGGCCTCAGTCATCACACCTAAAACACTAGGGCTTAAAAAATTAAATCGAAGACAAATTTAAGTAATCTATACCCGCCAAACACCTCTGCCAACAGTTGTATTCCCCAAGCCTTTGTGTTCAATGATGACGTTACGGAACAACAACACCAGGGAGAAATTGAAGTTTCTTATAATCTGTCTGTGTTTTTAGAAGTTTATAAAGGTAATATTATCGTGAATGTTATTATGTTGTAGGTTGGTGACTGTAGCGTCTAATTGACTCCATGTGTTGTGAAATAGGATGACGGTGTTGGCCAGCACGAGTGAGTAAAGGTCCCACTCCGCCTCTTAGAGTATTGATGAGGAAAGGCTTACACTCCACCTTCACTCTGAGGAACATCTTCACTACCAGGCGAACCATTAATAGTCGAAGCACCGCAACACATTCTCTCTCTCTCTCGGTTGTGAGCGGCGGGGTGAGGGAGATATGGGTGACAGGGTGAGGGAAGTATGGGTGGCAGAGTCAGGGAAGGGAGTGCGGCGGGGTGTGGGCAGCAGGGTGAGGGAGGTAAGGGTGAACCGGGTGAGGGAGGTAAGGGTGAACCGGGTGGAAATGAAGGCCAACAAAATTGTTCAATACCATTTCTAATATTTGCAGTAAGAAGAACAATGCTGCTAGTACGTTCCACCATCTTTGTATATACCGTCTTATTTTAGCCCCTGTAGATAGAAATAAAACAAGGAGACTACAGAATCCCCCTCCCCACCCTCCCTGAACAAGAGATGCCTCAGTCCTCCCTTGTCACCAGTCACTCCCACAATGCACCGCGGTAAACAGAGCGTGACGTCAGAGTGCAGTGGAGCCATTCACATTCTCTGGTGCGAGTCTCTGAGCCAAAACTTTTATCATTGACAAACTTGGGAGCAGCTGACCCTACCCGTTGTCTTGTAGGGATGGATGGATGGGCGCCTCATGTCCTCTCTCTCTCTCTCTCTCTCTCTCTCTCTCTCTCATCCAACAATAACAACGTACAGTTGGAAAGTTTGTATAAAAAAAAAAAGATTCATGTAAATATTTAAAATTGATGCTTGTAAATTTGTAAAAGAGAGATAAATTGATATTTAAATTTATAAAAGGGAGATATTGTGCAAATTTGTGAAAGAAATTATGTAAATTCTTTATATTATGTAAATTTGTAGAAGAAAAGAGTTTTTGTCGGTAAATGGATTGTTATATAAATGTGTAAATAAAGAGATTATGTAAATTTATAATACAGATTGTTATGTAAATTCGTTAAAAAAGAGAGAGAGAGACTATTATGTAAATTTGTAAACTAGAAATTGTTATGTAAATTAGTTGAGGGAATTATCGGGCTGGTTCAGCTTTAACGAGGCAGATGATGTGTCGTGTCGGTCATAGCTTGTTTGTCTTCTCTCTCTCTCTCTCTCTCTCTCTCTCTCTCTCTCTCTCATATGGTTTTCGCCTCAAATGACCAGTTATCCCGAGTAGTTTCCACCGACAGTAGTTTCACAAGATACAGACAGACATTCCCCACAGATCTGACTTTGCCGTTAGTATTATGTCAATAGATGTGGTGTACAAGTTATGTAATTCTTTCAAATTGTCTTTTTATTTTATATTGTACAATCTGGGTCCCCGCCACCACCCGCCGCCACCCACTACCTCCACCCACCACCCGCCACCACCACCCACTACCTCCACCCACCACCTTATTTGATGTGACCTACATTGAGAATCGCCGGGACAATCGTGTGACCTCTTGACCCGTGTCTGGCCTGTTATGGTGGTGGTTAGGTTAGGTTAGGTTAGTGTCAGTAATTAATCTTCAGGTCAAATAAGGTCTGGTGTCTAATTTTCAGGTTAGGTTAGGTTAGCTTAGGTTGGGTTAGGTAAGTGTCAATAATTAGTCTTCAGGTGAAATATGCTTTGCTGTTTAATATTCAGGTGGACCAAAATTGTCTAAAGTACAGTATTACCTGTGAATCATTAAAGAGTCTTAATGTTGCAAGATTTACCATATTGTTTCAGATGGTTTTAGTGTCACTTAATAACGTGTTTATCATTGAAAACCTGAACACTAAAGACACATATTTGAACGAAAGATATGAAACTTGTCTCATATGTTTGGATGCTAATTAAAATAAGTTTTCAGGTGAGATTCTGTTTTTTTCTTTAGTGGGAAAAAATTATTTACGGTAATTTTTTTTTGAAGTTTTAGTTTATTTTCACGTTGATGAGATGAAGTAGTTGTCTGGGTTACATCTGGCTCTACATCTGGCTCTTTATAACATGGGTGAAGCTGGTGTTTTACAATGAGTGTTACAGCTGGAAGTTTAACTCCATCTGGCTCTCTTAGGAGGATTTCAGCCGGAAGTTTAACTCCATCTGGCTCCATGATCTGGCTCTCCTGGGAGGGTCTTAGCCGGAATACTTTTAGAGAGAGGGTGACCTGACTCCTTAAGGGGACTCAACAGGGTGAACTGACTCTCCTGATGGATCCGAGTCAAAACATATGACGATGTATGTATGTATGTATGTATGTATGTATGTGTATGTATGTATGAGAAAGAGATATGAATGTAAAGGAGGAAGGTGTGAGAGCTACCAGGTGATGCATCTCTGAGGTAAAGAAGGAGGAGGAGGCGTGAAGATCTTGATTGATGACCAGGTGTGTGTGTGTGTGTGTGTGTGTGTGTGTGTGTGTGTGTGTGTGTGTGTGTGTGTGTGTGTGTGTGTGTGTTACGCTTTGGAAGGAGTTAATATCCCGGTGGAACCAAGTGACCGCTCATCCATCATTCAGCACCATTCCCTTTCCCCCACCGCCTCTCTCTCTCTCTCCCTCTCTCTCTCTCTCTCTCTCTCTCTCTCTCTCTCTCTCTCCATTACTAATTATAATAGATTTGCAATAATAATGATAATAATGACAATAATAACACAGTACATATCATTTTATTCATCAATTGTAATCTCTCTTATTCTTACTTCCAGGTAAACAACAAGAACAACAACCACAACAAAAACAACATCAACAAAAGCAACAACAAAAACAACATCAACAAAAGCAACAACAACAAAACCACCAACAACAACAAGAGGAAGAACAGATCAGAGTGACAGTAACTACTAAGAAAACTAAAGCAGAAACATCGACTCCTCGTCAAAACAAGGGTAAGGTAGAAGGAAGGAAGGAGGGAGTAACATAAGGAGGGAAAGGAGGTAGGGAGGGAGGGAGGATCGAGAGAGGGAGTAGAACAAGAAGGGAGAGAGAGGGGAAGGATGGAGGGATAGAAGGGCAGAGCAATCGAGATGAGGGAGGAGGTAAGGGAAGGAGAGAGGAAGGAATCGCGGGAGGGAAGGAGAGAGGAAGGAATCGTGGGAGGGAAGGCGAGAGGGAGTAGCAACAACAAAGGTACAGGGCATGAAACACTATAGGCACGTCGACCATCAAACACTGACAGTCGCTGTGTGTTGCTGTCTGGCGCCTGGGACACACTCATAACAGCTCTCACCTCAGTGTCCGGGATGATGACGGGGAAACTTAAATTACTAATGTTTTGATGATGATGTAATGAAAGATGGGGGTGGGGCACTGTGGGCTAGGTGTGGTGTTGGGACACTGTGGGCTAGGTGTGGTGTTGGGGCACTGTGGGCTAGGTGTGGCGTTGGGGCATTGTGGGCTAGGTGTGGTGTTGGGGGCACTGTGGGCTAGGTGTGGCGTTGGGGCATTGTGGGCTAGGTGTGGCGTTGGGGCACTGTGGGCTAGGTGTGGCGTTGGGGCATTGTGGGCTAGGTGTGGCGTTGGGGCATTTCACCTTCTTTACTTGTGTCAGCGCAGAAAATATAACTGAAAATAATAAAAATAATATAACCAGAAATTTCCAGCACTTGATAATTGTAAGGAATATCTCGTCATTCTCCGTATTTTATAGATGCTTCCAGTCAGTGTCGTGGTGAGCTACATGCAGTCAAAATAACGCCTCCACTCACCCTACGAGGACATCTAGAAGGGCTCGTTATTTTTTTGGTTGAAACTCAAAGGTTTTACCAGGAGGATCATATAACCTTAATCAATTCAAATCCTTCGTTAAATATCTTCAGCTTTAGACAGGGAAACGCCTCAGTAAATAGCTATGACGACTCTTATCTCATCTCTCCCTGTGATAGTTATTTAAGAATTGATATATTTGGTCATAATCTGCTACTCTGACCTTAATAACCAAGTTGTGACAAATATTAATGACAGCTTTAATTGCTATAACCAAACCAACCAAAAAAAAATTGCTCTCACAATCTGTTCATTTGTTTTGGTGTGTAAGAGTGTTTGTTCTTTTAGAGAGAGAGAGAGAGAGAGTGTCCAGAGTGTCATTGTTCAAGAGATAGAGTTGAATAATTCCTCTGAGCCTGTTGAATACACCCCTTCCCCCTCCCCACCCCTCCCCACCCCTCCCCCCCTCTCCTCCCATTCCCGCTCATCCTCACCTTCCCGCCCCCACCCCCCCACACAGCAGCTCCACTCAAAGATTATCCCCCAAAAATCTAGTGAATCTTCCATTTCGTTCCATTAGCACTTACTGTCAATTGTTTGAGCCGAAGCGAAAACACTCGACACCCGATACACAGATTCTCGTGGAGCCGAAACGAATCTGGGTTTTATATTCAAAGCTAAAATATATGAGCTGCTGTAGTTATTATTATTTTTTTTTTTAGTTTTTATGCTGTTAGGAATAGCTAGCAGTGGTGTTGGTGGCGATTGTGGTGGTGGTGGCGATTGTGGTGTTGGTGGCGATTGTAGTGGTGGTGGCGATTGTGGTGGTGGTGGTGGCGATTGTGGTGGTGGTGGCGATTGTGGTGGTGGTGGTGGCGATTGTGGTGGTGGTGGTGGTGGCGATTGTGGTGGTGGTGGTGGCGATTGTGGTGGTAGTAGTGGATGTCACACTCGCCTCTCTTACACACTTAACATATCAACAATCCTCAGCATCTTTAATCTTGTCATTATTCTTTAAGCATCATTAGTGGGCCCTTATTGTGCTTATGGATATTATAATACTTTAGTTCAGGTTAAGGCGATGAAACATTAATGCAGAATAAAAAAAATGGCTGACGTGTTGCTAGTGATGTAGTGTTTAAGATCATTAAGCTTCATGTGTTGTATGATAAGGGAAGTGACATAGTTAATGGCTTCAGTCTGGCAGCGCTGAGAGAGAGAGACAGTGGCAGCTTGGTATTATATCATCACATCATTATATAGTCCTATGTCTCACTACGAACGAGTAATCCACTTTCATTATACAGTGTCATGGAATCATTATAAAGTTGAGTGCACGAAAGGTTCATGTACAACAATAACACCTCGATGTACGATGGCCAACCACTGTGCATGAGATTCAGTATTTACAAACCCAAGGCGTACGGTATAGCTTAAACCTTGTCACTGAGGGATTAACCCGTTGTGTATATACTTATAAATCTTGGTATATACACCGTCTGACTTCACCTCCTGACGCCGGGTTTAATCTCTCACGGTATTAAATCCCTTAAGTCGGGTTAAACGACGAGCATAAAGAGTGTAATCCTTAGAGTACGTAATTTGACTCCATTTGTGTAAGCTGTTCAGTTCTTTTATATACGGCGGCTCACTTGTTAGGTGCTAATGTTACTTGTTGATGAAGTTTAGCGCCTGTGCTCCTCCTCCCTCTCCCCCTCCTTCCACCGTGGAGGATATACAGCCGCGCGCGCGCGTGTGTGTGTGTGTGTGTGTTCACATCACTTCACTTATCGTCCGCTGGGTTGCGTCACTGAAGGTGAGATTATTCACCACTTTCGTATTCACTTTACGACTTTTAGATACATCTCT
This sequence comes from Homarus gammarus, assembly GCA_958450375.1. Taxonomy (NCBI): domain Eukaryota; kingdom Metazoa; phylum Arthropoda; class Malacostraca; order Decapoda; family Nephropidae; genus Homarus; species Homarus gammarus. The sequence goes on along the minus strand of CAUDMG010002087.1, from coordinate 1,608,791 downwards.
CTCTTCCCCCCCCCCCTTCCCTCTTTCTCTCTATCTCCCCCTCCCCCCTCTCTCTCCCCTCCCCCCTCTCTCTCCCCTCCCCCCTCTCTCTCTCCTCCCCTCTCTCCCCCCTCCCCCCTCTCTCTCTCTCCCCTCTCTCTCTTTCTCCCCTCTCTCTCTTTCTCCCCTCTCTCTCTCTCTCCTCTCTCTCTCTCCCCTCCCCCCTCTCTCTCTCCCCCCTCTCTCTCTCTCTCTCAGAACTTTCACACCTCAAGTTACAGCTGAAGACGCTCAGCACTGCAAGTCCATTTACTTTCAACTTTTCTTGAAAGGCAAATTTTGCTTCTCCCCTCAGAAGTGGTTAGGTGAAGTCAAGCGGGGCAAAATTTAGCTACGTTAGTTTAGGTTACTTTAGGATAGCTAGATTTATTAAGTGAGGTTAGGATAGTTAGAGTGGTGCAGTTGAGGTTAGGTTAGGTTAGGTTAGGTGATACCCTGTTGCCCTTGGGAGGATTTTTAGCTGTGAATTAAAACTGTAAAGTGTTAAAATATTTACTTAAAAAACATTGATACTTTCTGAGTTACGTCTTTTCATAATTTTCTAGACAACTTTTGTCTGGAAATTTATGAAACCAGTTTAAATTACCTTAGATCATTATTCCTCGTTAACTTGTTGTTCAGTGCAAGCCTGGTGGTCATAGGTAGCTGGGTGTGTATGAGGCAATATCACTTTAGATGAGATGTATCAGGTAATGCAGTCGTAATTAGCTGGCAGTGTTCCTGGTGTTGGTTACCTGCCTACTATGACGAGCCTGGCCGGGTTAAATGCGGTCCTATGTGTCAATTTGCATCATAATACCTGGCCATTACCTTCATGTAAACGAGTTCCCATTAACTCTCCTCTGTGAATGTTACTCTATTTTTTTACAACTGTTGATGAACTAGAGGACGTAAATACTCGCTCCCCAAAAAGTATCTTGACGGATGGTAGATTTTGACAACACCTACTATGACAACAGGAGTCTAGGTGTTCATTCTGGAGCGAGTTTATCTGACCCCTCCGTCAAGATACTTTTTTGGGAGTGAGTCTTACACATGATGTTAGTCCCACTGAAAAATAATAATAATAAGTGACATTCAACCATACCATACCATACCATGAATAAAATAAAAAATAAAAATAAAATAATGGTTGAGACAGTATCGTCTATGTTAATACTGTTCTTATGTCAACTTTTCTTTCCAATGACCAGTACTGCACTCGATCGCCTTCACTTCGTCGACAGTATAGTAAGGTACCCATTCACAGCTGGGTGACTTGGAACTGCCCTGAACTCAAACCAACGCCCTTTAGAATAGAAGGTGAATTTTGTATCCACTCGGCCGCTGCACCTCATTGGCTAGGTTAGGTTAGGTTAGGTTAGGTTAGGTTAGGATAGGATTTTAGGATTGATTTAGAGTTAATAATGAGGTACCCGTATAAAGGTTAACTCACAAGGTCACCCAAATCCAGACTTTTGTATTTCACGACCTTTAGTTTTTAACATTTAGTTCTTTTTACTTTTTTTTCTGTGTTGATGTTTATATAAATGCAAAAGTTAATGCTATTTTGAACATTTGCATAATTGTACACACACCACCTTTACGGGCAACACAAATTAAACACCACGCAACTATTTTACTCTATTTCCCTGGACATATTACTGTGGGAATACTGTTTGTGTTTGTTTTTGTTTTTGTAAAGTTAAGTTGAAGTTATTTTTTGTGGGATATGTTATGAGCCTTGGAAGTTTTGGGACACACACACACACACACACACACACAACACACACACACACACACACAACAAACACACACACACACACACACACACACACACACATTCTTTACTGAAAATTGAAAAAAAAAGTCAATAAAATCTATCACGATTCCTTATTCGTGTCTGTCTGTCTGTCTCTCTGCCTGTCTATCCATCCAGCCTTCCGTCCATCCATCCATTCATCCATCCATCTATGTCTCTGTCCGCATATAAATGGTTCCCCCGCTACCTCTCCGGCGCCTCACACAGCCAAACTTTAGTCATAACTTCTTTACACACAGTGGATGAGCTGCCATTACTTGTGTTGGATCAACCATTATGTTCAGTGCTCACTTGTGGAGTCCAAAGATGGTACCACACTATTGTTTTGTGTGCGTGTGTGTGTGTTTTCATTGTTTGTTCAAGTTTCCTGTAGTGTTTACGGTGAATTTTGTTGTTATTTCATCTTTTTGTTTGTTGTTTGCAGTGTTTAATTAGTTTTCGTGTTTTTCTGACGACTTTTTGATGTAAATACAATATTTTTGGATACTGGAAAACCGCTTCTTAAATCCGTGTTCGGTAATCAATCTCTTTAATACGACTTTTCCGTAGTACTGTATCAATCCGTGTTACATTGGAGACATTTTAACAAGTTTTAATCTCCTTTTTAAAAATAATCTCCCATCCATTTAATCAGGTTTTGGGTTTCTTTTCCTTAATAGTATCAACATAAACCGTAATGGCTACTGGCGAAAGCTTAAAACAAAAGAAAAGCGTCGTTGGGGGGAAAACAAATGGAATCGAATCATCCTCAATGTCTCGATACTTGGACCAACACCGATTTGGGGGATAAAAATGGGAATATTTATCATCGGTAATGGGATTCGATTCGCAAAATTACACTTATAGGAGAAAAGAAATGTTTTTCATTGAGTGAAGTAGGTGGCGTAAGGGTCAACTATTTATTGGTGGTTCGTAGTCCACTCTGGTGCTTTATGGTGCAAGATCCATTACTAAGGTCCTGCCTGCCTGTTTACACCATAATAAATACCTCATTTTTATTAGTTGTTGTTGTTTGTGGTTGTTCTTGTTTGTTTTTTGTGGTTTGTTTGTGATGATGGTTGTTGTTGTTTGCGATGGTTGTTGTTTTATATGATTGTTGTTGTTGTTGTTGTTGTAGAGGAGGGGTGCAGCTCGCCAGTGTTGTGTCCACTAACGGGTCCAGCAAACTAGCTTGTTGTGTCGCCAATAAACAGTGAAGGTCGCTCTCTCCTGGCTCCCTCCTGCCCTGTTGCTGTTATGTTACTGTTGTTGTTATTGTTGTTGTTACTGTTGTTGTTACTGTTGTTAAATTAGAGATACTGTGGTGTGTTAGGTTAGATAATATATATATGTTAAAGTACTATGTATACGTGCCTGTAATATGCTAGTACTGTATCATACATAAACGTATACACTGTGTATGTGGATATGAGTCTACATAAACTGTGTATTTGTGATGACTTTATCCTAACATGAAAAACTGCATTCACCTCCATAAAGGCTCATTTGCATATACATTACACCATACATATTCATACGTTAAAAAAAATACATCATTGCTAAAAATAAAAAAATAAAAATAATATAAAAATAAACGAAAAAAAATTAGTCCGGCATTGATTGTAAGTATTTCCTCTTAGTTCCGGTTTGGACTCGGAAAATATACGGTATCCTGGAGTATCTGGATTGTGACACGGATATAGTCAGGGTTTTGTCCTTTGGGGGGGGGGGGAGGCGTAGTGCAGGGGGGAGTGAGGGATAGGGTAAGGAAGTAAGGAGTAGGAAAGTAGGGGAGGGGAGTGTGAGAGGGTAGTGGAGAGGAGTGGGAATAGGGGTGGGTAGTGAGTGGTTGGGGGTGGGGTGAGGTGTATGGGTGGGGGCGAGGAGAGGGGAAATGAGGGGGAGGAGAGTGGCTTCATCTCCCTCCTCCCTTTCTTCCCCTCCCTCCCCAGTTTTTCACCTACCCTTCTCTCTCCCCCCCCCTCCCAGGTCCTAGGAGACGAGGGATGAGGGAGTGTTACGTATTCAGGCATTTCCAAGTAACTGGCTGTTTGTGTACCTGTCCCCTCACCCACGACCTCCCCTCATCGCCTTGGCCTTTCCCCTCATCCATCAAAACTTCCCCTCATCCACCAGAACTTCCCCTCATCCACCAGAACTTCCCCTCATCCACCAGAACTTCCCCTCATCCACCAGAACTTCCCCTCATCCACCAGAACTTCTCCTCATCCACCAGAACTTCCCCTCATCCACCAGAACTTCTCCTCATCCACCAGAACTTCTCCTCATCCACCAGAACTTCCCCTCATCCACCAGAACTTCCCCTCATCCACCAAAGTGTAGTAAGGAGAAGCGGTGAGGATGAGACGTGAAAAAGATCTCTCACTCGCACACAAGGTACGAGAGAGAGAGAGAGAGAGAGAGAGAGAGAGAGAGAGAGAGAGTGAGAGTGTGTTTCCCTTACAATATATTTCCCTCATAATCTAGGTCACCTCACAATCTATTGCTCTCAATTTCTCGGCCACAACACATATTTCTTGGATGCTGTGGCTGGAGGAAGAGGACGAGGAGAAGGAGGAAGAGAAGTAGGAGGAAGAGGAGTAGGAGAAGGAAGAGGAAAAAGCGATGGTGGTGGTGGAGAAGGAGAAGAAGGTGGAAGAAGAAGAGGAAAAGGAGGTGAAATAGGAGAAGATAAAGAAATGGTGATGAAGGCAGAGAAGGAGGAGGAGATGGAAGAGGGGAGCAAAGGGGAGGAGAAGGAGGCAGTAGAAGAGAAAAGGAAAAGGAGGCAGTGGTGGTTAGGGCAGAGGAAAAGGTGATGCAAAGGATTAGAAGAAAAGAAGGAGGAGCAGAAGGAGGAGGCAGCGGTTGTGGTGATGGAGAAGGAAGGAAAAAGAAGAAGGAGGAGGAGGAGGAGAGGGAGAGAGAGGAGAGGGTTGGCAGTAGGACCCGTCGTTCCTTTCCCCAAGATTAATTCTTTCATCAGGGTGTTGTGAAGTGGTGGTGGTGACATTCTATTCCTGGATGGTGAGGGGGAACGACCTCGTGTGTGCAGCGTCTTCAAGATTTGCCTCTTTTATTACCCGGGGAAAAAACGGGGGGAAAAATGTAAAAAAAAAAAATGCCAAAAGGGAAAAATTGGAGCGTATCGTATTTTTGTTGTCCTTCAGTCTGCCAAATTTTGTTACAAGTCCTAATTCAATTTTTATTTTACTTTGAAAACATCATCAATAGAGGAACAAAAACATAGTGAAGTGTTAACCAAATGAAATAAATGAACTGTGCAGTCACCCCAAAACTATCTGTACTCGGGGTGATCGATGAATTACAGAATGAACACTGCGACTCCTGTTGTCTCGGTAGGGTTGTCAAAAACTTTCGTCCGTTGTGTCATATTGTCTCAACACAGTTTGGTATTGATAGTTTTTTTGGGCGGCTGTATATCTATGGCATAAATAACATCATGTAGGTAATATCGGTATTTATACTTCCAGACCAACACTATTTTTGTATAACCAACATTGCATTCATAACATTAACCTAGGCTGTCAGACCCCACTCCAATCACAGCTTATAGTTTGACAAATTACTGATAACTTTTTTTTTCGGAATCGTTTAGTTTGATTCAGGTGTATAATTACCCTGATTTTTGGGCGTATCATCACTACCTCTTGATGTTGTGTTAATATAACGATATAATTTGCTTTAGGAATAATTTTAAAATAAGCTCTAATTCATAACGAAACAAATCGACGCTAATATTAAACGGAGACATAACGAATCCGAATAATGGGTATATTGATATCATAACTCACACCACTTCTTATTGATCTATGTGAGAAGAGAAAGACGGACATATTTTAATTCACGGGAGGGATGGGGAGGGTCGCTAAGCCAATAACACTGTTCGTTTGTTCGGCTTCATGCAATGTATTTCAAGTATTATCCCGAACGTTTGTTACAACCTACGGATAATCTCAGCTTATCACATATTATAATTTATATTGCTAATAGTTTTCCCAACAGATTATGTCATATGATACAACAAAACCTATTGGAAGTTAATTTAAGCAAAGCCGTAACGCGCGGATCCGAACAGGCAGTTACGATCAGCTGATGTGAAGTAAACACAACAGCTGGATAGAATATCATAGAAGAGAAATTGTTTGAAGATTTTACATATAAGAATTTGTGGTAAAAGATACAACAAACTGACTCTTGAGAAAAAGATATTTGACCAAGAATTTATGAGTTTGTTTTGTTTTTCCTCTCTCTCTCTCTCTCTCTCTCTCTCTCTCTCTCTCTCTCTCTCTCACACAGTTATTCAAAAGACAAGAACCAATAAATATATCTTCTGTGACAGTGAGCAGCTAGACTTTATTTACAGACACTCGGACAAACAAACAAACCACTCGGCCACAAACAACACACACACAGACTCTCAGGAATGAAAGCTAAGACTGGCCAGAGACGGACACAGTACACCACCACCAGCGTTAAATAAGCACAGAGTCGTTCATGTCTATAACAGTTACTACGTTAGTGTATGCAAGACAGTGTAGATATAGCGTACTGCTGACTAGTGGAGCCCTCGTTACATAGGTTAGTGGCGTGGCCGACACTGCACTCGATTACCTTCGCTTTCTCAGTCGTAATGTTAGGTGCTCATTTAAAGCTGAGAGTACCTTGGAGTAGAGCCACTGACCCTTACGACAGGAAGCGAGCGATGTATCCACTCGGCCACCGCAGTATAAAGTGTAGCCAGTGCAGGGAAAACGTCTGTTCCATCACTCGTGTAAAAATCATCAACTCCCTAAGTCTCCAGCTGAGGGTAATTTTCATTATTCTCTCAGAGCGAGAAACTCGTCTCCACAACACCGCCAGAGTTTCCCACTAAAGTTTGGCTACTAATGGGAGAAGTCGGTGTCCACTGTCTGGAAATATAATTATCAAGAGACTGGAAGCAATGAATGCCCACAGGAAGGGCAGGCTGGGTATATATGACCAGGAGTGTGTGGTGTGGGTGTTGTCGGCGCTGTGTGGCTGCTGCCCAAGGTACACTGAACACACGTGGCAAACAAGACTGGTGGAGGGAATAAACAATCATATACACGCTGTCAGGATGTTATATAATGAAATTCCTGTACGACTATACCTGTATATCCGGACAGTTTCCTCTGGCAGATTCTATAAAAATATATATTCTTTCCAAATTCAGGATCTCGGCCCTTGGATACAGTAACTGCCCGAGGGAGTGAACATCTTACATACACTCCTAAACATCACACGTCCCACCAAACCGATGTTGTAAATTCTGTACCAACCAGAACTAACTCTGGCAGATTTTTCTGAAATTTGGTAACACTCACAAAATGTCGCTTCAAATTGCATTTCAGCCACCCAGCGCACGCCACCACCCGACAAGGCATCCTGCTTTATGTGTTCAAACAATAACAAATCAATCCTGTTAGGCTTAGAAACAATAATATTGATGATTCTGTGGTGGAAAGAATATTTATGTTGGGGGATGTTATGGTGAAGCTGTCTCTGTCTTATGAATAACGGGAAATAGTAAAAGTTGTCACACTAAACAGCTGACGTGTGTACTGCTGGCGGTGTTTAGAAGCAAGAAACTGGGAGCGTCTTTGTTGTTGTACAGTGTGTGTGTGCGTGTGTGCGTGTTGTGCGTGTGTGTGATCAGTAGGAAAACATCTGAGTTCCTCCCAAAATAGAATATTGAAACAGTGAATGGTTTTATGCCTGTGACAGATATTGTGTCGTGTGCTGAGAGTAATGTGTTGCACATCTCAACAGGTAGACGTTTATGTACATGTGTGTGTGAGGCAGGAGTTGTAGCTATGACTGAGGGAACAGCAGCTGGCGCGGTAACACAAGTCAGAGGTACCTAACCTTACCTGACCTGACATAACCTTACTTAACATAACTTGACTTAACCTGACATAACCTAACCTAACCAAACCTAACCTAACCTAACCTAACCAAACCAAGTCACTGAGGGTCTGGATATGACCTGGGCTGTGGTTGACAGATGTCGTAACTTCACATTCTCGCCTCGCTCAACATCTCGTGGTGACATTCTCAAAAATTCCTAAGTTAAATATTTTCCCTGGAGAGTAAATTAAGTGTGTCGAGTTTAAATGAAGTTTCAGTGAAGTCATTTATATCATTAAATCGTAAGTCAGTTTGATGTGTTTTAATAACTCTTACTTGAGAGGTAACTTAAATATACTCAAGTTTAAGAATACCTCTTTGTGTAATAGCTTAAGTTAAAGAGGAAAACTTAATATAGGAATCGTTGGAAGACCTTTTTTTTTTTGTTCTTATGTTTAGTGATTAGGTTAGTTACGCTTTCAAGTCATCAGTTAAGAGGAAAAAGTTAATCAATAGTTTAAATGATTAGGTTTAAAGAAGCTCTTACATTCATGAGCTCAGACGCGGGAACACCAAGGGGCTTGAGACGGTGTGGAGACGATAGCTAGAAGATACGACAGGTGTAATGACGTGTACTTTCCAGTTTAGTTTGCTAGCTTTGTTACCTAATGTGACGCCGAGGAGCATGGTTGAGTGTGTTGGATGCAGTGTGATGGGTGGAGTTGCGACGTGATCGGAGGAGAATACTTTGCATAACTACGGTCTTTGTAGGGTGACATGGTTGTTGGTGGAGCAATCTTAAGAGGCTAGTTAGTATATTCTGGAGGGCGCTGTAGTCGGGAGCTGTGTATTTGTAGAGAGAGAGATTTTGTGTGTGTGTGTGCGCATATTCCCCCCCCCCCCCCTTTCACTGAGCACATTAACATCAAGAGCCACCTTCCTCCCCCTTCTCCCCAGCAGAGGATGAGGACTCCCGTCTCTTCAAGGCTACTGACCTTAACGCAAAGACTTAAAACCGGTCGACGGCGATGATGATGATGACAACGACGACGCCGCCGCCCTGCTGACAATACCTCTTTTGTCTCCTCGGAAAATAGACAGAGCTAAAAATAGTGTTGCTTCATGGACAGTGAGGGGCAGCATGACGCCACGTGGGAGAACTGATGGGATGTATCTAGGAAGAGTTGGGGTGTTGGTGTACTGTGGGGGTGTGTTGGTGTACTGTGGGGGTGTGTTGGTGTACTGTGGGTGGGATGGTTAGTCTAAAAATATCTCATTAAGTGGCTTAGGTAAAGACGATCTCAGAAAGTCATTTACGTCACAATGGCACCGGCTGAGTTGTGAAGTCGGACACGGGCAACAAGAATGTTTATTACGGTATGGTACGGTAGACAGATAAGGGAGATGGTTAATAAAGGTAAAATAGTGATGTAGTGTGTGAAAAGGAAGAGGAGGGAGATAGAGGATGGGGAAGAGGAAATGAGGAGGAGGGAATCAAGGTGAGATAAGGAAGTAGTCTGAGTATAAGGAGGAGGAGGGAGACAAAGAATGAGGAAGGAGTCTGGGTGTAAGGAGGAAGGGATCAGGATGTGAAGGTCTTAGAGTGTCGATATGGTTGACGGTAGAGGTAGACAGAAGGACAGGTGGACATTTAGACAGGAAATATAATGACAGTAATGAGAGTCAGTACGGTCGAGTGTGGTGAGAGAGAGAGAGAGAGAGAGAGAGAGAGAGAGAGAGAGAGGGGAATGACGGTATGACAGCGAGGGGAATGTTGAATGTAGAGAATGATGGATGGAATTCTTAGTTGATATGAGGAAGAGGATTTTGAGGGTGAGAATAAAAATGCGAATGAAGAGGGGAAGTGGAAATGAAGAGAGAGAGAGAGAGAGAGAGAGAGAGAGAGAGAGAGAGAGCTTGGTGTCTTCCTTATAGTAAATTGATATAAGTTTAATTTCCACATCCAAGGTATTCTCTCTCTCTCTCTCTCTCTCTCTCTCTCTCTCTCTCTCTCTCTCTCTCTCTCTCTCTCTCCTATGAACACTCATGAGTGGCCAGGTAATGAGCTCAGGTAATGACTGTCACAAGGTCAACACTCACTAAGTCCGTCACTCAACACTCAATTAAGTCCGTCACTCAACAGTCAAGTCCGTCACTCAACACTCACTCAAGTCCATCACTCAACACTCACTCAAGTCCGTCACTCAATACTCAATTAAGTCCGTCACTCAACGCTCACTCAAGTCCGTCACTCAATACTCAATTAAGTCCGTCACTCAATACTCAATGAAGTCCGACACTCAACACTCACTTAAGTCCGTCACTTAACACTCAATTGCCGTCACTCAACACTCACTTAAGTCCGTCACTCAACAGTCACTCATTTGCCGTTACTCAACAGTCAAGTCCGTCGCTCAACAGTCACTCAATTGCTGTCACTCAATATAAACTTTGCCGGTCTAACTTTTGACAATTTGATTTACAGTGAAGTTAACCATGGCAGATTACAACGCCTTAAACAACAGTGAAATTTAGCCAGAGTTAACGGTGAACACTGTACAGAGGTTTACTTTGTGTTGTAGACGTTTACTTTGTGTTGTAGAGGTTTACTTTGTGTTGGAGAGGTTTATAATATTTCCAGTATACTACACTTATTATACCAATGGATAATATACCACTTCAACTATATAATCTGCATACTAATTGGACTATACACTTACTTCTATACACTTACTGCTATACACACTTACTTACTACAAACATACAACTAATACACACACTAATTTTATGTCGATATACACTTATCAATACAGAATAACTATACTGCAAGACGATACGTTTAACTGACATGCACTCACCACTATACAAGAACTGTATACATTGTACTGATTTCTATAGTGTGTATATATTGTGTATATAGTGTGTATATTGAGTGTGTATGTATGTATTTCCGTCAAATATTTGTATTGCGGAGTGGAGTGACAAGTGTGTGTTTTCTCTTTTCTCTTTTCAGCCGCGGTGGGGGAGACTGCATCGGAGGCTGGAGGTGGAGGAGGCGCAATTGAAGGCCCTGGAGGCGGAGGCGGCGGCGGAGGAGGAGGAGGAGGAGGCGGTGGAGGAGGTAATGGAGGAGGAGGTAATGGAGGAGGAGGAAATGGAGGAGGAGGAAATGGAGGAGGAGGAGGTAATGGAGGAGGTGGTAATGGTACCAGCGGCGGAGGAGGAGGAGGAGACGGTGGAGGTGGTGGAGGAGGTGGTGGTGGTAGAGGAGGTGGAAGAGGAGGTGGAAGAGGAGGAGGTGGAGTAGGAAGAATGCCCACCTATAAATCGCGGGTAAAAGGAGCAAGTCAAGTACAGTTCAGCCTTAACCTGATCCGCGCCGCTCAGAGAGAGTTGCAGTTCCTCTACTTCGTCAATAGACACCCGGCGCTCTACCAGGGACCTCTAGTGAAGAAGGCCATCCAGAGGTGAGTCTTGATGCCATATTACCATGATACCACTATACTACCATCATGTTACCATATCCTTGTTACCATAGGACCCTTGTCACCATACTACCATGATCTCACCATACTCCCGTCACCGGTCTTATCCATTATGCCATAAATCTATCTCACTATTATCTACTGAAATATTATTGATATTTAACAGTAAAACAACTACCATGGAGAGAGAGAGAGAGAGAGAGAGAGAGAGAGAGAGAGAGAGAGCAATTTATTTAACACATGACCTCAGAGTCTTGGGATGGTTAGTGTACATAACTGGCTGAGTGATGGTGAAAGCAGCTTATACTAAAACCTGATCATCACCATCAAAGGCTTCTGTGCATGGCTTCCTTCTTCTAGACATTCTTAACCGTATGTCTGGTTTGCTCTCTGTGCATTACTTCCTTCTTCTAGACATTTTTAAGTCATCTGTCTGCTGCTCTTAGACTCTTTGAGTGAGAGGGGAAACGATGGAAGCACTTGTGTGTTTCTTCATTTAGGAAATCGTGGTTATGACATTTGTCGCTGTCACTGTGTGTGTGTGTGTGTGTGTGTGTGTGTAAACCTCTAAATAAAATAAGAGAACACACACACGCACACAGTGATGGGGGGGGAGGGAGGATAACAAGATCACTGAGGATCGAGCAACTTGTTTGTCGGGAAATGCAATTTTGGCTGATTAGTTAAGGCGACCTGAAGCTCCCCTCGCGCTACCTTATAAAACCGTCCAAGGCTTCGAAAATATTCAGAAGACGTTCCTTGTAAACACTGAGTCTGGTTCACGGTGTTTAAGGACTTCAGAATTATCATGATACTGTATTTCAAGAGCAAGTTAAAGGTGCTTCAGAACACCAAGTATACATAATACACTAACTGGCCACCAAGTATACATAACCACTAATTAATTCCGCCGAGTATACATAATATCACTAATTAGTAGCACCAAGCACACCTGTCTATAAACACCTGAAGATCACACACACACACATCTGATCATGGCTTCTGAGGTAACTTAAGTGGGTCGATTCTGAGGTCGATTCTGAGGTCTTCTGAAACAAACTGTCGATTAGAGTTCGTCCCAACAGCCTCATTGTCTTTAATTACATTGTCCAGAATGGTGGTGTAGGGGGGGGGGGGGGGGAGTGACAATAACATTAAAATATGTAATTGTTGAGATTTTCTTTCTCTCTCTTTGTTGGGAAATGAAAATTGTTTTGGTTCTCGACTGAAGGAATTTGGGATAGTGATTTTTTTTAATGTTTAGATGTGTTGATGTTTCTCTTCATACTAACCTAACCTAACCTAACCTAACCTAACCTAACCTAACCTTACCTAATATAAGCCATAACCAAACGCCAACGTAACGTAACCTATCCTAACCCAACCCCCTAACCCAACCCCCTAACCCAACCCCCTAACCCAACCCCGTAACCCAACCCCCTAACCCAACCCCCTAACCCAACCCCGTAACCCAACCCCGTAACCCAACCCCCTAACCCAACCCCCTAACCCAACCCCCTAACCCAACCCCCTAACCCAACCCCCTAACCCAACCCCCTAACCCAACCCCCTAACCCAACCCCGTAACCCAACCCCCTAACCCAACCCCCTAACCCAACCCCAACCCCCTAACCCAACCCCCTAACCCAACCCCCTAACCCAACCCCGTAACCCAACCCCGTAACCCAACCCCCTAACCCAACCCCCTAACCCAACCCCGTAACCCAACCCCGTAACCCAACCCCGTAACCCAACCCCGTAACCCAACCCCCTAACCCAACCCCCTAACCCAACCCCCTAACCCAACCCCCTAACCCAACCCCCTAACCCAACCCCCTAACCCAACCCCCTAACCCAACCCCCTAACCCAACCCCCTAACCCAACCCCCTAACCCAACCCCCTAACCCAACCCCCTAACCCAACCCCCTAACCCAACCCCGTAACCCAACCCCCTAACCCAACCCCGTAACCCAACCCCCTAACCCAACCCCCTAACCCAACCCCCAAACCCAACCCCCCAACCCAACCCCCAAACCCAACCCCCTAACCCAACCCCCTAACCCAACCCCCTAACCCAACCCCCAACCCAACCCCTAACCCAACCCCCTAACCCAACCCCCTAACCCAACCCCCTAACCCAACCCCCAAACCCATCCCCCTAACCCAACCCCGTAACCCAACCCCCTAACCCAACCCCGTAACCCAACCCCCTAACCCAACACCCCCAACCCCCTAACCCAACCCCGTAACCCAACCCCCTAACCCAACCCCCTAACCCAACCCCCTAACCCAACCAAACGTATGAAGGAAATGAAAGAAGCCATTTTAAGATTATTACGGATGGCGTCAACGTAGAAATTGGAAAATTAAATTTTTGAAACGTCTGTGGGAAAATCTTTGGTGTAAGTGATAGAAATATGATAGAATCTTGTGTGTAGTTAAACGTGTGAGAATGAAGTAATTTTCTTTCTTCACAAACGGAGAGATTGAAGTGAATGTCTTTCTTTACAAATTGATTAATGAAACACACACTCTCTCTCTCTCTCTCTCTCTCTCTCTCTCTCTCTCTCTCTCTCTCTCTCTCTCTCTCTCTCACATACAAAGATAATTAATAACAAATAGTCATTGACACAACCCACGTAAAATATAAATCCAGGTTATCTTCTTATTTTATGCAACAGAAGATATTTACCGTCCTATTGTTTCTCAGCTGGTTCAATAACAACAATAACAGGTCGTTGTAACGCCAAGTAAAATTGAAATATTGCAAAGAAACGATTAAAGGTTGTTGATCTAGGCAGCAGCTGCAATATTGTTTTGGTTGTGGGAACTGACCTCAAGAGTTGGTGTGTTGCAGGACCACGAATATAAACCCTCCCCCAGGCGACCTTCCTCCTCCCACAGGCGACCTTCCTCCTCCCCCAGGCGACCTTCCTCCTCCCCCAGGCGACCTTCCTCCTCCCACAGGTGACCTTCCTCCTCCCACAGGCAACCTTCTTCCTCCTCCAAGCGTCCTTCCTCCTCCCCCAGGCGACCTTCCTCCTCCCACAGGCGACCTTCCTCCTCCCCCAGGCGACCTTCCTCCTCCCACAGGCGACCTTCCTCCCCCAGGCGTCCCAAGCGACCTTCCTCCTCCTCCAGGCGACCTTCCTCCTCCTCCAGGCGACCTTCCTCCCCCAGGCGTCCTTCCTACCCCAGGTGACCTTCCCCCAGGCCACCTAGGAGACGTCACCTTTAAAGCCTCCGTCCCGTCCCTGAGCAAATAACATTAAGGTATCTCCTCTTTAAACTCGGCCGTGAAGGTAACCAAATCTGTGCATGGTAGAGCCTTCTTCCTCTTCTTCTGTCCTCTTCTTCCTCTTCTTCTTCATCCTCTTCCTCCTCTTTTTTTCTCACTCCCTCCTCTCATTCCTCTACACTCCTCTTCTCACCCCTTCCTCCTTCTCTCATTACCCTTCTTACTCCTTCCTCTTCCTTTTCCTCCTCACTCCCTCTTCTTATCTCCTTCCTCTTTTCCTTCATTCTACTTCTTACTCCTCCCTCTTCTCCCTTCTTTCTCCTCCTTCTTCATCTTCGGCTTCTTCTTTTCCTTCCTTCCTCTTTTACTCTCTCTCCTCCCTCTTTCACATTCATCCCTCTTCTTCCCTCTCACTCCCTTTTTAATCTCCCTCCCTCCCTCTTCTATCCCCTTCCCTCTTCTTCCCCCCTCCTTTCCCATCCCTCTTTCAACCCCCTCTTTCCCCTCTTCTTTCCTCCTCTCTCTTCCATCCTCACTTTCTCCCTCTTTCACCCTACCCCTCTCCTTCTTTCATCACCCCCCCCCTCTCTTATCCTCCTTCCTCTTTCTCCCCTCTTCACCTCCACCTCCCCACCTCTCGTCCTTCTCTCCCCCCCCCCCACCCCTCACCACTCCTGCACAGTATTTCGCTGGCCTGAAAATGAGGGGAAAATGTGAATAAAATGAAGGGAAATATTCGGGAAAGAGAGAGGAGTTTTCGGG
Organism: Homarus gammarus; assembly: GCA_958450375.1. Lineage (NCBI taxonomy): Eukaryota > Metazoa > Arthropoda > Malacostraca > Decapoda > Nephropidae > Homarus > Homarus gammarus. The sequence continues at coordinate 1,593,594 of CAUDMG010002087.1, read as the reverse complement.
AAATACAGGAATATGTCGGGAATAAAGGGATAAAGTCGGGTATAAAATAGTAAGTCGGGGAAAAAAGAAAACCAAGAGAAAATTGGAAAAAACGAGTGGACTCCAGGAAAAAGTCGGGGGAAAATAGGATATTTAGGGAAAAAATAGGAAAACTCAGGGAAAAATAGGAAAGGTCAGGTAGATTTATGATGTTAGGTTGATAAATAGTCGTAGTAGGTAGTAATAGTGTTTGTATGATCATCATTATCACCATCATCATCATCATCATTATTCACAGGGTCAAAAGGTCATGACCTCAACTATTTTCATCCACAGGTTCAGATCTTCAACGACTCGCAGGATAATTTTCTCCTTAAGTGACCATAATAGAACGCATCTCAGTATTCTTAATGCACTTTTGACGCCATTATGATTACCATATTTGAGCCATTGTTAAGTGAGCCAATTACAGGCGTTCCCGCATCTCCAGTTAGGAAGGAAATTTGATCTTTAAAACGTGTGAGGAGTCAGCCATTTATCTTCTTAATGATCTAAGGTGTGGATATTAAGGTAAAAGATCACCTGATGATTAGACACCCCAGCTTATTTAACCTGAAGATTAAACCACTGATTAATAAATAGAAATCTTTGGTTTAGGTTAGGTTAGGTTAGGTTAGGTTAGGTTAACTTCTATATAACTACAAATATATTTTCAACTCAACCTGTATATAATAACCATAACACATCAATATACAACACAGGTAATCTTGGTATCCTGAGCAGTGGTTAGGTAGCGTCAAAAAGCCTATCATCTAAACCCTAAGTTAATACCTACAGTCAATAACGACCCTTAGCAATAACAAGGTATTTAATAAACTACCATAAGGATTGTGGAGGATTATTAAGCCGCTAACCAAATAGATCCTTAATTTAAATTACTAATTGGAACAAGTTAATTACAAACGGTCTAGTTATCTACGTGAATATATATATTTAGGTATTGCCGGTTTGGTTAGGTTAGATTAAGCTAGCGTTAGGTTAGGTTTGACTATAGATTAGTCTAAGTTAGGTTAGGTTAGATTAAGCTAGCGTGAGGGTGCCTAATCTTCATCACACAGTCCACAAAGCTATAAGGTATGATATTCACTTACACAATAATTATCTCACAAGGATTATACTAATTAGTGTTAATTAGTGTTAGTAGGAGACTTAGTAATGTTTTAAGACAGATGGCGAGATAGATTGCTAATTATGCGGTATATTCGTGTTATATTAATGTACAGTCACTCAAAAAACTATCTGTACTCGGGGTGATCGATGAATTACAGAATGAACACTGTGACTCCTGTTGTCTCGGTAGGGTTGTCAAAATCCTTCGTCCATTGTGTCATATTTTTTCAACACGATTTTGTATAGATAATTTTTTTGAGTGACTGTATTGTTTAAGTGTGTACTCGTATATTGACAACATAGACTCGTTGATGAACTCAGGTGGCTTTGAGTACAATAACCCACACTGTTATGGGACTCAAGAATAGAGACAGGAACCCCACTGAATATTAATGAAGAAAAATAAGCTTCGCCAGGGACTCAAGTTACCTGGTTTAACTTGCATGATGTGCTTGTGAGTGCGTGTGTGCGTGCGTGATTGCGTGTGTGTGGAATGATAAGGGTTGTGAGGGCGTGCGAGGCATTATGGGCTTTGTGTGTGTGTGTGTGTGTGTGTGTGTGTGTGTTTACTGCTCAACTCCAGGTACTCTTACACAGTGTACAAGACGCAGATAAATAATACAGGAGAGATAGGATACAGTATACAAGTAGTAAGGAAGGAAATGAAATACACAAATTACAGGTGACATCTACAAGACACTACAGTATGGCGTCACAGAAGGTATATGAGATGTAGGTTGTTGTAGTAGTAGTAGTTGTTGTTGTTTTATATGATGCATATTGATTAGATAGTTAAAGGGTTTCTCACCTTTACCTGTTGATAATTACCTTTGTGTCGCTAATTACGTACCTGTAGTGAGGCCCTCGTCCACTCCTACATAGAAACAGGTGTATATAAAGACTTGTATATTTAATTTTGGGGTGAGTCAGTATCCCCCCCCCTCTCTTCCCTTCCCCCTCCCCACCACTCCCTTCCCCTCGCCTCCCCTCTCCTCCTCCTCTGTTCCCCTCTCCTCCCCACCCCTCCCCTCACCATTGTGTTTTGAAAGCAGACGCCGTAAAGCTGCTGCCAACCTAAAATATTAATCACATTTTATCCCATAAGGCCTTTCAAAGAGGAGTTTTCCCCCCGTGTTAATTAAACATTTTTCCCGATAGTGGTAAATAAAAAAAGTCTCTCAAAGGGAATTTAGGTTCACAATGAGTTTTTATCTTGAGAGAAAGTTTTGAGCGTGTGTGTGTGTGTGTGTTGCTGCTGTTACACTGGGGGGGGGGGGAGGAGGTGGTACTTACTTCTTCCTGGTCTGTCTCTCTCGATCCTGGACCCTAGACCTTATCCTATCCTATCTTAACTTCAACTAACCTAACCTAATTCTGACCAAAAGACTCCAACAGACATATCATAAAATCAGACACACAAAAACACAGGAAAATTGTACCAGACAAAAAAAAAATATCTCGACTTGAACAGATAAGACACAGAGACAAAAAGAGACAAAATTAGCCAGACTCTGTAAGATAAAACTACGAAATACAGACATCCTTGGAGAGACTAGTCACAGAAAAACACACCCAGCTTCCCCTTCCTACGACTGTTTCACCTTCACTGTGTCCTACAAAATCGAGTCGTCAGTTGCATTTTCCCTCGGAGCAAATTTACTTCACTTAGGTAGCGATTAACCTCAGTTGCAGCGAAAGAAAATCGTACTCGGGTGCCAGGCGGGCGGAGAAAACCTCTGCAGGTCGACCAGATGTTTCCCCGTCCTCCCGAAAATCCTAGATATTTGCGGTGTTTTCCTTGTAACCAGCGACCGAGTATGTCAGCTTAATGGCCGCTACCCTGACACTGCTCTAGCGAGGTGTGTTAGTTGATGGTTCTCCGTTTTTGTGATCACTGGAGTAGAAAAACATGTAAATGGTATATTATTCACGTTATTTACACGAAAGTGGTATTGGGCTGTGTGGAATGTGTGATCACGAAGGCTGTGCATGATGGTGACAGGGAATGTGTTCTAAGGAGCTGTGGAGCCTTACTCATGTGGTGATATGAGGCTCCACAGTATCAGTGATAGTGTGTGAGGCTCCGCAGCGCCACACAACACTACCACACAACACCACACAACACCAGTCCTCACGCTGCTGAAATGACAACATCCATCAGACCAAACCTGTTGTGTGTTGACCAGGTGGGAAGAGCTGAGCCGTGTCGACTTATCAGGTGTTTTGTCCTACAGGTAAAGGCTCTTCCGGGATTACTGACAACATTGTTGTGATAAGTCGGTGAGATCCTTGCAATTAATGATAGTCTTCCTCTATTCCACGTAATTAAGGATTAAAAAGAAGTATATTTTAGTAGTAGTTGTTGTATTTAGTTATTATTATTATAATTATTATTATTATTATTATTATTATTATTATTATTATTTTTATTTTTATTTTTATTTTTATTTTTATTTTTATTATTAATATTTTTATTTTTATTTTCATCATCATCATTATCATTATTATTATTATTATTTTTATTTTTATTTTCATCATCATCATCATCATCATTATTATTATTATTATTATTCTCAGGGGTTGCGTTGGGCCTACCCATGCAACCCAATTCCAATGTTTGTTATACGGGAGATGAGACGCCAGGCGAGCCGTGACTCCGCCATCACTGTTTCATTAGTGGGTGTGTGGGCCGGTCTAGGGGGTGCGATTGATACAGTGTTGTATTGTTTATCGTGTCTCATGCCCAAAACCACATTTTAGCCAGTAGGTCTTAGACCATAGCTTAGTACAGACCTCCTGCTCCGTAGACTTAAGAACACAGTCCTACCACGACGCCGTCCAGAGACTGTCAGGGCTGTCTGCAAATCCCCAAGATTGTTGTTAAGTCTAGCGACAAGTTCATACATCCCACAAAGAAAAAGTGATCACTGGTGAAGGCCTATTTGTTACAGGAACACTCCAGGCCGGCCTAGTAAATCTAAACGGTTAATTCTCCAGGTTGACAAACTTTCCCTTCAAATTTGCGGTATTGTGGTGTTAATGTGAATGACTCGCCTACCCATGCAAATTATAACTCAGTGTACGGCACCGTGTCAAATAAACGTAAGTGCAATTATCTGCCCTTATCTGTGATCCCAATCATATAATTACCGATTGGTTATGACAAAGTATAATCAATAACTTAGATGGATGTTGGAAATTAACGGAATTCAATAAATCATCATTTATCAAGTGTAGAACACATTGAATGCCAGAAATGGAGTGTAATTCTACGTTAGTGATCCACCATAGTCTCCTGGGTGAGTCACCAGTGTGAAGGTATATGAACTCTTCGGTAAGAAAACCACATTCCTACATCAATATCGTGATACACTGTGAGATCACAGTGTGAATTGACAGGAGGCAGAGAATGTGCAGGGAGTCGCATAAATGTGTGGGGAGTCTCTCTCTCTCTCTCTCTCTCTCTCTCTCTCTCTCTCTCTCTCTCTCTCTCCGTGGATACTAATTTTCAATATTTAAGCTCCTCTACACACAGGTGAGTGGCCAGCTGTGATTCTGGTCTTTTAAAATGTTAGTTTTGCATAATGTAGTATTACTGATACGTAATTTGCCTTAGTATGCCTTATTGTGCGTAAAAATAAGTATATATTAATGCAACCTCCGAAAGCGTGAACTTGCTACTAGAGTTTAACAGTTATTCTTGTATAAAATTTCTGATGAAATTCTTACGTGCTCATGTTTGAAATAATGAATGTAATATCTTTAAATAATTTCGCTAAATATCTTTCTCGTAGGAAACGGTCATCCTAACGAGTATGAATAAACTCATTTAGAAATACATCATTACTTCAGGACGAAATCGGACCGATTTGCAACAGCCAATCAGCAGTCACTCTTTTCAGCTGGGAAAAAAACGCGCAAGAGATGGGAGCGGTCGCAGGGCTAAAAGGGCCTCGTGCGGTTGTAACGCTAAAAGGGCGTCGTTCGGTTGTAATGCTAAAAGGGCGTCGTTCGGTTGTAATGCTAAAAGGGCCTCGTGCGGTTGTAATGCTAAAAGGGCGTCGTTCGGTTGTAATGCTAAAAGGGCGTCGTTCGGTTGCAATGCTAAAAGGGCGTCGTGCGGTTGTAATGCTAAAAGGGCGTCGTTCGGTTGTAATGCTAAAAGGGCGTCGTGCGGTTGTAACGCTAAAAGGGCGTCGTGCGGTTGTAACGCTAAAAGGGCGTCGTGCGGTTGTAACGCTAAAAGGGCGTCGTGCGGTTGTAACGCTAAAAGGGCGTCGTGCGGTTGTAACGCTAAAAGGGCGTCGTTCGGTTGTAATGCTAAAAGGGCGTCGTTCGGTTGTAATGCTAAAAGGGCCTCGTGCGGTTGTAACGCTAAAAGGGCGTCGTGCGGTTGTAACGCTAAAAGGGCGTCGTGCGGTTGTAACGCTAAAAGGGCGTCGTGCGGTTGTAACGCTAAAAGGGCGTCGTTCGGTTGTAATGCTAAAAGGGCGTCGTTCGGTTGTAATGCTAAAAGGGCCTCGTGCGGTTGTAACGCTAAAAGGGCCTCGTGCGGTTGTAACGCTAAAAGGACGTCGTGCGGTTGCAACGCTAAAGGGCCTCGTGTAGTCCCAACGCTAAAAGGGCGTCGTGCGAACGTAACGCTAAAAGGCGCAACGCTAAAAGGCGCAACGCTAAAAGGCGCAACGCTAAAAGGACTTCTTGCGCTCGCATCGCTAAAAGGACTTCTTGCGCTCGCATCGCTAAAAGGACTTCTTGCGCTGGCAACGCTAAAAGGGCGGTAAGCGCTCGCAACGCTAAATGAGTGGTGTACACTCTCAAGGAAAGAGGTAGAGGGTCTTAACACAAAAAGTGTATTGTAGCAATACAAAAAATCAGGTAATATTGTTATTATATAATATAATAAAGGCGGCCTGTGGGCCAGAGACCCCATAAAGTACAAAAGGTGCCACAGGCTGTGGCACCTTTTGTACTTTATGGGGAGTCATGTGAATTAATACCGACCCAGACTTACAGCACACTCACTGAGGCCAATTCAAAATTTGACCATTCAGAAATAATTACAGTATAATGAGGTTGGAATTACTAAATATAGTAATGATGGGTGATGGATGGTGTTATATGTAGTGATGATGGATGGTGTTATATGTAGTGATGATGGATGGTGTTATATGTAGTGACGATGGATGGTGTTATATGTAGTGATGATGGATGGAGTTATATGTAGTGATGATGGATGGTGTTATATGTAGTGATAATGGATGGTGTTATATGTAGTGATGATGGATGGTGTTATATGTAGTGATGATGGGTGGTGTTATATGTAGTGATAATGGATGGTGTTATATGTAGTGATGATGGATGGTGTTATATGTAGTGATGATGGATGGTGATATATGTAGTGATGATGGATGGTGTTATACTGTATGTAGTGATGATGGGTGGTGTTATATGTAGTGATGATGGATGGTGTTATATGTAGTGATGATGGATGGTGCTAATGTAGTGATGATGGATGGTGTTATATGTAGTGATGATGGATGGAGTTATATGTAGTGATGATGGATGGTGTTATATGTAGTGATAATGGATGGTGTTATATGTAGTGATGATGGATGGTGTTATATGTAGTGATGATGGGTGGTGTTATATGTAGTGATAATGGATGGTGTTATATGTAGTGATGATGGATGGTGTTATATGTAGTGATGATGGATGGTGATATATGTAGTGATGATGGATGGTGTTATACTGTATGTAGTGATGATGGGTGGTGTTATATGTAGTGATGATGGATGGTGTTATATGTAGTGATGATGGATGGTGCTAATGTAGTGATGATGGATGGTGTTATATGTAGTGATGATAGATGGTGTTATATATAGTGATGATGGATGGTGCTAATGTAGTGATGATGGATGGTGTTATATGTAGTGATGATGGATGGTGTTATATGTAGTGATGATGGATGGTGTTATATGCAGTGATGATGGATGGTGTTATATGTAGTGATGATGGCTGGTGCTAATGTAGTGATGATGGTTGGTGTTATATATAGTGATGATGTTATCTAAACTCTACGGTAAGAAAACCACATTCCTACATTTATCTCGTGACAATTATTATTATTATTATTATTATTATTATTATCATTATCATTATCATTATTATTATTATTATTAAAACACTGTCACCATGCCTACAATAGTGCCACAGGTCTCGAGAAAGGGAGGGGACAACTCTGACTTAGTGATAAGTGCCACATCATGAGTGCCACAAGTCTCTATGAGTAAGGGGGGTTGAAGCCTTAATTATGCCTTAAGTGCCACATCAGAAACTTCATTACTATGCCACCTGATGGGAAGCTGCTCATTTAAATATGCATATAATTGCATCCAACACTTCGCCTCCTCTGTTTGAATTAATGCAATGTCTACACTCACCGTGGATCGCTCCCAGGGTCGTGATGTACAGTGTGGTGAAGAGATTTGTCGACAAGGAAGATGTTTGTGTCGATGTTTGTGTGAGTAAAGATTAATTAAAGGCATTAGTCGATCCAGTGATACCCAAATACAAGGTCATCGAAGAATACCCAGATTTTATTATATAATCCTCTAAAATCTGGGTATTCGAAAGATAAATACCCATTAAAATCTGGGGTATTCTTTTTCGATTGATCTTGTAGTTAATATTTTCGATGTTCAGTTAAGATCATATATTGCTGTACACTAATCGGCACTGTACTCAAGCGCCTTCATATCCTCTTTTGTAACTTTGTGATTCTATAACTGTATGTAGGTTTGTATTATTTATTTCCTGTGTACGTTCGGTAGTCGTGGCAAGTTAATTCTGTGTTAATTAAATCCTCCCACAACGTTCACAGGTAAATATCGAATTTCTGGTCTTAAAATGTAACCCGGATTTAGGATAATTAATTTTGCGCTGGGTACACGGTAAATCCCTCGGCCTGTTAAGGACTTTGGAGAATTTCATGAGCTTATTAATTTCTGGGGGCAAGACTTAATTGAGTTACAAAATTGTTTCTTGGAAGTTCTTACATTACAGTATCTTGACCTGTGTTGACCTAGCGTGACCTGACCTTATTGTCAGGATGTTATATGACTCTCTCTCTCTCTCTCTCTCTCTCTCTCTCTCTCTCTCATGAACCTGTGAACCCGAGACATCATACAGTACACCATTTATGGATCTCCAATACTGTACGTATGGTGCCTCGGATTCGCTGGTTCATGAGTCTCAGGGTTGATGGATTCACTGGTTCGTGAGTTTCAGGGTTCATGGGTTCACTGGTTCATGAGACTCAGAGTTCATGAATGGGACAGAGAACTGACAGACAGGACTTTTTTCATGACTTACATCACTAATAGTTCAGGGACAATATCTTCCCACGAAAATAGTGAGCCTATTGTAAGCATAAGATGGTTGTTTGGTTATGAGAATACTGTACCCATAAACTTGATTGAAATTAGTGGCGATTGACGCAGCGTAAGATTAAAAGTGACGTTCTCTCTATAGGTCATTGAAGGGAAGTTTGTTAGGAGGAGAGTCTGCATTAATCGAGGAATTAGGAACTGTGTTGTGTGGTGTTATGGAGATGCAGGATACATTAGTAGTTGTCTCAATGGAGTTAAAAGTCCTATTGAGAGCTGCCAAGGGTGAAGGACTATAAGAGAGTTGTAGAGGAAGTGGAGGATCATTTAGCTGTAAATGATCTTCGCCGAACTCATTCTAACCTTAAAGTGGCATCATTCTGAGGCGACGAGTCAGGTGGGTGTCTCTCCGGGTGGCTGGTAATGAATGTCTCGTATCGACAGTGAACATAAAACTCACTGGCTAATCACACTGAGGTGGATACAAATGGTTGATTCTCAGACCAACACGACAGTTAAGGGAATAATGGAGCTGTCGACCCACCTATTAGTAAAGTTCCTCTCCCTTACCTGAGTGACGAGAAAGGTCTTGTTAGTTGTGCTCGGGTAGTGGCTTAATGAGTTGTTTACTTTTTGATTCACGACTCACCTGTATGAGTGAAACCTGAGTATGAGGCTCAACAATAAGCTCATTGGAGGATGTAGTCACCTGGTCACCTGTTGCTGGCACGAATCCGGAGCACAAAGGCTCAGGCTCCTCCACAACGACCTGGAGAGTGGAAGTAAAAGCACAAGAAATAAGGATACCTCGAGGGCCCAGGAGACTCGTACATCCTCTTGTGGGTTTTCCAGAAGGTATTTGAAAGATGGAAGCTTTTACTGTATTCTGGTTGGATCTAGGATGGGATTCTTTTTCTTCTTTTCTCCGCGATGTGAATTCGTAAATATATTCGGGAAATTATGTAGTTTACGAATAGACATGTTTGTATTTATTATATTTGATTTTTAGGAAATATATAGAGCAGGAGTTTATTTAGGAGTTTGTTAGATAATAAAGGTGAAGGTTAAGATAGGCGGTGGACACATGGACCAATCTAGTGGAATTTGTGAGAAGAGGGAAAAGATGATAAAAATACTATAGACACTTTAAAGGGGGACAGGAGAGGGAAGATGGGCGTTGAGAAGTGTTCCTTTGGTTTATGAAGCGTGTGAAGTGTATACAGCCTCACTAAGACCTTCGCTACCACCATCTCTCCCTACAGAAGGTGTTGGTAGAGTACCTCAGAGAAAGTTTTCTATTAAGTGTATTTTGAGATGAACTTCCGAATGATAACTCTCCAGTAGCTTCTCTCTCGTAAGTCGTGACCAGGAATGTGTCACCGTACAATGCCTTAGGGTCACATTGTGCTTCTAAGATGACTGCACAGTGAAGTAGTGTTATCGCACACTCAGAGGCGACTTACTGCCTGCCAGCTTCGCGGTGTGACTGTGTCGTAAATACCAGTAGACAGTTTCATGGTCACTGCCTCGCACTTTGTTGATGCTGGAGTGATATTTGCGCAGTTAATGGGTGTCCTGCGGCTATCCTTTGTTGTCATGGGCGAGAAGGGGAGCTTTTAGGATTAAAGGTTTATTGAATATTGACCAAAATGAATTTATTTGGAAGCCGGTTGAACGTCACCTCTTGGTCAGCTGGTGAACCCGACCCACCTACAGCCTGGTGGGTGGTAAGATGCACGCCATCAGGGTAAGGACAGATTCTGGACAGAATTCTCACAGGTTTCGTTCATCATCCCAAAATGATTTAACAAAACATCGGGATTCGTGATGGACTACAGTAAGTGCAAGTCTGTCGCCATTTTGACTCATTATTTGCTTTAAGTGAGTAACGTAAGTAATTTTCTTGGAGAGAAATGAGCGAACTGAATTTTGAGATTTGAGACGACAAACTATGACGAGGACAACGTGAGAGGTGAACACTGGTTGGGTGGAGGGGTGGCTGGGTGGAGGGGTGGCTGGATGGAGGGTTGGCTGGGTGGAGGGGTGGCTGGGTGGAGGGGTGCCTGGGTGGAGGGGTGGCTGGGTGGAGGGGTGGTTGGGTGGAGGGGTGGCTGGGTGGAAGGGTGGTTGGGTGGAGGGGTGGCTGGGTGGAGGGGTGGCTGGGTGAGGTAAGGGAAGGGCGGCTGGGTGATGGTAGTGGGGGGGCTTCACACACCCTACATATTGACCTCCACTAGTCATCAACATACACTACACCACGACTCCAAGTCTCACAGAACCTTACGTTAAATCTTCTTCATTAACTCCGCCCAAGATAAACAAAAAATTACCCACCACGCATTATTGGAACGCTCTTTACATTCTATCTACTTTTATTTTACGTGAAGTCAATTAAGTGAATCAGTTAGATGCATTCTCTCATCTCCAGTTATGAGGGAAAGAAATTATTTTAACTTAAGACACTTGGGGAATGAAGGGCCTCGGCTACCTCTCCTCAGTAATGACATCACCCACACAACTCACGACCTACCACATTCATCATAGTTATTATTTTCATCTTTTTCTTTTTTTTTTACTCTCTCTCTCTCTCTCTCTCTCTCTCTCTCTCTCTCTCTCTCTCTCTCTCTCTCCTCGCCTTAATACCTCTAAGTTCGATTCAATTTTATTAATATTACACTGGGGAACACACTTTCGGTTGCATGAGATCTGACACTTGATTCTGGTAGATATGAGGTCACAAATTCTGAAAATGGCATTCGTTTGTGCAGATCAGGTCTAGTTTTGATGTTACGCGGCAATTTACATATCAGGTCGCAGATTCTGATAATAGCAAAGGGAGGTAATAAGCATATTAGTTTACATTCATCAAATATAATTCTTAATTACATCAGTGCGTCAAATATAGATTTGTGTGTGCATTAGTGCATATCAACAGAACCGCAAACATTTAGCCACGCAGAACTCAATGACTTAGTTCGAGATCTGGGTCTGTCTAAAAAGCTGTCAGAATTGTTGGCTTCACGGTTAAAAGATAAAAACTTGCTGAAAATAGACACAAAGGTAACATTCTTTCGCAACAGAGAAAAGAACCTCTTACAGTTCTTTGATTCTAAATTTGACTTCGTCTACTGTTGTGATATTTCTGGATTAGTCACCGCGATGGGAGCTCCAGGTTATGATCCGAAAAAGTGGCGCCTCTTTATAGATAGCTCTAAGCGGAGTCTGAAGTGTGTTTTATTACATATAGGCAACATCTTTGGCGCAATACCCATAGGACACTCAGTACACCTGAAAGAAAAATATGAACACATCAAAACGGTTTTGGAGCTACTCAAATATGAAGAACACAAATGGATCATCTGTGTTGATCTAAAAATGGTCAATTTTTTGCTAGGACAGCAAGGTGGGTATACAAAATTTCCTTGCTTTATCTGCCTCTGGGACAGCAGAGCCAAAGACAGACACTGGATTCAGAAGGAATGGCCAGTTAGGGAAAGCCTCAATGTTGGGGAAAAGAACATCATTTATGAACCCCTAGTGGAACGTGAAAAAATTGTTTTCCCGCCCCTTCACATCAAGCTGGGCCTTATGAAACAGTTTGTCAAGGCGCTCGATACTGACAGTGACTGTTTTAAGTATCTGTGTGAAGTGTTCCCTGGTTTAACGCTAGAAAAACTCAAAGCAGGTATTTTCGACGGCCCTCAAATTAGGACGCTGATTAAAGACCAAGCCTTCACTCAATCCATGACTGATGTTGAGAGAAATGCATGGGGAGCATTCGTTTCTGTTGTAAGGAACTTTCTTGGAAACAGGAAATCAGAGGACTATAAAAAGCTCGTTGAATCTTTGATGGAAAGTTTCCATGTGTTAGGTTGCAACATGAGCATTAAGATGCATTTCCTGAACAGTCATCTTGAACTGTTTCCGGCAAACTTGGGGGACGTGAGTGATGAGCAAGGTGAACGCTTTCACCAGGATATCAAAGTCATGGAAGACAGGTATCAAGGTCGCTGGGACATTCACATGATGGCGGACTATTGCTGGAGCATTCAGCGAGACTGCACTGAGAGGCGACATTCAAGACAGTCCATTAAACGCAAGTTTGTGCCTGGCATAGTTCACAAAAGCAACTGATGAATCCAAAATATGCTTGTCAAGGTAAATAAAAGTAATTAAAAATTAATTCTACGTGTTTGGTAATTCCTCTCTGTGTGCTGGTTTAGATTTTTAGCAGTAGTATATGATAGTCTAACTATATATAGTAGTAAATGGTAGGTAACTCACCACAACAAAACTAGACCCGATAGAAAAAAACCGGTGCCATATTTGAAATCAGTGACCTCAATTTACCCAGAAACAAGTCTCAAAATGTATGCAACTGACAAAAAGTTGAATTTTGTTCCCCATTGTTATGCTTCCAATATCTTCCCAGGCTGCAGTACCTCACTGTTTGGTAGCTGTCTACTACCTAACAAAATATTCTAAGCAGAGCGTGGTTTCGATCCACGGACCTCTGGGTTATGGGCCCAGCGCGCTTCCTCTGCGCCACTCTGCTTATATATATATATAAATATATATATATATATATATATATATATATATATATATATATATATATATATATATATATATATATATATATATATATATATATGATATATATATATCTATATATATATTATTACTACATTTTCGCCTCCCGGCCCGATGTAAGTTGGTGGCCTGTGCCCGGGTGGGCTGGTCCCCGTTAAAAAAAAAAATCGGGGACCATAAGGACCGTAAGGAAAAAAATAAAAATAAAATAAAAATCAATGGTGAGAAACAATATATGTATGATTTGTTGTCAATAGTAAGAGAAACAATTGAGACCCTGCAATTGTGTGTAAATGAGGCAGAAAGTCAGATCAGCAACCTGTGACTTGGTCACAGTTTTCATGATGTTATATGGCAGCAGGGTCTACCATTAGACAATGAATTATTATTCATATTTATTGTCATCAAAATATATACACCACGATCACTCATTACACCTCATCATCTACCTGTATCAACCAATCTACCTTCATCAATATACCTGTGTCAACCATCACCTTTCCTTACAGCACCTCATGTTCTTCTGCAGGTATGAGCTGCTGTGGCTCCCTCTGGCGGCCAACTGCACGGAGAAGATTCTTGCGCCTCCTTCAGACGTGCACTGGGTTTGGTACGTCCATATGCTGGCTCCTGAACACTACGCCAGAGACTGTAAAAACATCGTAGGACAAATCGTCGACCACAAGTTGTTTAAGCTGAAGGTAAGGTGAACTGCACAGGTGTGTTAGTGGGTGTTGCTTTAAGGGAGTACAGGTGTGTTAGTGGGTGTTGTTTTAAGGAGTACAGGTGTGTTAGTGGGTGTTGTTTTAAGGGAGTACAGGTGTGTTTCTAGGGTGTTGTTTTAAGGGAGGTACAGGTGTGTTAGAATAGGGTGTTGTTTTAAAGGGATGATCCGGTGTGTTACAGGGTGTTGTTTTAAGGGAGTACAGGTGTGTTATTGGGTGTTGTTTTAAGGGAGTACAGGTGTGTTATAGGGTGTTGTTTTAAGGGAGTACAGGTGTGTTAGTGGGTGTTGTTTTAAGGAGTACAGGTGTGTTATAGGGTGTTGTTTTAAGGGAGTACAGGTGTGTTATAGGGTGTTGTTTTAAGGGAGTACAGGTGTGTTATAGGGTGTTGTTTTAAGGAGTACAGGTGTGTTATAGGGTGTTGTTTTAAGGGAGTACAGGTGTGTTATGGGTATTGTTTTAAGGGAGTACAGGTGTGTTAGTGGGTGTTGTTTTAAGGAGTACAGGTGTGTTATAGGGTGTTGTTTTAAGGGAGTACAGGTGTGTTATAGGGTGTTGTTTTAAGGGAGTACAGGTGTGTTATAGGGTGTTGTTTTAAGGGAGTACAGGTGTGTTATAGGGTGTTGTTTTAAGGAGTACAGGTGTGTTATAGGGTGTTGTTTTAAGGGAGTACAGGTGTGTTAGTGGGTGTTGTTTTAAGGGAGTACAGGTGTGTTATAGGGTGTTGTTTTAAGGGAGTACAGGTGTGTTATTGGGTGTTGTTTTACGTAGTACAGGTGTGTAAATGTTGTTTCGGAGGTACAGGTGTTTTAGTGGGTGTTGTGTACCTGTGAATCCGTGACATCATATATTAATCGGTCCATAGAATAAAACTATTTGATGTATAAAACATAAATAAATCATGAAGAAAAATAATGCAAGAAAAAACACTATTTTTTTTTTATAAGGGTGAACTAGCATTAAGTCTCATCAATCACTATTACCGTGTGACTGAGAGGCTGAGAGTTTCCAGATAAATTCACTCCTGTAGACACATCCATCCATCATTATTCGTCAGCGTGTCATGTTCTCTTAAATGATTATCACGAAAGCGAATATTCTTCTTGAGCTGTTTGATCATTTGCTTTAATTACCATAAGGGGTCATAGATGTGTGTGTGTGTGTGTGGATCTAAAATTCAGTGTCTTGTCAGTTTTGAACCCGCTGTACTGATCCTTAAACACACACACACACACACACACTACACCAGCCCCAAACCCCTGGTATGTCTTCGTACAGAAAATCTTATATTTCATCAAGATTCATAAAGTTCTCTCAAACTATTTTATGTTGGTATTCAGAAATTTCGAAAATAAGATGAATATTTTCCAAACTTGTGGTGGTGTGTGGTGGGTGTGGTGGCTGTGGTGCTGTGTGGTGGCTGTGGTGGCTGTGGTGCTGTGTGGTGGTTGTGGTGCTGTGTGGTGGCTGTGGTGGTGTGTGGTGGCTGTGGTGCTGTGTGGTGGCTGTGGTGCTGTGTGGTGGCTGTGGTGCTGTGTGGTGACTGTGGTGGTGTGTGGTGGCTGTGGTGCTGTGTGGTGACTGTGGTGCTGTGTGGTGACTGTGGTGGCTGTGGTGGTGTGTGGTGGTGTGTGGTGGCTGTGGTGGTGTGTGGTGGCTGTGGTGGTGGCAGTGGTGGTGTGTGGTGGTGTGTGGTGCTGTGTGGTGGCTGTGGTGGTGTGTGGTGGCTGTGGTGGTGTGTGGTGGCTGTGGTGGTGTGTGGTGACTGTGGTGCTGTATGGTGGCTGTGGTGGTGTGTGGTGGCTGTGGTGGTGTGTGGTGGCTGTGGTGGTGTGTGGTTTGAGCCTGTGGTGGTGTGTGGTGGCTGTGGTGGTGTGTGGTGGCTGTGGTGGCTGTGGTGGTGTGTGGTGGCTGTGGTGCTGTGTGGTGGCTGTGGTGGTGGCAGTGGTGGTGTGTGGTGGTGTGTGGTGCTGTGTGGTGGCTGTGGTGGTGTGTGGTGGCTGTGGTGGTGTGTGGTGGCTGTGGTGGTGTGTGGTGACTGTGGTGCTGTATGGTGGCTGTGGTGGTGTGTGGTGGCTGTGGTGGTGTGTGGTGGCTGTGGTGGTGTGTGGTTTGAGCCTGTGGTGGTGTGTGGTGGCTGTGGTGGTGTGTGGTGGCTGTGGTGGTGTGTGGTGGCTGTGGTGGCTGTGGTGGTGTGTGGTGGCTGTGGTGCTGTGTGGTTTGAGCCTGTGGTGGTGTGTGGTGGCTGTGGTGGTGTGTGGTGGCTGTGGTGCTGTGTGGTTTGAGCCTGTGGTGGCTGTGGACAATGAAGGGGTTGTGGGGGGGTGGGGTGTCCTCGACCTAAGTAAACACATTACGGCCAAGTCGGTCCACCTCTCAGTGTCGGTCCACCTCTCAGCGTCGGTCCACCTCTCAGTGTCGGTCCACGCAGCCATGTTGATCCATCGTCAGTGTTTGCAAGACCCGCCATGTTGAATCGCCTTCACTTGTTTTCCTCGAGGTCTTTGTTTATCTACTGCTAGTAAGAATAATAAATAAATAAGTAAATAAATAAATTAATAAATAACTCTCCCAGAAAAAGTACTCGGCAGATGAGGAAATGACTTGGTGAAACTCTGTACTGTAAACGTAATGAATGACGTCACTGAGGATGGTAGCTGTGTTTCCCACCAGATGGCAGTTCCAATAATACTCTGAAAGTTATTATATTTCAATTATTTAACGTTTAATCAACTAGTTCAACATTTTATCCCCCAGTTCAACGTTTTTTTCACCCAGTTCAACGTTTTTTTCACCCAGTTCAACGTTTAATCAACTAGTTCAACGTTTTATCACCCAGTTCAACGTTTTATCACCCAGTTCAACGTTTTATCACCCATTTCAACGTTTTTTCACCCAGTTCAACGTTTTATCACCCAGTTTAACGCGTCAGGCACTGGGCTTGGCGGCACTTGACTAACGTGAACGACAGCCACACGTAAACAATAGAACTGACTGACGATTGTAATTGTTTGTTCTGTTTGGCCAAGTTATAGTTATAGACCACTCAATCAAACTGTTAATATCACTCAAACAAAAATATTATGCCGGGTAAAATGATATAGTTGTTTTAAATATAGTATTATACTCACTCAAATAATATTATCCACACTCAAAATACTTTATCCGCACTCAAATAATATTATACACACTCAAACAACATTATACATAGGTCGTGTGTGTGTGTGTGTGTGTGTGTGTGTGTGTGATCTTCTAGATCATGTGTGTTTATCGTGCAGGTCATGTGTGTGTATCGTGCAGGTCATGTGTGTGTATCGTTCAGGTCATGTGTGTGTATCGTTCAGGTCATGTGTGTGTATCGTTCAGGTCACGGTCATCATCGGCACCGCCCAGTGTTTGAGGCTGACTAATGATGGTGTGTTTGTGCAGTAGAGGAGGAGGAGGAAGAGGGGAAGAGAAGGGATGGGGAGGGGAGAAGAGGAGTGGGGGATCGACAGAAGGAAGAGGGAAAGAGAAGAAGAGGAGGAGGAGGGAGATCGAGAGAGGGAAGAGGAAATGGGAAAGAGAAGAGTAAAGGTAAAGAAAGGATTCCCTCTCACTTCCTCTTCTTTCCTCTCACTTCCTTCTCTTCCCTCTCACTTTCTCCTCTTCCCTCTCACTTCCTCCTCTTCCCTCTCACTTCCTCGTCTACCCTCTGACTTCCTCCTCTTCCCTCTGACTTCCTCCTCTTCCCACTCAGTTGTGAGAGGTCGTGTGAAGGAGGCAAGAGAGGAGGAGGAGACGGAAGAAGAATGAGAGGGAAGGGGGGGGGGGAGGGGAGACTGTTTTTAAAATTCACTTGGCCACTCCAGTCATGTGACGCTGTACGTATAAACTGCCTGTGTACACTCCACCACGTACACAGATATACGTACATATATGACTATCTACTTATTGGTTATATTTACGTTCATATGACTGTTCATACATGTACGCACTAGCCATGTATGTGCACATTTATGCACATTGAGTAGTACTGTACTGTTAACTGAAGGACTTAATGTGTATATCAGTAAAGGCGGTATCTTGGTGTGACCCACTGACCCTCTCTCTCTCATCACTGGATCATAAAATTACTCAGGTTTAAACCCACCTCATATTCATGTTATAATTTACATAATAAAACCAGGCTTCACGTATCCAAAATGTTAAGTTGATAAAACACGCCCACGGTGGCTCTGGCGGAGGAGAGAGAGAGAGAGAGAGAGAGAGAGAGAGAGAGAGAGAGCACAGTTTACTCAACGCTCGACAACTCTTCAGCCTTAATGCACGTTGGTGAAACACTAAAAGGATGACGCCCTCGATGCCAGGACGTGGCACGTTCGATATGAACCTAAAGGGCAGCGTCTGTCCCGGGGTGAGAGAGAGAGAGAGAGAGAGAGAGAGAGAGAGAGAGAGAGAAATTACCTAACCTAACCAACACTCAAGGCTCACATATGTTTCCAAAAATTCATGTCAGAGATGGAAAAACGATAAGAAAGAGGAGATTGTGTCTGTGTTTATGTCTCTGTCTGTCTGTCTGTGTTTATGTCTCTGTCTGTCTGTGTGTCTGTGTTTATGTCTCTGTCTGTCTGTGTGTCTGTGTTTATGTCTCTGTCTGTCTGTCTGTGTCTGATAATGATGTCATGTTGCTGTCTGCCTGCGTGCCCACGTCTACAGATGAGATGCATTATTTTTTTCCCCTATGGGTCTCGCCACGGTATTAAAATTTATTACGGAAAATTATAAACCGGAGATGAGAACACATTTTTGACACAGTCGTAATGTACCTAGACGCCCGGTCGGCTCCTCATGACGCCCACCCAGCCCCTCATGACGCCCAACCCCTCATGACGCCCGCCCGGCCCCTCATGACGCTACAGACCCAAGAACATCAAATACCATTAACTATATAAGGCTCAGTAGGTTCCTATCCCCTCACCGTCCTGTAAAGAGAATTGTTGTTTCATTTAAGTTATTCACGTTCGAGGTCACTACAGTGCTCTACCTACTGACACAATTACTTCATAAGACAGTGGAATCGTGTAGCAGTGTAATAGGCTGATAGTGTGACAGTATAATGGTGTAACAGTGTAACATCTCCCACAGTACTTCAGACGAGCCACACAAGCCATAGTTCAAGATCTAAAGCCAAAAATAAGACTCGGCCCCGTACTAATACTCCTGCTTTAATAATAATAATAATAATAATAATAATAATAATAATACCATTCATATTTCAAATGTTTTCCGTAGGTATATATCGGTTAGATATGTTCTCACGTCAGTTCTCTTCAAAATTTTAAATCTCGGGAGCTCTTCGGTAACGGACTAACGGACTAAGCCTCCACCTTTAAGCTCCGGTATATGAACGTTCATCAGAATTAGTGTCGGTATTAAATTGGATCTCTGGCGTGACTATGTGTTCTGTTATCCCAGAGGAAGAAGAGTAATGCTTTATGAATCTTGTAAGACTCTGAAGCCAAGACCATCATTTTAAGATCTTATGCCTTTACGATATGTGCGTTCATTAAGGTTCCCGGAGCAGTAAAGTAACTACCAATCTGTTACCTGGCAAATAAAGTCACGTTTAAAGGTTCCTGACTAGTAAAGTAACACCCGATAATCTTCCTTAACTAGAAAAGTAACTAATTAACTAAGGTCATTTAAAATTACCATCCAATGAGTAATATTAATTAGGATCTCCAACCAATCAATTAACGTCTCTTAGGACTTCAGATCAGCTAAGTAACATTTAATAACATCCATGAAGAACATCGACCAGTTCAGTAACTTGCATTAAGAGTACACATCAACAATGAGCCAAAGGTACATAACAATATAGACAACGATGGTGAGAGGCGTTACAGGTGAGCAGCGGCGGGGTAATGGCTACAGCAGGTTATCTCGATGCAGCTTAATAGTGAGGAACTGTAATAACAGCGACTAGGTCTTAAAAACAAGGGAGGGAGACTAGATATGCGTGGGGGGGAGAATAGGCACTTCATAGCCCTGCCTCTAACGATACTGTGGGCGGGAGACGAGCGGGAGGTGTTGTGTATAGGGAGGACGGGGTGGGTAGGGTGGACGGTGGGTAAAACTCTTCTGGATAAAGGTGGATAATAACCATGGATAATAAGATATAACCAGAGGGGTGTTTCCTTTTACATGAGGATATCACGTTATGGATAATATAGTTTCCCCTCCTAATAAGGTTTTCTGTAATTAAATGTTCCTCGTTGAAAAGGGATTTAAGGCAAAGAATCTTGGTATTGAAGGCTCAGTGCTCGTGAAATGTTCCCATAACGAAGATCTACATTAGTGAGAGGAGGTGGGGAGAGAGAGGGGGACGGGGGAAAGGGAGAGAGTGAGAGGGGAGAGGGGGAGGAGAAGAGGGGTTGGAGAGAGTGGAGAAGGGGGAGAAGGAGAAAGAGAAAGGGGGGAGAGGAAGAGGAGAGGCGAGAAAGAGAGAGGAGAGAAGGTTAGGAGCGCCTACCTTGAGCCGGCGGCATACTCCGGAACCAATATAGTGGTGATGTAGTGTGTGGCGCGGTGGTCCGGCCAATATCTAGGTAACCCGGCTCCCATCACAATGCACCTGCCTCACCGTGTGGGCCGGCGACACTGTATGGGAAGGATTGAGGCCGAATTGTAAACGGGGGGGGGGGGGGGTATGGTGAGGTGGCAGTATAGATGAGGAAGCTGTGTGTGGTGAGAGGTACTTTATGGTGAGATACTGTCTGGTGCGATGTGCTGTACTCTATAGTGAGGGAGTTGTGTATGATGAGAGGCACTGTATGGTGACGTAACACCATACATTGAAGAGCAATATTGTAACGCACCTCAGTAGACCTGTAGTGTGTCCCAAATATAGTGACAACACCACAATATAGTGACACAAGACAATATAGTGAGTCAGGGAGGCAGGTGGGACCAGAGTTGGGAAGTGAGTGAGTCAGGTATTGATTGCCCTTTGTATGCAGAATGACGTCACTCCTCTCTACCTATTGGGCCACTCAATTATTAATAAGTCACATAACATCATCAGTGTAGCATCGATTTGGGGGATTCACTGGTCGTATGAAATTGTTATTCTTTCATTTATTTATCAAAACACTGTACGTATAAAATATCTTTCATATCTTTAAAAATAACTCTTATCTTTAATTGTGGAAAGTAAGATTCGCAGAGTTTCATAGTTTATTTTAATGTTTTGTTTTGTTTTTTTATTATAAAATACAGAAAGGTTATTATCGTCGTAGTAATTTTTATTCCTAGGATGAGGTAGCGTCGAGGTGTTGATCATCCTAGATAAAACATCACTTTAAGGGTCATTATTTCGGGGTTAAGGGTCATTATCACGGGGTTAAGGGTCATTGTCACGGGATCAAGAGTCATTATCACGGGGTCACGAGTCATTATCACGGGGTTAAGAGTCATTGATCCACTTGGGAGTATCGTCTTCAAACTAGTACAGATCTCACACATGACAGGTATATTGATGTAAGCCCTCGTTACCAGGTGTGTCCTCGAGCGGAACACCTGTCTCTGTACATCACTAATTCATGAGTTATCATTTTTCTTCATCTACATTATGTTACGGGATCACCTTTGTGCACAGGGACCACTTCAAGATCTGGGTCATTTCACAGACAGACCTTAGCGTATATACACATCAACAATCATACACCTATGTAAATCGATTTATTAATTCATTCACGTTTTGTCAATTTTTATAAAGGTTGATGCATACAGTTGTAGTCAAAAGGAATTCAATAGGGAAGGAGAGAGAGTTGGAGGGTCGTAGGTGGTGTATGGGAGGGTAGAGACTTGGCAACATTAGATCGAATTGGTGATTAAAAGTCTGCCATTCTCTTTCTACAACACAAATTGATTTTTTTTTTAGTTTAATTATGAGGCAGACGCAGCTTACATTCCCTCCTTGTTGAGTTGTTTTTGTCCAATAACTATACGTGGCTGCTGCGCCGTGTAGGAGATGTGGGGGGGGGGGGGGAGTACTTGAAGGAGAAACAAGAGACCTGAGGGAAAAATAAAAAAATCAAGGGATTCTTAGAACTTTTTTTCCTGTAATATGAGAGAAGTGAAGCAAACCGGTGGATTTAATAACCTTTTTTTTCTCTCCCTTGGTCATATTAGAGGTCATTTTTTTTTCTCCCTTGATCATGTTAAGAGATAATTGAGTTTCTTTTTCCCTTAAGACGAGGAGAAATTTATTTATTATTTTGGAATATATTATGAGATTGTAATCGTTCACATGCCAGTTATTAATGGTATGTAAATAAGCATAACACCTTCACCTTATAGTCCCTCCGGAAGGCTAAGCTAAGTGTCTGTCTGTCAGTCAGTTTGGTGTTGGGTCACATATGTTGAGCCTTCTACACCACAACAACCACCTCAGCGTGTCCTAAGGTCGAATATCCCACTTCATTATGTAACATTAAACCTCTATGGTATATAATTTTATCACCAAATCCGTCAGTTTCTTGTAATAACAATCTAAATATTCATATGGTAATCTGGATGCAAATTTCTCATAACTAAACCGTGATAAAATATTTAATAAGAATATAAGAAAATTTTTTTTTCCTGTAAATATTTCAAGGTGTACGGTCACAAAAAACTATCTGTACCTGGGGTGATCGATGAATTCCATAATGAACACTATGACTCCTGTTGTCTCGATAGGGGTGTCAAAATCCTTCATCCATTGTGTCATATTTTTTCAACACAATTTTGCATAGATATTTTTTTTTTTTAGTGACTTAATATCCGTAACAACAATTTAGTTTTTCACTCTGGTAGTTCAGCCAATACTTGAGCACCATAACACTCTTTTAATGTCTTATATGTGATTCAAACAAAACAAAATCTTAACAAATCCTATATATATTACGGACTTTAGAATCTAGTATGGAGGTCTGAGTATATACCCACGGTGTGTTCCTTCCCTCTACATGTGAACAAAAATCTATTATTACCATTTCGTTTATGATGTATGTATGTATGTATGTATGTATTGTATGTATGTATGTATTTTTGTATAAGTTAATTTTGTCTTATTCTTTCGTCACTGTTTTGTGTCCTAAAGCGATTGAGTGAATAAATGTTTTCAGTGGAGAGAACTTGTTTGTCCTGCGGTCATACAATGTAATAATAAAAGGGACGCCCACGCCTATGTTATAACGGCACCACACTAATATCTTTAACAACTAAAAGCATAACTACCGGCAAAACTATAAGACTCAAACACGAAAATGTCTAAATCACTTTTCTATTTTCTCTACGCCATTTCCTCACTTCAGTTGTCGTTCTTTTTCTCTTTTTTAACAATACAATTTGAATATTTCATTAATGGTGTTTTACTTGGGCTTCCAAAAACCTTAACTGATACAAAATTTATTTATAGTAAGAGAAAAATATTTGGCGTAAAATTTATATTCTCGTGTTTTCATCACTCGATTTTTTTATTGTTGTTGTAATTGGATATTTCCATGTTTGCCTCTTGGTAATTTCTCGTAAACAATCTCTCTCTCTCTCTCTCTCTCTCTCTCTCTCTCTCTCTCTCTCTCTCTCTCTCTCTCTCTCTCTCTCTCTCCCCCCCAACACCCATATATGCCACACTTAACCTCAGAGATCGTCTTCATCATCTCCCGTAGGCGCTGAAGAAAGCACACAAACGGACTCGAAAGCTATGGATGGAGATGTACCCTGACGAGCCCTTCGACGTGATCCTAGACGGGTCTCAGCCGGTGGCACTATCCCAGTACACCTCTCTCATCAGTTACGACCTCGAGGCGGCCGTGTCCAGACAGAGTATGTTCTATTATCAGGTAAGTTTTCGTCAGGTGAGTCTTTGTCAGGTGAGTCCTTGTCAGGTGAGTCTTTTTCAGGTGAGTCTTTGTCAGGTGAGTCCTTGTCAGGTGAGTCTTTTTCAGGTGAGTCCTTGTCAGGTGAGTCTTTGTCAGGTGAGTCTTCGTCAGGTGAATCTTCATCAGGTGAGTCTTTGTCAGGTGAGTCTTCGTCAGGTAAGTCTTCGTCAGGTAAGTCTTCGTCAGGTAAGTCTTTGTCAGGGTGGGGGGTCACTCTTTTCCCTCAAGTTACATCTAACGGATTTAAGATATCTGAGGCACTTGTGTTGTTTTTAGTTCATCAATAAGGATCTTCTCTCTATCACACACACACACACACACACACACCACATTACTTATGCCTCAAACATCATCTCTGAGTAACTCACCGAAGCGAAGAATGACAAAAATGATTCCGGGACTTAGAAACCTTCCATATCAGGATAGGTTAAAGAAACTTAACTTGCATTCCCTAGAAAGACGAAGAGTGCGGGGAGATATGATAGAAGTATTTAAGTGGGTGAAAGGAATCAATAAAGGGGATATAGATAAAGTTCTTATAATATCCGAGTAGGATAGGACTCGGAACAACGGATTCAAGTTGGATAAGTTTAGGTTTAGGAGAGAGATAGGAAGAAACTGGTTCACAAATAGGGTGGTGGACGAGTGGAACAAGCTTAGCAACTTTGTAGTAAGTGCGGGAACTCTGGAAAGTTTCAAAGGGAGGCTGGATAGATTCATGGATGACAGAGAGTGGTAGTAACTCTCGACAGGAGCTGCCATGCACAGGCCAACCGACCTATTGCAGACTCCTTATTTTCTTATGTTCTTCTTATGTTGTGTGTGTGTGTGTGTGTGTCTGTGATACTTCTATGATACGCCAATACTAACCCAGTCTAATTCTCTCTCTCTCTCTCTCTCTCTCTCTCTCTCTCTCTCTCTCTCTCTCTCTCTCTCTCTCTCTCTCTCCCTCTAGGTTTCTCTGCCACACTGTCTGACGAAGCCATTCCTGAAGGAGGCGGTGGAGCGATACAAGAAGTTTATTTACCTCAAGTCGACCCACCCGGCGGAGTTCCTCGTCCCATGCTACGATATGGATATTATCTGGCACGCACATATGGTACCTAAGCTGCTTTTGTTGATTGGCCCCACTCACTAACCCACTCACATCATCCCAATCATATTTACTATCCCTCTCGTATTCACCATCCGTTTCACCACCCTTTGAAAGCTCATTTATCCCTCTCGCTACCCCTCTCATATTCACCTTATGAGTCTAATACTCATCATCCCTCTCACTACCCCTTTAACACTAAGCACCACTCACTTTCATCACCCCTCTTACTTTTCTTACCTCTGTCTCTCTCCCCTTCGACATCCCTCTCACTCACCACCCCTCTCATTGTCACCTTTGTTTTAAGTATAGAACCTGCCGCCAATATATCAACTATACGCCCATAGTTGACGTAATATCTAACGCGCCTGTCAAAGTTGAGCCCAGGAAGACCGGACAAGTCACCAACAGCACTGGCTAGCCCTCATTATCCACGAACAAACATAGATTTTTACGCTAAACTAGATAATAAAATACACCAAATTTATTAAAAAAAATTAACATCCAACAAATTCAACAACTTGTGGTAAATTAACATAGAATATATCAGTTAATTTATCGAGTTAAAGCGAGTGTTTTTTTGTTTTGTTTTTATATATTTCAAGAGTAATTTATTTTTTTCCCGAAACGCTAGGAGGAAAAAAAACATAATTTTCCTCACCTGTTTTTTTTTACGGGGATATTTTTTTTCCCTGTGGCTTTCAATTAATATGGTAATTAGACAAGTCCCAGAGTTTTAGTTCACACTCGATCAATAATCTAACTCGGGTTTATTTTTTTTAAGTTTAATTTATCGCTTTGTTTGGTTTAAGTGAAGAAAAGATAATGTGTTTTAGATGTGATGACAATAGTGTTTTTTATTGGAATTGGTTTTCGGTGTTTTATATTGTTGTGGACTGTTTTAATTTTGTTTTTTGTTTTTTCCTTCACCAAAGTTACAATAAAATACTAACGATAATAAAAGTTAAAAAAGTAAATATTGAGGATCGTTTGTGGATATTTTATTTAATTCTGCTTTTTCATTTTTACGTTCTAAGTTATTTTTGTTTATCTATCTTTTTAAACTACATTTCTGGACTGCTCAAACTCACAATATTTCATCATTTTTTGGGAGGCAAGATAAAATCACGGCAAAATATAACACCTATGTTGAAATGATTTAACCTTTTAACATATTCAACATTTAATGTCAGTTGTTAATAATTCATGGTTTAACAGCGAGGCTCTCTGTTGCCTTGTTCTCTGTGTTAACATATGAATTTGTGGAAATCAAGTCAAAGGTCGGTGATTCCTCATTTGCATACTGATTGATAATCATTACTATTATGACAAATGTGTGTGATATTTTTTTTAAAACCCAAATTGAATTTAACTCGAAGTCGGGAATAATATTTGGCTGCCAGGGTTAGAGGGAAGTGTTTGTTGATAATATAAATGATAGTAGTAGTAATAATAATAACAGTAATTATAATAATATACAGTAATAATAATAATAATAATAATAATAATAATAATGGTGATGTTGACCTCTTGGACCACTAATTATCGTTTCCCTGGCTAGGTTAACCACTAATCATCGTCTCCCTGGTCAGGTTAACCACTAATCATCCTCTTCCTGTCCTCCCTGCTCAGGTTAACCACTAATCATCATCTCCCTGGCTAGGTTAATCACTCTTCATCTCCCTGTCCTTCCTGGTCAGGTTCACCCTAAAAAGTACCAGAAGGACACGCAAAGAGTCCTGGGCAAGACGCTTAACCATGACGACTCTGTGAACGATCGGTCGCCGGGGTCCAAATTGACCTCCTCGGACGGGTCTACGCGACGCCTCTGGGCCCAGACCTTCGGCGAGAACTTCAGCAGGAATGGCTCCATGTTCCGGGGGGACCCTCCAGCGTGTATCATAGAACCTGTGCCTCCTGACCTGAAGAAGGCGGCGCTTGGCTCTGCTTTTCAACTACACGTCAGGAAGGTGAGGTGCTGGTCCTGTGCTAACACTTCATAACACTCACTATAGGACACGTTTATGGTGTGTCTGTGTGTGTATAGGAGATGTTAATAGTGTATACATTAGCAACGTCACACACACACACACACACACAGGCTCAAAATCAATATCATGTAACCTTTGACCTCCTGAGATGACCGCTTGAATAACACTGTTGCCCGTTAACTACCTCCCGTTACTTCCACTTCCCGTTTTCTTCTTCACAGGTGGCGATCGGCGGCGCTCCTCCCGGCACACTGAAAATCAAGTTAGTTCACCAGGTAATGTACATCCATGCTCAGTCTATTGCTTGGTGACTGTCTGAAACGATAGGATTTGATGCCACATATGTTGAACCTTGGTGCCACATATGCTGTACCTTGGTGCCACATATGCTGTACCTTGGTGCCACATATGTTGTACCTTGGTGCCACAAACATTATAGCTTGGTGCCTCGCTCTCACACTACATTGGTGCCACACATTTTGGCTTGGTGCCTGACAGATAATATACATAGACAGGGCGAGTATACAAGCGATGTACAGTCTCCTTCACTTGTGCGTTTACAGGGGCTCGTCATAAAAACATTCCACAAATCATTATCTTTCTTATAATTTTTTTAATATTGTTTTTCTTTGGTTCCATAGTATATTTAGCATTGCTTGTTTCCTTCTGTCGAATGTAAACAAACACAAGGCTGCCACACTGCACAGAACCTGGCGACACCCTGTAAACGCACTAATGACGGGAACTGTATATGGACATTGCAGGTAGTGATCTCAATATTTAACACGATAGTCTTTAGGTGTTGGAGGGGGGAGGGGTCTTGCAGGTGACATGCTCAAGGTGTGTGTTGAGTCTCGTGCTGTTAAAACTCATTATGAAATCGTAAGAAATTCATATTATCAGAGGAGAATTTTGAACACACACACACACACCTGAGTCAGAAGGTCAAAGGTCAGACGCCAGGTGTTCCATAACCTATTAAAAGCTTTATGTAAAATGAGTATTTACATGTGTGTGTGTGTGTGTGTGTGTGTGTGTGTGTGTGTGAGCCATGCGAAATAAAAGTAAACGAAATACAGAGAAAATGAAGAGAAGTAATTAAGACATGCAAATAATAACCTCAAGACGGAGGTTGTTATGCACTGAAGGAAAACTTGTCTTTGTTGTTGATGAAGAGTGTTATAATTCTTGTTGTTGTTGTTGTTGTCTTTGTTGTAGATATTATTATTGTTGATAATATTGTTGTTGTTCTTGTTCTGGTTGTTTTTGTTACTGTTGTTTTTTTTTTATTATTGTTGCATCATCTGTCGGAACTGTTAACGACCATTCACCCAGTCTTGTAATAACCCTCATCAAATAACAAAAAAAAATATATCTAAATAGAAGAATAAATCACATCCGATCTTTCAACCTCAAATAGCCTTGTGGGTGGGGAGGGGGGGATGCGGTGGCTGAGTGGATACAATGCTCGTCTCAAGTCCTAAGGGCCTCTGGTTCAATCCCAAGGTACTTACAGTCGTCCCAGTTGTGAATGGCTTCCACTACTTGAAGTTAACAGCTTGGGAAGTGAAGGTGGTGTCGAGTCAATCCGGCTAGTGTGTGTGTGTGTCCTTATATATAACGAACACTTGTTATATGGTATACTGTCGTCCCAATGCATCGTGGAACAACATTTTTCGTTTAAAGTAATTTTTTTTAGTTTTTTTATTTATTATTTACGGCTGTATTATCATTTTGTGTTTTATGAGAGCCAGTGATACAAACTCATATTAACTGTTTCATGCTCGGGTATTCAACCATATATTTGATGGGGACATGGATACTCTCCTACCCTCCCCCTACCCTCCCCAACCCCCCCTCTCTCACCCAACCCCAGCCCACCCAACCCCACCCCACCCAACCCCACCCCTCTGATCATTTTACATTTAGAATACATCATTTATACGTGGCGTCAATTGCACATATAAATTGGTAAGAAATAAATGTCATTTGTCAAATGCCTCTGCAATACGGATTTATGGAGGGAGGGAAGGGGGCGGGTGGAGGGAGGAGGGGGGACAGGGGGAGGGAATTTGCTAATGGAAAATGTTTTTACCTTTGTAATTTCTGTATTAAAAGTAATTTCCATAAAATATTGAAAGCAGTCACTAGTTGGGGGAGCCGGGGCGCCCTCCCGCCTGTGTGTGGTGAGGTGAGGGGGAATGATTTAGTTTAGTTAACGCTGTAATATACTATGTTGTAATGTAGCTATTAGGCAACACGATGTAAGGTAGTAGTAGTAGTAGTAGTAGTAGTAGTAGTTTATTATTATTAGTTTATTATTATTATTATTATTATTATTATTATTATTATTATTATTATTATTATTGATCGTAGAAGAATGTTTAAAATATTCACTACGACCAGGATCCTACATACAAACAAACAGAAAGACAAACAGACAGCCAGACAGACAGACAGACAGACAGACACGTTCCTACATAAATATGAACGTGAATATACATGCAGAGACTTACCTTGGGTATGGAGACAGGGGGACTAGGAAGGCACAAGAAGACAATAACAGTGAGAAAAACAATATGTGTGAGAGAGAGAGAGAGAGTGAGAGAGAGAGAGAGATGGTGAGAGAAGAAGAGGATGAGGAGGGAGAAGGACGAAAATGAGAAGAAGAATGAAAGAAGAGGAAGCAATAGAAGGAATAAGCAGTCTTAGAATCAGTCGCCTCAGACCTCACCATCTATATGGGGGAGGGGTGAGGAAGGGGGGAGGGGTGAGGAAGGGGGGGTAGGAGGAGGAAGGGGGGAGGGGTGAGGAAGGAGGGGTAGGAGGAGGAAGGGGGGAGGGGTGAGGAAGGGGGGGTAGGAGGAGGAAGGGGGAGAGGGGTGTGAGGAATGGAGGGCAGGAGGAGGAAGTAAATCTCAGGCAACATCACAGCTCTCTCAGGCAGCCGTGTTCAGGAAACTTGGTACGAGTGTCTTGCTTGCATCCCTAACTTACTTCCTCCCTCTTGGTCACCTAACCAAACCTAACCTGTTGGATATTTACTCCCCTGTTGGTAATGTCTCGATATGAAAGAGAGTAAAAGTAAAAGTATTTTTCCTCCGTGTATAAAGGGCATCTCACGTCACTTTTAATCAGAACGATGCTACGACGATCCCAGGACTGTGTGAGGGCCAATTAACACTAATTAGGCGAACATTTAAATGGCCTAATTAAAAGCAATTGGATGCCACAACGAGTATATCTTAATAAAAAAGACTGGGAACGAAAACTTGTAAAAAGAAAAAAAGTTCCTTAAGTCGTGGTCAATTAACTCGTCTCCATTAAGAGGGTGTTCATTAGTCGTTTGTGGGAGGAGGGGAGAGAAGGGGTGGGGGGGGGGGCGGGGTGGACCTTCAATTAAGAGATTCCCATTAGCTGTTTAAAGGTTCCATTAGTGAAGTTTGGGTCGATTATTTTTTTTTTAGAAGGAGGTTCTTTTATGCGATGTTTAGGTGCCATTTAGGGTGGTCCCATTAACCAGGGTTTAAGTTGCCATAAAAGACCTAGGTTAATGAGTCTCACAGTTGCCATATATGACTTTATTATTAGGACTGATCAGTTGTCATTTAGTACTTGTATTGCGGTGTTGTGTTGTCGCCATATAAGGTTTTCAGTTGCCATTAAAAGCCTCTACACTAAATGGATGTTCGGGTGTTAGTTAAATGTCGCTAAAAATTATGAAATAACTTGACCTGAGTTAAACACCGAGTCCTCACACACACACACACACGCACGCACACACGCACACACACACACACACACACACACACACTGTAGGTAGCTTCCCTTATTTACTCAGTGTGTAACTTACCACATGAGGTGTCTGGTGTTAGGACGACCTGCCTCCTCCTATGTCTCCTCTTTGGACAACCTCTTCCTCTTCCTTATCTTCTCCTCCTCCTCCTCCTCCTCCTCTTCTTCTTCTTCTTCTTGTCCTCCTCCTTCTCCACTTCTTCTTCCTCCCCTTCTTCCTCTACACTTCCTGCTCCTTTTCCTCCTTTGTCCAATATTTTTTCCTCAGAATATAATTAATTTTCTCCCTTGTAAACAGCACCACATCCTTATGACTTCCTGACAATGTGAGGATTCTCTCTCTCTCTCTCTCTCTCTCTCTCTCTCTCTCTCTCTCCGTACGATATAAAACCAACTTTATTAGATACAAGTTCCATTGGTGTGCGGTTAATCAAGGCTTCTCGACCGCCTGATACCATGGCTCTTTAAGTATTATTAGGTATCAGAGGTACTATACACCTGACTCTCCTTGTACATCTGACATTGAGCACCAAAAACACATGGCTCTCAGGGTCAGGTATGGATAGTAAGACTTTCTCTTATATATCTGAACATATCTGACAGGGAACGGGTCTGAACCAAGTTGGTCTGTCTTCCACAACTATCACAATAACTGTTGGTCCTCGATACGGCTGTGTGAAAACGGCCGCTTCTGTCAATATTGTCAACTGTTGGCTTCAGGGTTTTCGAACATTTGCTGAAATTTGTAAGCAACTGTTGTTCCTATTTCGACAACTGTGGAAAAGCAACGTTGGTGAGTGAGAGCGTTTTGTGGGGAGGGACACGAATAGCTGGGATTACAATGAAAGTTTTTGTTTTTTATGTTCAAACAAGGACACGTACCACGTTTAACAGGATGGTTTTGAAAGATTTTAGTTGGGTTAGGTTAGGTTAGGTTATGAGGAACTTTTCATGAAATCTGAGGGCGTTTATTGCTATTGTTAGGTTATACATCTCCCCACACACCTCCAAACCACATTCCTCCCCACTCACCTGTGTTAACCGGAGCGTCACACATCCCCAACACATCCTTATCCCACATTCCTTTCCCTGGGAATGTCATTCTTCGCCCCTCACACCCTCCTCTCCCCTGCTGGGCCTCCTTCACCCCACACACCCCTACACTTACACCCCTTCTCCCCTGCTGGGCCCTCTTCACCCCAGCACACCCCAACACTAGCACCCCTTCTCCCCGGCGGGTCCCCTCACACTCCTACGCTTCTGAGTCGGATCTGAGGAAACTTTTCTCTTCCTACTTTTTTATATAAAGAAAAGTTTGCCTCGGGTCTGATTATCTGCCGGGAAAAAAGAGTAGAGGATGAAAAGAGGGAAATAATAGATGAAGGAAAGGAGAAACGGGTTAAGGAAGGAAAGGAAAAAGGAAAGGGAATATAAGATTAGAGGAAGAGGAGGACGTGGGTGGAGAATAGACGGGAACAGAGAGAGAGAGAGAAACAGAAATGAAGGAAAGGAGACAAAAACAAAGAAGAATGAAGCATTGAGGTAGAAAGGACGGGAAATAGAGGAGTGAGCACGAGGCCAAAGAAGAAAAGGAGAGACAGGAGATGATGGTAGTAGCTCAGAGCAGATGGTGTGACAAGGAGCAGAGTTAGCATGTATTGGATAACGTTTCTACATCCTGCCAACCTCTCTACACCTTGCCAACTTTTCTACACCTTGCCAACGTTTCTACATCCTCCCAATGTGTCTACACCCTGCCAACCTTTCTACACCCTGACAACGTTTCAACACCCTGCTAACGATGGCACACACTACCAACGTTTACATACCCTGCCAACGTTTCAGCGCCCTCTGCCTGCCAGCGTGCCGACACTTCTCCGTACCAGGTCGATGGGTTTGTTTAATTAAACGCGTCTATCGCCATTGTGTTTGGCCAAGACACTGGGAGCTCATTTCCTGCTGGGCGAGTGTTTGCTGCCCCAGTTTACACTTCCGACTCACTGGCTGGGCAAACCTGATAAATAAAGTTGCTACAACGGGATATTGCAGTGGCGTTTGATGCCGTATGAATATGTGAATCGACCCAACCCGCCCCACCATGATGCGTTCTCATCCCTGACGTCGGAAACTTCTATACCGAATCTCAAAATCCGAATCCCCGAATTCCGAACACCAAACCCCGAATCACGAACACCAAACCCCAAGCATGAAATTCCGAAATGGGAGTTTAAAGTTCGGAATTCAAAGTTAGGGGATTCGGTATTGGGTTTCAGACTTGACCGAATCGTCCTGAAACACACTCTTGTTGACATGCTCTCCGCTTGGCACCATCTATGACCCTCCCTCCCTCCAAGAGTAGACAGGTGGTGATGATTAGTGTGGGTGGTGATGGTGAAGGTCATGGTAGTGGTTTTAGTGGTGATAGTGACCTCCATTACTCCACTACAGCTACGAGTATGACCTTCAGTAATAAGGAGGAGGAGGAGATAAACATGACCCCTGATGATGACCGTATTAAACACCTTGACATACATCTCCCCTGAGGTAAATTAACTCACACACTCAAAACGATAAACGACTCACAAACACTCATAATATAATCGGGGGATATTTTTAATTATTCATTTAAATAATCCCTAAAATAATTTAAACCATTTACCTGATGATTCATTTTTTGGGGTTACACTACGGTGATGACGTAATGCTTGTTGGTGTTGAGTCACTCGAAGCCATTGATTAGCAATTGACTTCAGAATCGTCTTAGATATGTTTAACTTAACAGAAGAACAGCAGGTGGCGGCGTGTGTGTGTGTCTGAAGGTTATTGTCCCATCCAGCAACGGGTCCTCCTTCTATCTCGTCTTTGATCTAGTTTTATGTTGACGTAATTCATATGACAGGTGGTAGAGATGTACTGAATCTCTCTCTCTCTCTCTCTCTCTCTCTCTCTCTCTCTCTCTCTCTCTCTCTCTCTCTCTCTCTCACACACACACAGCCCCGGGTCACTGCTAACTAAGACACCGACACAAAAAACACACCCGCCACAGTTTATTTTTTTCTCAAGTTTCCCCGAGTCATCTAACTTTCATAACCTGTACTCTACGCACACACACACACACTCAAGAAACAAGTTAGTCTAAATGTCAGAGGTTGTGTTCTCTCCAGAAGGTAGAATATTCATGAAATTATACTCGGTGGAAGGAAGTTACTCAGAGATGATGTTTGAGGCATAAGTAATGTGTGTGTGTGTGTGTGTGTGTTTGTGTGTGTGTGTGGCCAGTATTGCCATATCCCACTTGCAGTTATTACCAGAGCAGAGAAATACCTTAACTCCATAATAAACCGCCTTATCATAGAAAACTCAGAGGCTGGAAATAATCTACAGTTTACTCCTAAGCCACCAAGGTAACGTTACCTCATTATATGCTACATCAAACATCAAATAACTCTGCATACTGAGCTGAGGAGGCGAGGCAGGTTAGGTTAGGTTAGGTCTGGGGTGGTTGTACGTCTTGTGAAGCTCAGACTGTAAGTGTACAATCGCCTGAGTGATGCTTTTAACTCCAGGACTGATAATAGTTGTATTCCAGGAACTCTGCCGTGTGTGTGTGTGTGTTTGTGTGTGTGCAGGTGTGTGTGTGTGTGTATGCGTAGGTGTGGGTGTGTGGTAATGAGACCCCCACCCCCCCCCCTCATTTGTTAACGTACAGCATCTCACCTTCAGTTCATTATAAAGATGAATCATGGAGCGACCTTGTGGCGTCTTCTTACCCGACTTCAAGGTAGAAAAGCTTGCCGAGATAATAATGACCACTATAGCACCCAGAATCCCCTGAACTCCCTAAACGCTGACCTCTGATTGGTTACGCCTCAAGTAAGGGTTGAGGGGGGGGGGGTGGGGGCGAGTCTCAAATCTAATTGGTTGTTAGATGATTTCAATTTGCACTGGAGTGTCGTGTGTTTGTGTTGTAAGATGGAGCTTTGGGCTTACTCCAAGTTACGTCTCGAGCTTTCAGAAGTCATGTGTCGAGTTGAAGGGTCGAGAGAGTAGGAAATGGGTCGAGAGAGTAGGAAATGGATCGAAAGAGAGGGAAATGGGTCGAGAGAGTGGGAAATGGGTCGAGAGAGTGGGAAATGGGTCGATAGAGTGGGAAATGTGTCGATAGAGTGGGAAATGGGTCGAGAGAGTGGGAAATGGGTCGAGAGAGTGGGAAATGGGTCGAGAGGGTAGGAAATGGGTCGAGAGAGTGGGAAATGGTATGAGAGAGTGGGAAATGGGTCGAGAGAGTGGGAAATGGGTCGAGAGAGTAGGAAATGGGTCGAGAGAGTGGGAAATGGGTTGAGAGAGTGGGAAATGGGTCGAGAGAGTGGGAAATGGGTCGAGAGAGTAGGAAATGGGTCGAGAGAGTGGGAAATGGGTTGAGAGAGTGGGAAATGGGTTGAGACTCTTGGTCGAACCCTCGAAACTCTCTTAGTCGAATAATATCCCAATTTCCCGACTCACTGAACCTAGTTGAGTTTCTTGTAATATTTAAGAAACTTCGCAACAACAGTCGGATCACCTGAAGATTAGCCCCCAGCTTAATTCAACCATAAAAATAACCAACCCAACCCAGCCCAACCTAACCTAACCTAACCTAACCTAACCTAACCTAACCTAACACACGTCACAGTAGCACTAACTCACCGTTACTTTTTATGTTAACAGTTCCGTAACTTGGAAAAGCAGAGGCTGGGGAAAATCACCATCTTCAAGGAACACGGTTATGACATGTCCGAACACAACATTGCTGACCTGGGCTTTGAGTTCACATTACCAGATAAGGTAAGGTCATATTAAGGTCAACATAGGTCAAGGGTGTGTGTGTACGTGTAGTGAACAGAGGTGAGTGTGTATTATTATTTTTATTATTATTATTATTATTATTATTATTTAACAGAGGTGAATATTGTATTATTATTATTATTATCATTATTATTATCATTATTTAAACCATCAATCCTGAACGTTCTCCAGCTTAAATCACATCCTCAATAGGTTAAGCTTCACATATAAGTTTTAAGAGCTTGAAGATATAATTCCTCTATACTTAACGCTATTTTCCCCAAGTTTTCGTCTAATATTCCTTGACCTCTGTTTCATCACGGTTGCATTTTAAAATAATTTATTACTTTTTTACTTTTTTTTTTACTTTTTTAATTTCACAGTTAGCGAGAATTTATTTGTACGATGAGTTGTGTGTGTGTGTGTTATGAGAGGGACGTGAGGCTAGTTTTATTAATATATAAATCAGGTGTTGGGGTGTGTGTGTGTGTGTGTGTGTGTGTGTGTGTGTGTGTGTGTGTGTGTGTGTGTGTGTGTGTGTTTGTTTGTTTGTTTGTGTAAGTGTGTTTTATTTGCAGATTTTTCATTGTAAATGTCGTGCTCTTGACGTCTAGTGTACGAAGGGGGCTGCAACGCGGGTAGACTCTCTCTCTCTCTCTCTCTATATGTATATATATATATATATATATATATATAAATATATATATATATATATATATATATATCTCCAACTTAACCCCCAGAATCTCCCTCACTCACTCTCACCCTCCCTCACCCTCCCTCACTCTCCCTCACCCTGCCTCACCCTCCCTCACCCTCCCTCACTCTCCCGCAGGTGGTGAGAGATCAGTTCGTGCTGGAGATGGTGAGCCA
This sequence comes from Homarus gammarus, assembly GCA_958450375.1. Lineage (NCBI taxonomy): Eukaryota > Metazoa > Arthropoda > Malacostraca > Decapoda > Nephropidae > Homarus > Homarus gammarus. The sequence goes on along the minus strand of CAUDMG010002087.1, from coordinate 1,557,255 downwards.
GAAGGACGGGATCAAGTCCATGTTAAGCAGCGGGTCACAGAGCTTCGAGTGTAATGGCCACTTCGACTTTACTGAGCTCTTGAAGCTTAGGGACGACACGGCCACCATCATTAAGGTGAGTCATAGCTGTTCCTATACCTGTGTTATTGTCACACCTGCTTCTACACCTGCGTCCATAGAGTCAAACTTTTTCCTATCCCTGCGTCATTGAGTCAAACTTACTCCTATCCCTGCGTCATAGTTAAATCTATCCCTACATCTGTGTCATTGCGTCAAACCTGCCCCTATACATTCACTCACACCTGGACTGACGTGTACATCATTCATTGGAGTGAACACTTGTCTAGGTCCTGCTGCGAGTGTCCAATTGTTATATTTAACACGTTCCTTAATGACTGACACCTGCAAGGACACGGACACATGCTCTGACACCTACTATGGCACATACGATATACTACACTTACTCTGGTACCTGCTGTGGAAGACTCACCTGTGTCCCAGATATAAGACCACACTTAAGCGTCTGTCTCTCCGTGTCCTGGGTGTTTGTCAGGTCATTTGTGTCCTCCTCCCTCTGCAGAGACGCCTACAGGACAGTAAATATATTGCGTGTCTCTTGGCAGCACCCGGGGACATGCTTAAAGAAAATGGAGACTTTGTGAAGGTGGCAGGGGAGACTTGTTTGTTTGGTCTTAGCTGTTATTAGGAAGTATTTATGTTGAAGTTGTATGTTAATGGTTCTAAAGTGACAGCCAGACATTTAGCCCTACCTTGTTGTGTTAAAATAGACGTTCTTCCCAAATTTAAGTAATCCTGTTTTCCCTTTTGTAAGAATTATTGTACAATCATACAAGCAGACAGTGGTGAATACCCTGTACCCACAGCTTGACTCTGAGCTTGGGTATTAGTCAAAATAATATCCCCAACAAGAGGGTTTTCACAAGACTACTCAGAGACTCTTCAACACCACCTGGATCTTACTGTGACTCAACACCACTCAGTACATCAGAGAAGCTTGTTTTCACCAGATGGCTCTTGAGAAATGAGAATAATTTTTCATCAGTACCTAAATTCTGCATCATAGGAACCAAACCTTTGTGCCAGAAAGCATCAAAGGCTCAACCTATGTGAGAAGTGATCACTCTGGCTTCTTCACTCTGATGCCCAGGTGTTTGTTCCATTTACCTGGCTGGAGAAGATGAAGGTCAGGTATCATAAGTCTTCCCCGACTGTGAACCCGAACTGACTCGGTGTCGTGAACTGACTCGGTGTCGTGAGTGTATTTTCTCAAGAAGGTTTATTATACTGACACCAAGAGGTCTTTGATTGCTTTGACAGGTGTGAACAGGTGAGAAATACGCTGTCGGTGTTTTAAAGTCCGTATTTGTAACCTCTGTTGGCGTGTAAGTACAACTACCTAAAATTCCTGTGTGTTATATCTCACTTGTGTCCTCCACCTCCTCGCCGTCACCCTCTCTGCCTAACCTCAAAGACGATGATTTTTCTTCATAATGTCGAGACTTTGAAAGCTTTTAAAACATTATATTTCTTTAATGTTTGACGTAATCACTTTCATTATTTTTTTCACCTAAAGTTTAACGCATCAATAAAAAAGCGAATAACGAAAAGAATTACCTTCAAATATAATCCAATTTTATGGCGTCGTCTCTTTCCTTACCAGAGAGGTTTACACCGAGGTAAATCCCGCTAATCCTAAACCACTATAACGAGGATTAGGACGAGTAGATTTATTCTAAGTGTCTTGCCCCCCCCCCCCCCCCCCCACACACACACAGACACTGGGGGATGAAAAGGAAATATTGAATGTTGTAAATAATGCTGCTGGTTAACTCTTCAATATTTTTATCGTTGGCTGCTGCTAGCATCTCTGTCTCTCTCTTGTACACATATTTCACGCCAGATGTGTACCTATGTGTCTTCCTTCTTGTGACTCTATCTCTTCTCTATATGTATCTCATTGACCTCCATGTGTCTTTTATTTGTGTCTTTTGTCTCTCTTATTCATCTCTGTTTCTAATCTATATCTTTGCTTTGTCTCTCATCTATGTTTTGTCTCTATGGTTTTGGAACGATCTCATGGACCTCCTCAAGTCATGAAATCTTCCCCCAAATCATGAATGCCCTCCCTGGCCATGTCTGAATAAACAACTTTCAACAAAACAATCTCACCACCTGGACCCTAAAGTCTTCATAAGCTCCCTCACATCAACCACCATTTAATGTTGAATGAAGAAAAGATTATTAGGTATTAAATTCTTGAACTGAATTATCGCATTAAAGAAATATTTTGTCTATATAGAAGAGTTTGAGTCACCCAAAAGCCCCTTCACACCTCTCTTGTTATGATAACCGAATTGAAGAAGAAGAAAAAAAATTGGCAGTGCAAAAAGTTGATCCGTAGCAGAGTGGGGTGGACTGGCAGCTTAGATAAGGCCCCTCCCCCCCTCTCTCCTCCCCCCACTCCCATCTCCCCCACTCCACTCATCTCCTCTCTCCAATCCCCCCCCCACTCCATCCCACTGTCGCCACCCACCTCATCCCCCCCACTCCACCCCACCCCACTCCACCCCACTCCGCCCCACTCTCGCGCAAATACCGTGTTATCATCCCTCCCAGTTTTTGTGTTATTTTTTTCTTCTGGTTATATTTTTTTTATTATCTTTGGTGTTATTTCTCAGTGATATCAGAAGGTTGGACCACCCACATGTTGATTAGTTTGGGAGTTGTGGTGGAGTGACGGTTGTGGTGGAGTGACGGTTGTGGTGGAGTGACGGTTGTGGTGGAGTGACAGTTGTGGTGGAGTGACGGTTGTGGTGGAGTGACAGTTGTGGTGGAGTGACGGTTGTGGTGGAGTGACAGTTGTGGTGGAGTGACGGTTGTGGTGGAGTGACGGTTGTGGTGGAGTGAGAGTCCAGGACCTTGGTGGCACTGTCATAATTACACCTATACCTGTGTGTGTGTATGTGTGTGTGTGTGTGGGTGGAGATAAGGACTATCAAGGCATACAACAAAAGGAGAGGAAATCACAATGGTTCCTGCATAAGGTATCACAGTGCCACGAGGCTGCAACAGTGCCATCATGCAACAGTGCCATCATGCAACAGTGCCATCATCATGCAACATTGCCATCATGCATCAGTGCCATCATGCAACAGTGCCATCATCATGCAACATTGCCATCATGCATCAGTGCCATCATGCAACAGTGCCATCATGCAACAGAGCCATCATGCAACAGTGCCATCATGCAACAGTACCATCATGCATCAGTGCCATCATGCAACAGAGCCATCATGCAACAGTACCATCATGCAACAGTGCCATCATGCATCAGTGCCATCATGCCATCGTCATACATGTGTTCGAAAAGGAAAACAAAGAAGATTTAAAACACACACACAGACCAGTTAACTTCCTGCCAGTTATGTATAAACTTTTACGTGAACTTAACCAACAGATTCAGACAATACTCGATTGCAATCAACAGAGAGAACAGTGCAGAGTCGTGGGCTAACTGCAGTACCATACATACATACATACATACATACGTACATACATACACACATACATACACACACACACACACACACACCTTGTACGTGTTACCCTTTGAAGGTTCCATGTTGTTTACTGTGTTTAGGTTAAGTGATACAGTAATGTTATAAATATTTAAGGAACACAAGGAAATGTTGAAACTTACACAGGTATTTTTGTTGACATTTAATCTGATGTTTCTTGTATTATGAGGCAGCACAACAACAGCATATAACCCCAGATACACTCCACCAATACATACAGTAACATGTACTGCAAGGTTGACTCTCTGCCTTACAGGAGCTAGGTTAAGTAACAAGCTCGATGTGTCATCCAGGAACTCGACACTCACACAGTCAGGTGTGTGTGTGTGTGTGTGTGTGTGTGTGTGTTAATATCACCACCAGCAGCCAGCGTGAACACTCTCCTCTGGCAGTGACCTCGCTATTCTCAGGCTGATACTGAAGTTATTAATCTCTTAAGCTTCCCAATTATTGAGTTTTGTCGAGCATGAAATGAAGTCACTCCGATTTTTGATCCTCCACCGATGGTGACGAGAGCCGCTGCCGCCCCCATCTCTGCCACTGATGCACGCGCCATTAACTATATATATATACAGTATATATATATATATAATATCAAGAGAGATGTGAAACTTTGTGAGGAGGGAGGAAGAGGAGAAGGAAACACTAACAAAGTTTAGGTCAGTGTCAGGAGACTGGTGTCCTCCGTGACCAGGCTGGGCCAGACCACACGTCCTGTAGCTCTGCTCTCACTTACTTTATTTAGTTTTGGTAACTTCTTGTCGCGGAAACTGACAAGTGTTTTGTGTATTTTGTTTTTATCTTGAGAAAATTGTTGTACAGTGATGATTATTTGCGTTTGTGTGTGTGTGTGTGTGTGTGTGTGTGTGTGTGTGTGTGTGTGTGTGTGTGTTTGTCACTGATTTACCTACCAAGTCCGTCCAGTTGACATTATACATCTGTTCATCATTCCCTCACGTGTTCATCACTCCTTCAGCAGTGTTCATCATTCCCTCACCTGTGTTCATCACTCCCTCACGTGTTCATCACTCCCTCACCTGTGTTCATCACTCCCTCACCTGTGTTTATCACTCCCTCACCTGTGTTCATCACTCCCTCACCTGTGTTCATCACTCCCTCACCTGTGTTCATCACTTCCTCACCTGTGTTCATCACTCCCTCACCTGTGTTCATCACTCCCTCACCTGTGTTTATCACTCCCTCACCTGTGTTCATCACTCCCTCACCTGTGTTCATCACTCCCTCACCTGTGTTCATCACTCCCTCACCTGTGTTCATCACTCCCTCACCTGTGTTCATCACTTCCTCACCTGTGTTCATCACTCCCTCACCTGTGTTCATCACTCCCTCACCTGTGTTCATCACTCCCTCACCTGTGTTCATCACTTCCTCACCTGTGTTCATCACTCCCTCACCTGTGTTCATCACTCCCTCACCTGTGTTCATCACTCCCTCACCTGTGTTCATCACTCCCTCACCTGTGTTCATCACTCCCTCACCTGTGTTCATCACTCCCTCGCGTGTTCATCACTCCCTCACCTGTGTTCATCACTCCCTCACGTGTTCATCACTCCCTCACGTGTTCATCACTCCCTCACCAGTGTTCATCATTCCCTCACCTGTGTTCATCACTCCCTCACGTGTTCATCACTCCCTCAGATGTATTCATCACTCCCTCACCTGTGTTCATCACTCCCTCACCTGTGTTCATCACTCCCTCACGTGTTCATCACTCCCTCACGTGTTCATCACTCCCTCACCTGTGTTCATCATTCCCTCACCTGTGTTCATCACTCCCTCACGTGTTCATCACTCCCTCAGATGTATTCATCACTCCCTTACCTGTGTTCATCACTCCCTCACCTGTGTTCATCACTCCCTCACGTGTTCATCACTCCCTCACGTGTTCATCACTCCCTCACCAGTGTTCATCATTCCCTCACCTGTGTTCATCACTCCCTCACGTGTTCATCACTCCCTCACCTGTGTTCATCACTCCCTCACGTGTTCATCACTCCCTCACGTGTTCATCACTCCCTCACCTGTGTTCATCACTCCCTCACCTGTGTTCATCACTCCCTCACGTGTTCATCACTCCCTCACCTGTATTCATCACTCCCTCACACTTGTCCCCCCCCCCCCCTTGGTGTAGACGTTCATCGAGAGAGACATCCGTGTGGAGCTGACGTTCGGGGTGCGGGTGGTGACAGCGCACCACTACACCACCATGGCTGTGCTCACGGGACCCTTCCGGCCGGCCTGCTTCGACCCAGCCTCCGTTCGCTCCCTTTACGGCATCGTACCCAACCTGCACAACACCCAGTCTGAGGAGGACCTCTACAAGGCCGAGATGGCTACCCACAGGTAAGTCTTCTCCAAATTCGACTTGTCTCTCGGTCGACATTTTCTCGTAGTTACGACCTCTTCCCTTAAGCCGTCCGTAAACACGATGTGACTGATATGTGTATAAGGTGCCTCTATTTCATATAACTTACATGCTTCACCCGCTCTACTTACTGGTGTTGAAATCCTGAAATAATGGTAAATCAATAATTAATTGCTCCTTCCGTCTTAAACAAGTGCGTGAGAACTGACCTTCATAAATAATGCATCAGCCTGTGTACTGAGTCAGTCACTTGGGTTCACACCTCCACCAGCGTTGTGTTCTATAGAAGAAAGAGTAGAGTGCATTGGCCTCATATTGTAACACATCAATTTATAAGCTGACCTTACTGTCCTAAAGAGTTCCTAGTGCAGTAAGGCAGGTACAGTATTGCCTTTATTTTGTTACTCATATCAGTCCTCAGCTTCACCCAGGTTACAGTAGCATTTTTTTTTTACAAATATTTTCATCCTGTCTTAACGTATCTCCCTCTACGAATAAACTGCCTGTACGTGCTCCAGCTTAAAACTGTGCGCTTTTGATCATTCCAGGTTTGCAAAAGTTGTTAAACCTTGCTAACCACCCAATTGTATAGTTCAACCAGCAGGTGAACACTAACGGGGCCAACAAACTCCATCCTTAGCCAAGGGAAGTAATCCTATACCACAATAACTCATTCCGTCATATAAAACTTCGCTGCGGCGGCTGATACTGAGGGTAGGGAATTACCGGTGTGAGATGTGAAGCAGAATGAGAGGAAATTCTGTGTTGGATGATGGATGACGGCCGCCTTGGTAATGCACCTTCGGGTAAATGGACCAACACAAACCTAGCATCCTCTTGTCAGGGAGTTACTGTGCGTCCTCGCTTATAGTCTGTAGGAACTCATAATGGAACCCCTTTTAGGTGGTCTGATAGCTAGTTTGGACTGTTATAAGGTTGATTATTGAGAGTAATTGAGTATAAAACTCCAACGACCCACAAAAACTTACTTACCAACTTTCATACAGTGTTATTGTGCCGGGAGTAAGGGACCATCACACTAAGGTAGACTCCCAACACAGGACTATACCAACGCGTGTCTATACCACCCGAAGGCTTTCTTTATTTACTTGAGACTCTGAGGATGGTTCGCTTTCTTCTTCTTTTTCTTTCTTTTTCTTCTTTATTTCTTATTTATTCTTCTTCTTCTTTGTTCGTCTTCTTCTTCCTTCTTTCGTCTTCTTCTTCTTCTTCTTCTTCGTCTTCTCCTCCTCGCCCTTGTAACGTGAAGATAGTGAGTTGCGTCTTAAAGATTACTGGATCTACCTGTCTAACCCTGACACCCTGACCCTCATACCCTGACCCTCATACCCTGACCCTCATACCCTGACCCTCATACCCTGACCCTTCCTCATACCCTGACTCTGCCTAACACTGTACTTCCAGCACCTCTTCCTTCCTTCGTTCCTTCCTTCCTTCCTTCCTTCCTCTTACCTGTCACCCTACCACCACCATCACCACCCTCCTCCTCCGCCTGACCTTTCTTCCTTTCCTCCCTTTAGGTCTCACAACCTCCTTACCATCACCATTTCTCTCTCTCTCTCTCTCTCTCTCTCTCTCTCTCTCTCTCTCTCTCTCTCTCTCTCTCTCTCTCTCTCCCTTAACACCCCTCGACCATTCAGCCACGTCACTAACTTTGTATTTTCAATGGCGTCGTGACCAAGTTGGGATAACCTCAAAAATGTGTTGGGTTGAGGAGCCGCAAAATCTGCTCGTGGAAACTGTGCGGTGTCGAGAAGGCGGTGGTGGTGATGTCGAGGTGGTGTCGGTGTAGAGGCGGCGGTGGTGGCGGTGGTGGTGTCGAGGTGGCTGTGGTGGCGGTGGTGGTATCGAGGTGGTGTCGGTGTCGAGGCGGCTGTGGTGGCGATGGCAGCGGTGGTAGCGTCAGTCTCTCCACGGGGATATTTCTCGCAGCATTGGGGATAAAAGTCGTGTATATTTTGGGTGATCAGCCGCGAAGCCTTCATGATAGCGAAGATGGAGGCGTGTGGGAGCAAGCTGGCGTGTGGGAGCAAGCTGGCGTGTGGGAGCAAGCTGGCGTGTGGGAGGAAGCTGGCGTGTGGGGGCAAGCTGGCGTGTGGGAGGAAGCTGGCGTGTGGGAGCAGGCTGGCGTGTGGGAGCAAGCTGGCGTGTGGGAGGAAGCTGGCGTGTGGGAGGAAGCTGGCATGTGGGAGCAAGCTGGCGTGTGGGAGGAAGCTGGCGTGTGGGAGCAGGCTGACGTGTGGGAGCAAGCTGGTGTGTGGGAGGAAGCTGGCGTGTGGGAGGAAGCTGGCGTGTGGGAGCAGGCTGGCGTGTGGGAGAAAGCTGGTGTGTGGGAGCAAGCTGGCGTGTGGGAGCAAGCTGGCGTGTGGGAGCAAGCTGACGTGTGGGAGCAAGCTGGCGTGTGGGAGCAAGCTGGCGTGTGGGAGCAAGCTGACGTGTGGGAGCAAGCTGGCGTGTGGGAGCAGGCTGGCGTGTGGAAGTAGGCTGGCGTGTGGGAGAAAGCTGGTGTGTGGGAGCAAGCTGGCGTGTGGGAGCAGGCTGGCGTGTGGGAGAAAGCTGGTGTGTGGGAGCAAGCTGGCGTGTGGGAGCAGGCTGGCGTGTGGGAGAAAGCTGGTGTGTGGGAGCAAGCTGGCGTGTGGGAGCAAGCTGACGTGTGGGAGCAAGCTGGCGTGTGGGAGCAAGCTGACGTGTGGGAGCAAGCTGGCGTGTCATCCCCCCTCATTCTTGCCTCCACCGATTTGCTTGCGTGTGTGTGTGTGTGTGTGTGTGTGTGTGTGTTTCTTACTTCTTTATGTTTACGTTATAATTTTGTCTCTTGTTGATAACCAAGTATTTTCTGTGTCTCACTCCTTACCTCTTAACTCTCACCCCTTATCTCTCACCCCCTTGTCTCTCACTCCTTACCTCCCACTCCTCCGTATCTCTCACTCCATATCGTATGTCTCACTCCGTATGTCTCACTCATACGTTATCCACTGTACTGTAAATGCCCCTCTTCTCAGCCTCTTCACTAATATCCATAAATAGTTGGCAAATTTACATGATATTCAAAGTGTGATTCATTAATTAAGTTCTTCATTGATGCTTCCGACTTAACGCCGCTGTTGATATAATGCTCCAATAGCATAATAATGTGAATTAATTGAAGCTCTCTTATATGCGATTTCAAAATGCATACATTATACTCTTCTGTAACTCGTAAATTTTTTAAGTCTCGTCAATATTAGATTTATGTTGATGATGGCGGCCATTTGGAGTAGTTGTCGATCATAGTGGGGGGGGCCCTCACTCTGGGGGCCCTCACTCTGGGGGCCCCTCACTCTGGGGGCCCTCACTCTGGGGGCCCCTCACTCTGGGGGCCCCTCACTCTGGGGGCCCTCACTCTGGGGGCCCTCACTCTGGGGCCCCATCTGTGCTCAAGTAGTGAACACCTGAATATTAGACACACCAGGTTATGTTACTTTTAAGATTAAACACGCTACCCCTACCCTACCCTTCCCTACCCTACCCTACTAAAAGTACCATTACAGTGATAAAATAACCTCTGAGGTATTTAATCGTCAACAAACTCCACATAATTCATAAAATACGACACTAACACCCGCCACAAATTCCACACTTAGACCAAAACGCAGAAATTACCACAATAACTCGGTCGTCTCAGCGAATGTGATCGACGTAACAGTAGGCAGCTGGCTCCAACATACCTTACATTGCTCTTGTTATTTCCTCCAGGACTAAGTGATCGCTGTCTCGTTCATTACGTTCTCGGGCTCCCAGCTGCAAATATATCTGGTTGGGACTTCCGGCGGAGGCAATACCTAAGACGGTGGGGGGTGGGGGGACGGGGGGGGGTAGGTGGGTAAGTTTATGGCGTAGGTTTATGTGCCCTGTGTCTCGTGCCCTGTGTCTCGTGTCCTGTGTCTCGTGCCCTGTGTCATGAAATCTTGGTATGAATTGTAGTTTTGTCTCTTTTTTGTTTTCTTGCCTCAGTTTTAATCGTGTTTTCCCTCTCTCACTGTTTCTCTAATTTAACCTAACCTAACCTATCCTAACCTTACCTAACCTAACCTAACCTAACCTAACCTATTCTAACCTTACCTTACCTTACCTATCCTAACCTAACCTAACCTAACCTAACCTTACCTATTCTAACCTTACCTTACCTTACCTTACCTTACCTATCCTAACCTAACCTAACCTAACCTAACCTTACCTTACCTTACCTATCCTAACCTTACCTTTTCTTACCTTACCTTACCTTACCTTACCTTACCTTGCTTAACTTTACCTAACATAGCCTAACTTAATCTAACCTAACCTAACTTTACCTTACCATAGTTAGGTATAGTGATTTTATGATAGTGAACAATGGCTTAAATGAGAAAGAACAAATTTGACATTACAGAAACTAGCTTCCATTAACATAACACAAAAAAATAACAGTTCTACATATTCCCCCCCCCCCCCCTCTCCCCCCCCCCCGCACCCCCCCACAAAAAATAGTTACATATTAATTAATGACCCACGAAATAATTAAATTTGTCTTCATTTGCTAATTAATCGACTGATGTATGTTTTAGATGCCAATTTTTTTAATGCATTTTTTTTAGTTAGTCACTTTTGGTGTATAATTTACTTTCCAATTTGAAGATTTTTTTTCTTTTAATTTTGAGTTTATTCATAATTAAAGTTTAGGTAATTTTAATCTTGTTTAAGGATATGTTAATTGGGGGGGGGGGGCGGTGTCAAGTGTTGGTTGTGATAAGTTGTGGTTGTTGTTATGATCATAGTTCGTTACACTGGTGGTGGTTGGTTGTGGTAGTCGATGGTGGTGGTGATGGAGGATGACAGGGTGGCAGTGGCCTACACGGGGGGAGGGGGGGGGGGGTCAGGAGGTAAGGGTTTCCACCAATCACAACTCTGCTTCCTTACCCATATGAACCCTCTGTGAGTCTCCTCCCAGCCTGTTGTCTCTCCCCGGCCTCTCCCATTCACCCTCCCTGTAGCGTCTCTCTCTCTCTCTCTCTCAATGATTCAATCAGCTTCATGAATACCAGTTGTGACCGAGAGACAGACTGACTCGCTCACTGAGAGAACTTTCTGACAAGTGACGGCAAACAGAGGCACCACGGGAGGAGCTGTTGCCAGACGCCACCTGACAACAACAGACCAACTACTGTAATCAAGTATTGTTACGAAGTGTTCAGCCATCATCATAGTTTATAAATTTCAGACTATTGATAAAAACTTTCTCTAATATATAATACTTCTAAAAGATTAGTAGTTTTGATGGAGGGAATAAACTGTGGCGCTCCGTATCCAAATTATATATATACAGAAGTTACCAAATATACCAGAGGCCCAGAAAAACTCGCACGGCAGATGAAATGTAAATATTGATGTCGTTCTCTCCATTTAATAATAAATTACCTCAATGAAAATCTCTTTACTTTCAGTTACTGTTCTTTTTCTATTTAATTCACATTTCAATTTAACTGATATTTACAAAAGCTCCACAATATATTTTCCTATTCCCAGTTTTTTTTTTTTTTAACCTGTTTCAATTTCTCTACAAAAGTCGGTGTTCACACAAGCACAATTTACGTTTATATTTTTTTATGCCGCAGAATTTTTGTGATTGCGTCCCTGCTTTGTTATCAGTGTAGACAAAATTGCTAGCTAACAAGACTTGCTAACAATGTACAATTAGTTAACAGTGGAGACAAAGTTGTTAGCTATTATGACTTCTTAACAGGGTACACTTAAGTTGTTAGCAGTGTAGGCTAAGTTGTTACCTAATCTGACATTTTAACATCGTAGACCATGTTGTTAGTTAGCATGACTCGCTACAGTGTAGATTACATTGGTCAGTCTTCCTGCAGTGGGTTGTGTGTAACAGAGGCAGCATGAACTGGGGGTGAGTTGACAGACCGTATGTGTATGGCTCTTTGTCCACACCTGTCCTCCACCACCCCACACCCACCACCTCACACCCACCATCCCACACCCACCACCTCCCCACACCCACCACCTCACACCCACCACCCCACACCCACACCCACCATCCCACACCCACACCCACCAACCCACATCCACCACCTCACACCCACCTTACCTGTTTAAAATCACAATCTAGCCACAATTAACTCACCAAACATAACCTAAACCAGACCAGATGCATCAGCGGAAGGATCAGAAGTGGTCATCAGGGCGAGGCAGAGTTCCTTCAGCTAACACTATGGTCATATAAGTGTGGGTTATGCTTTTAGCTTTGGTTTAGCTTCAGCCAAGAGAAGCTAGATAATGTTGTTTTCCTTTACGGAGAATCACGCGCCTCCCTCATCAACTACCGTGCTTCAATGACCATGTAAAGTGATAACTGTTTAGTTAGTTAAGTGAATTAAGACAATGTAAACACCCATAGGCAGGCAACTCCTCAGGTGAGATAAGTGGAGTACCGCTGGTTAGTGTGTCATAGATGTTATGTCTGGCCTCATTCCTCACCTGACCTCACCTTGTTAAATCGTGTAAACAAAGCCTTTATTATTTGCATAAGCGTGAGAGTGGGTCCCGTATACCTGACGAGCTGTTAGGGAGGGTGTTAACTATATACTGAGTCTTTGGTACACAAGGTGGTAGTGTGGCCGGTAGTGTATCCAAGCTCCTTCATTTCCTCGGTATATAGAGTTAAGTATCTGTACATATTTACCCCTCACACCCACTCCTCCTCACCCCCCCCACACACACACACTACCACACCCCCCCACACACACACTACCACACCCCCCCCACACACACACTACCACACCCCCCCCCCCACACACTACCACACCCCCCCCACACACACACTACCACACCCCCCCACACACACACTACCACACCCCCCCCACACACACACTACCACACCCCCCACACACACACTACCACACCCCCCCACACACACACTACCACACCCCCCCACACACATACTACCACACCCCCCCACACACATACTACCACACCCCCCCCACACACACACTACCACACCCCCCCACACACACACTACCACACCCCGCCCCCATCCTCCGCCACACCCTCCTCCCACACCTCTTACACCCTCTCCTCCCACCCTAACTGACCCAACCCACACACACCTCTTCCTCCCGTCCCGTCCCATACCCCCAACACATCCTCTTTCCACTCCCGTCCCATCCTTCCTACACCTCCCCGCCCCCTCCCGTCCCACACCCCTATTAACCCTTCCTAGGATCCCCTTTAGAGGATGTGGACCGTTAAAGAACCATTAAGGACACGGCTTGGCCTAGTAAGGTAATCTGGCAGCCTGGCCTGAGTGATATCAATCGCCTCATGAATATGGAAGTTCAGGTTCGAATCCCTACAAGGAGCCATCTACATCTTGACGGCGAGGCGAGTTGCGTGTGGGTGTGTATCTCTCTGTCTGTCTATGGGGGGGGGTGAGTCTTTGTTTGTGTGGGTCTGGTTTACTTGTTTATAAATAGAAAAATAATAAGAGCATTGTTTGTTGTTTTAATTATGTATACAGTATTTAAAGGCCTGAGTTACTGTTTTACTGGAAGAATATGACCAGGTACGTTTTGAATGTGTTTACAGTCTTACTTTATCCCTCGACCATATCCTCACTCAGGCTCTCGTAGACAACTGTATAAAATATCTCTTCAGATCCTCATTGACGACGATTTCTTTGTGTCTTATACTGTCGTTCTCTTCTGGTGACTTTGATATGACTTTTTTTTTTCTAATTAAAGCTTTTGTTAGAGTACTTCTTGATGGAGCGATAGTTTTTTATTGTTTTTTACTTTTCAAAGCCCAAATGTGTGTGTGTGTGTGTGACCTGAAGATTCGAGTGCCAGTTGCTTATTTCACCTTAATATTAATCACTTAAACGCTATACCTGTGTGGGTAAGGTGAGGTTAGGTACAGTCTCCTTCACTAGTGCGTTTACAGGGGCTCGGAGTAACACCCAGGACCGTACACTGGAGAAATGTTCTTCTTGTAGATGAACTATGTGGCTTAGTGAGTAGTGTGTGAAAGCCTCTTGTGGCCGCTGTGGTAGGGAAATCACTCGGTGTAGCTAGCTATTCCTGTCCTCACACACACACACACACACACCATCATCCCCACTAAGCCTTCAGGGTTTGGTTTGCTCACACCAGAGACTACCTCGTAAATAACCGCAATATTTCTAGTTTTCAATCATTCGTACATCAGGGAATTTTTTTTTTAAACTTGAAATAAAAAAAAAAAGAAGAGAAGAGTGAGATTGGTGAAGCAACAGCGAGGCGAGGAAGAGAAACGCGAAGTAAAGCCGTCCACCCGCTGTTACCACTGGGATTATTGGTAAAACTTCACATCGTGGTCGGTTTTTCTCTCCCGCACGGAAACACAGTAGCTCTGCCTCACTACTTCTGAAGGCGGTGGATTATATGTCACATCTATATATCGATCTGGTGGCTGAGAGCTGCTATATCCCGGTAGTGTTGTGGCCCAGGGTATTTTTGTTTTTGAAATTGTACATCGAGTTGTGGCCAGGACATAGGCGCCCCTCTCTACCGGCAGTATGGCGAAGCGGAAGTGTTTGTGTGTGTGAGCAGGCCGTTCAAACACACACACACTCACACACACACACACACACCAGAGCATTATACTAACAACATATTCAATACTAAAAAAATTTGTATACACTTATATATAAAATAATACAAACTTTTATACGTATACATATAAAATATCAAAAACTTTTATACACTCATACAAACTAAAAAAAAATAACAAAAAAACAAATAAGCATCACATTGATTTATAATTTTAGAGAAAGCTGATAAATTTCTTCTCAAAAACTCAAAAGATATAGTGTCACGATTTTTGTGTTGTGTCATGTAAAACGTCAAATTAACCCCACGAGAAATAACATTACGTCAACGTGTACAATAATAACACGTAAGATAAAATATAGTTATGTTTTTTCTTCTTTTTTGACGTAAGAAAAACGACATATATTGTTGGTGTAAATTTAATCACTTTCTTGGTGAGATGGGATGAAAGAGTCGCCTCCCTTGGTTAGGTTAGGTTAGGTTAGGTTAGGTTAGGTGAGATGTTGACTGTCGTGTGTTTGGTCAACCTCACTGGATGTTACGATGTGAGAAGATACTATTTAAAACTAACTCTCTCTCTCTCTCTCTCTCTCTCTCTCTCTCTCTCTCTCTCTCTCTCTCTCTCTCTCAAAACACACACGTAATTGCCCTTCTGGAAAAAGTTCCTTCTGAACCCGACATGAAACAAATGATTCTTAGTGTATCCTCTCCTGCCTTTTACTCCTTGCCCTCCTGCCCCCTACCCTCACTCCCTACCACTCCAACCCGTGTCACTCCACCCTCTGCCACTCCATCCCCTTATACTTCACCACCCCCCTGCTACTCCACCCCTGCCACTCCACCCCCACCACTCCACCCCCACCACTCCACCCCCCTGCCACTCCACCCCCACCACTCCACCCCCACCACTCCACCCCTGCCACTCCACCCCCACCACTCCACCCCCTACCATTCCACCCCTACCACTCCACCCCCTACCACTCCACCCCCACCACTCCACCCCCACCACTCCACCCCCACCACTCCACCCCTACCACTCCACCCCCACCACTCCACCCCCTGCCACTCCACCTCCTACTACTCCACCCCCACCACTCCACCCCCACCACTCCACCCCCACCACTCCACCCTTACCACCCCCACCTCCAGCTGACAATTAATCTCAGTCGTTTCAGAAAACATGTGTAAGTATTTTTATTCGTGGGTGGCTGGGTGGGTGGGGGTGGATGGCTGGGTGGGTGGGTGGCTGGGTGGGTGGAGGGTGGATGGATGGGTGGGTGTGTTTATTTTGTGTGTTTGGGTGAGAGAGAAAGAAAGCAAGAAGGAACAAGGAAAGTAAATGGAGTAGAAAGAGAGAGAGAGAGAGAGAGAGAGAGAGAGCACCTAAAGTAACCAGTATATATGGTAGAGAGACAACACAAACTTGGAACATTAAGTAGGAGAAAACCCTAACTTAACTTAACCTAACCTGGCCTAACCTGACCTGACCTGACCTGACCTGACCTGACCTAACCTAACCTAACCTAACCACAGAGAAACCGTCCACCACTTGACTACGTGTTCCTCGCCTGCCGGAAGCTCGTCCCTGTGTCACCGTAAGAGACCTGTGTTTATGTTTGCTCCCAGGCTGTTTGTCCAGTCTCAGTTTTCTGGTCTAAATGTCCAGCGTCCATTAGGGGAAGGCACTGAGGCCCACCTATTAATGACAGTAGATGAGGCGAATTAACCTTATCTTAAAAATCTTGGTTATGTTAGGTTAGGTTAGGTTAGGTTAGGTTGTAAAGCTTGAACTATTAGCACTGATCTCAACTCTGCAAACCAGATAAGACATTAAGCTTTCCTCTACATATCGTCATCTTCAGTTAAGCTTCTGTCGATAGCTACTGGACTCACATTACAATACAAATAAAAAAAATTAATTGGTTAAGCAGCAAAATGCAACAAAAAAAACAATTTTATCTTTTTTTGGGTTTTTTGTTGTAATAAAAATTTTAAATTAGAACAGGACTTTGTGATCACCTGTGCTAATCAACGAAAATATTATGAGTGAAATAATACATTAACTTCAGTGGCCATTAATTAACATTACTTACTCGATTTTATAATTAATTAATTCAGATCCTTAATCAGCATATTCCAAAGTACCCGTATTGAAATGTTTAATAAAATCAGATATTTCCCCGAGAGAACTTTTTTCCCTTCAGTCTGGTGAGTGAAGAGTCTTAAGAGGGTAACCTGCTGAGTCATGGGTGTTTGACTCTCCTCCTCCTCCTCTTATTCTTCTTCTTGCTCCTCTTGCTCCTCTTCCTTCTTCTTCCTCCTCTTCCTCTCCTCCTCCTCCTCTTATTCTTCTTCTTGCTCCTCTTGCTCCTCTTCCTTCTTCTTCCTCCTCTTCCTCTCCTCCTCCTCCTCTTATTCTTCTTCTTCCTCCTCTTGCTCTTCTTCCTTCTTCTTCCTCCTCTTCCTCTCCTCCTCCTCCTCCGTTATCTGGACCAGGGCAGCAAACTGAGATATCTGAGAGATGGATTATGTGATGTAAAAACTGTGAGGGTATGTTCTCTCTCTCTCTCTCTCTCTCTCTCTCTCTCTCTCTCTCTCTCTCTCTCTCTCTCTCTCTCACAAAAATGAGCTAACAAGGTCTCCCAAACCTCCTCTCGTGGCTTCAAGACTCACTTTATCAAATCAGAATCTCTTCTTGACCGAAATATCCCCGAGGTAATATTTCTGGCCGTGTGTCCTGATTCTCAAAAGGTTCGTATGTTAGATTCCCTTTATGTCATTATAACTAAGTATAAGAAAATTTATCCACTTTATATTTGAGTCTCAGGGTATTGTTGATTCTATTTTGTTCATGAAATTTATGTTGTTTTTTTATGCTGGAAGGAAGGAGTTAAATCATCGGGGTAGGAGTTTGGATGGTGTGAGGTGAAATGTTTTTGCCGCGTGTAACAGGGCCAATGGCAGCCAACTTCCCTCACCTAAAATACACAGTGCTGGTTCTCCCCGCGGTGTCACTTGCCTCTCCCAAATTGACATTATGATGGAGTATTATTAACAGTTTTGTTATTTATGGTTCTCACTTAAAGGCGGAGGCGGTCACTTGCATTTTTCTTAGCCGTGAAACTGACGTTGTTTAGTCGAGGTGGCGGACGAGGGAAGGTTTATGCTGTGTGTTATATTATCCTCCGTCTAAATCTTTCGCTCGGGGAGATGATAGAGGAATAGGTAGCCGTCCGTTCTTGTACCTGTCCCTCCAGTACAACAGGGAGGTCGTTGATGCCGGGGTACACAAGAGCACAACACTGTCAGGTGAGTGCTGCGACAAATACCTGGCACTGGTTGAGGCGGTAGACACAGTTCTGCTAAGTCGGCTACAATAAAGGAGTGTTTTGGCCGTGTCTGCTGAAGTATGTGGCAAGTGACAGATGCAGCTGTTCCGGTGAGACCTTTAGTAGTATCATTTGTGTTGACATCTCCTCAGAGCATTAGTGTGGTGCGTTGGGTAACCTGCTGAGGGTGTCACAGGTGTTGCAGAGATGGTGAATTGCTGTAGTGTGTGTCTGGGTCGGGAGAGAAGCAGGTGTTATACCATACAGATGTTAATGAAGGTAGTGTAGTGACGGTATAGGGGAGTATGATGACAGGTGTAGGTACTATGGAGTATGATGACAGGTGTAGCTACTAGGGAGTATGATGACTGGTGTAGGTACGAGGGAGTATGATGACGGGGGTAGGTACTAGGGAGTATGATGAGGGGAGTAGGTACTAGGGAGTATAATGACAGGTGTAGTTACTAGGGAGTATGATGATAGCTGTAACTACTAGGGAGTATGATGGCAGGTGTAGGTACTAGCTCTCTGAAGATAATTAAAAGTTTATTCAGGTTTCATAAATTGAGACGAGTAGAAACGATTGAATACATTATAGTTGTGTGTGTGTGTGTGTGTGTGTATGCGTGTGTGTGCGTCTCTTGTCTGTGTGTAGAGCCACATAGCGGTTTCGATCAGACAACTTCCAACAAAACTCATCATTCTGAAGGATCAATCAAAACTTTTATTGACTCGATCATTTCGTAAGCCAAGCCAACTACCCTACTCTGTCTCCTATAATGACCTATTTCTTCCCTCTACCTGAACTCCCCCCTCTCCTACCCCTTTACCTCAACCCCCCCCTACCCCTCTACCTCAGCTCCCCCTACCCCTTTGCCTCAACCCCCCTACCCCTCTACCTCAACTCCCCCCTCCCCTACCCCTTTACATCAACTCCCCCCACCTCTCTCCCATATCTGTAACAATATAGAAATTTATCTTAGTTTTTAATGGTACGTCAATTTTCATATATATTATACTCACTGGCTGTGTGTGTGTGTGTCGATGTTAAAGGTTTATTCTGTATCAAGTTGGTGATTCGACTTCTTAAATCAAGGAAATCAGATACAAGGTTATTGATTCATCCTTTGATCAATGTCAACTTGATCAGACATAAAAATTCTTCCTCTACAGTTAACACTCGCAGCTAAGGACACAAGCTAAAAAAAATTTGTTATTGATGTAGCGTGTTTAAACCGCATCATAATTTCCCCTCTAAAAGCTAACAGGACCAGCTAACTCTAGTCTGTATGTTGGTGTTGGTCAACTCTAATGGTCAGCTAAAATTATGCAACGAGGCGCCTTGCTGCAATCTCATGAACCTTCAACTATTAATTATGGGGAATTGGGTCGACAGTTCATCAGCATCGACTCCGTCTGTCTGTGTGTGTCTGTCTGTCTGTCTGTCTGTCTCCCAATAAATATATGACGTATTGTATTTCCCGTAAGGCGATTTTGGGGTTGGATAAGGGGTTTAATAATTGAGTTAAAGGGTTGTAAGGTTGGACAAGAGGTATTGTTCATACTCTAAGTGGATTAAGGGGCTGGATAAGGGAATCTCTATTTACGTTAAGGGGCTATAAAGTTGGATAATTGATCTTTACATTTACCCCCAAGACAGTTTTAACTTAGTTAAGGGGATACAGGTTTGGATAATACGTGTTTTCACTTATCTTATACAAAAATCTCAAATATAAACCTGAAACTCTTATTGTATTAATTCCTTGTTGGATAATGAAGGTGTGTGTGTGTGTGTGTGTGTGTGTGTGTGTGTGTGTGTGTGTGTTTGATTTTGTTTGTTTGTTTTTTCTTTGTTTAAGACATCATTATGGTACTGTACTGTGAATGAGGAAGTGAACGCTTTAGTATGAACAAGTCGGGGAGAATGGTGGTGAATGTGTTTTGTTACGGCAGCTTTAGTGTGTGTGTGTGTGTGTGTGTTTGTGTGCGTGTGTGTGTGTGTGTGTTTGTGTGCGTGTGTGTGTGTGTGTGTGTGTGTGTCACGATTATAAACGAACTGGAGAAAAGGTTAAGAGATTCGGAAGCAGATATTGATCCCATGAGAAATATGGAATCACCTCTGTTAGTTCTGGAGGCTGACTTTACGATTCCCGATTTATTGCCAACCTCTTTTGACCTCTTAAATGCAAGTCGTAAACAGCTTTCGATGAGGGATTTGAAAGAGTTACCCCAAGTATTTTTCCGTTTTCTGTATGTAAAGATATATAACTCAAGAATGGTCGGCAGCGTCTCTTAAGGGAATACTTGACAAAACTCATGTGTCTGTGTAGTTTGGTTGTAATATTCCTCGAGAATATATTGCATAAAACCGACTTGATCCATTGTACGATATCGTTCGTTCTTTCTTTCTTCGTTTAAGTTCGAGAAATTGTCTGCAATATTGCGATTTTCATATTGTTCTAAAAAAAAGGACATATGCTCCGACTTTGATTGATAAACACACGATGGTGTTGACAGTTTTCAAATATAGTTCAGCTATTACCTACACACCTACACTCTTCCATCAATATTGAGACTTACTTTGAAAGCCGTAAGAAAACAGTAACAGCTAAGAAATTTTAGTATATTTCATCTACAATAAAATTTGATGAGAAAATGTATTTACTGTACACATTCCTCTTAATAACACAGCATTTTTGTCCATTTCCATAATTCGGAGATAAATTGCTTATGATTTATGATTCCTTGACTGTTGGAGTTGTTTATAATATTAGCGGGGTCTAGTATTATAAAACCCAACATGTAAACATAAATCAAAACTAAACTCCAGAGAAACTGTCAACAGTATCGACCACCATCACCGAGACGGGCAGCTGTGGCAACAAAACTCTACGGTCTCTGCCCTTCGCGTTTAACTATCTTTGAAATATTTGTTCCTTGTGTAGCCGATGCATACAAAACAGAACTACAGTGTATGTGCATGTGCAATAATAATAATAATAATAACAATAATAATAATAATAATAATAATAATAATAATAATAATAATAGTAGAAAAAATAAATAAAAAAAGGTAGCTGTGGTTGAATGTGGGTGCGCCAAGTCCGTAGACTTGCTAGTGATATTAGTAATAGTAGTGGTTATAAGGAAGCCAGTCTTGTAAGCTGTGTCTGTCAGTTGGAGTTAACAAGATCCTTCTCACGATACAGCACGGTCACAATGGACACAGATTTCACACCCATCACGTGGTATTGGTAGGTCCACCCAGCTCTGGTAGGTCCACCCAGCTCTGGTAGGTCCACCCAGCTCTGGTAGGTCTGCATCGACCGTGACCACTATCCACTGAGCATTGACTTGTCAGGAATTTCCACTGTCCAACACTTGTTTCCAATCAGCTGGACATTATTATATAAACTTACCAAACTTACTCGTAGTGCTCCACAGGTTTAGATTTCGAATTCCTTGAAAAAAAGAGGAAATCGAATGTGAATCGAAAGAAGCAGCAAAATGTGGTGTGTATAGGCAGGAGAGGTCGGGGGCATAGGCTGAATGGGTCAGGACAGGACGGAGTGGGTCAGAGGGGGCGGAGTGGGTTAGTGGGAGACGGAGCAGAGTGGGTCAGAGGGGGACGAGGTGGTGGGAGGGGTTGGGGGAGTGGGGGAGGGTGGCTGTGAAATATTACTAGACAGTGAAAAATTGGCGAGGGTTCAGAATATCAATACTGGGGAACACTTTTATAGAAGATGGATGAAAGGACTCCGAGGTATCGAAGTGAGTTCTGAAAGGCTGGTAGTTGTATTTTACGAAAGTGATCATGGAGAAGAATGTGAGGCTACAGGTGTATGGGGAGAAGAATGTGAGGCTACAAGTGTATGGGGAGAAGAATGTGAGGCTACAGGTGTATGGGGAGAAGAATGTGAGGCTACAGGTGTATGGGAGAAGAATGTGAGGCTACAGGTGTATGGGGAGAAGAATGTGAGGCTACAGGTGTATGGGGAGAAGAATGTGAGGCAACTGGTGCATGGGGAGAAGAATGTGAGCCTACAGGTGAAGGAACTTACAATGATATACTTCTACTACTACCACAACAATCACTTTAACCATCATCAACCACCACAATAATCACCACCACCACTAGCCACCACTAACCACCTACCACCACTAACCAACACTACCACCACACTAAGTACAGTCTGCAATGTTTCTCTTTAAGGTCTACCGTTCACTGACAGCATTAACCTTGCAATATTTCCCATCGATCGATTCCTCTCGTCATTTTTGCGATCGTGTTTTTTCATCCGCTCTCTCGTATTTTTTGTCCTTTCTACTCTTTTTCTCTTTTATTTCTTCCTTTGTGTGTGTCTGTGTCTGCCTCACTATATATTCTATCTCTTTGGTGTCAGTTGTTGTGTGTGTGTCTCTTGTCAGTTTGTATTTCTCACCTAAGGCAGCATCTTCGTATCTCTTATTTTTCAGCTTCACTTCATTCATTTTCTTTCTTCATTTTATCTTTTTTTTTTCGTTTATTCCATTCAATTGTTATTTTTTTTTATCCCAATATAATTTTCATCTCTCTCTCTCTCTCTCTCTCTCTCTCTCTCTCTCTCTCTCTCTCTCTCTCTCTCTGCTGACATATTTATCATCCCTCTATTCTTCCCTCCTTTCCTTTGTCCTCCCTCCCTCCCTCCCTCCCATTAATATTGCTTAACCCCAAGACGCTATTCACAGGTGCAGTGGTGAGAGACTATATATTGGTTGTGTGGTGGTGTTGTGATGGTGATGTGGTAGTGATGGTGATGTGGTAGTGATGGTGATGTGGTAGTGATGGTGATGCGGTAGTGATGGTGATGTGGTAGTGATGGTTATGTATTTACTGCAATATTATTATTATGACAGGGTACTACGATTATTATTACTGTTATCATCACCATCATTATTATTATTATTATTATATTACAGTTGTTGTTGTTTTTATTGACAAATCTTTACATGCCTACCAAAGACAACATTGTGTTTTATCGCCATCAACAACTTGGTCATATATTATCTTCTCTCCTGATATATGGAACTTTCTGTTGAAGTAATTTACCATCGTATGAAGTTTTAATGTTTGTTAGTTCCGCCCTATGAAGCAAGTTGGCCCCTGATGTACGAGGAGTGGGAGGTCCTCACCTGAATTATGAAGATATTTAATCTATATTTTTTAGTAATATTATATAAAAGTCTTTGTAGTTCGATTTTAGGGATAACCTGAAGATTAGACACCCCCGTTTATATTACTTTAACTTAACCTAACCTGACTAACCTAACCTAACTCCCCCAGTAGCATTAGTGTGATTAATCTTTAGGTCAAATAAATCTGGTTTTCTAATCTACAGGCAATCCGAGTTTAGTGAATTCAGTGAACTAGATTATCAGTCAATGAAATATGAAAGAAATATTTTTTTTTTATGTATTATTAATAATAACAGAAGGCGCCATCTCTTAAGTTAGGGGTTTCTGTTACATAGTTGTCATAAAATACTTAATTGATTCACTAGAAGTAATTTTAATGTTCAAAAATTAGTAAAAATATTGCAGTATTAAACTAAACATGTATCTGTATTTTACTTAATTGTGCTTTAACCCAACAATAAAGTTTTCCTCAAGTATTTGGTAATAATCATAATGTACCGACACAACAGGATGATCTCTCGCCCCGCTCCCTCCCACATAATACACCAGTTGTCTTCCCCACACTCACTGTTCCCTCACCTGATGTGTGTTATACCTTGTATCTCCACCTTAACCATCATGGTGGTGCAACAGTCTCCTCATTACTGTACATGGGTTGGTCTCCCTCCCTGAGTGTCAGGTGTAGATGGTTCTTACCTGAGTGTGTTGTTCCTCCACAGGGTAGTAAATGAAACGTGGCCTCACCGGCCGCAGGTGCTCGAGGTGGAGGTGTACCACTCCCGGACGCTCCTTCACTCAGCCGTCCACCTGTACGCTGAGAGTGCCAATGGGCGACACCTGGTGGCTGTGTCACACACCATCGACAACACCACCATCCCCACACCCCAGGACCTTGCCTACACCAACGAGGTGAGTCTTGCCTATTGACCTTTGACCCAACTGCTCACTAGGAATGTGTGTGTGCGCGCGTGTGCGTGTGTGCGTGTGTGTGAGACTAAAGAGTTTGCTTTTAAATAAGTAGATAATGATAATAAACACCTAGCATCAAATAATTCACCTCACCATAAATTATAATAGTTATTCTACCAAATGATAGGATGTCAGGAAGTCATTAGTCAGCCACACGGTCTGGAGAGCAGGAGAGGCTGGAGCTGTAACGGTGCTGACATTTCAAGCGACCTACCTGAGTCCAGCTAATGAGTTGAGGCAGCAGGAGACATGAGTCAGGTGTGGCTGATGAAGCACCCCTCCACCACCAGACCTCCGAGTTAACGCTTCCTCGTGTTATCATGTGTTAAGTGTAGAGAGTTTTATATTAATCCTTCTTCAGGTTCTTCATGACTGGCACCATGTTATCAGCATCTCACAGAATTTGGTTTTTCAGGGAGGCCACAACTTCAGGACGATATCGCTGAACCCGCGTCGAGGAGAGCGAGGTATGGTAATCAAGACACACGAAGGAGACTGGGCGCTGGTGACCGCCGAGTGGGCGGGGCTGTGTAATGGCGTGCCTGCGGGTGAGTCACCTGTGCTGTCTTTGTTCCTCTTCAGCAGATCTTTCCTAGCAAAAAGTAATATATTCTCAAACTTGCATAGAGCACGCAGTCTGGTTGTGTCTATAGATATTAGTAAATATTTAGTCCCTCTTGCGTACACAACAGCGAAACTCTTAACTTGACACTGTGAGAAACAAACATCTTTAATTGATTTGCCAGTTATCTACTAAATCAACGATATGATTTACAGCTCATGGTTACTTCTAGATTTGTTTATCTATAGGTTGCTAACTAGAAGCTTGCAACTGAGAGCTAGGGTCAATTTGTATCAATGAAGCTGATTGGTTGGTTGACAGATACCCAAAGAATCGCTACAGTTCTTCAGTATTTTATCTATCTTATTTACATCATAATATTTTAAGGGAAAAAGTCTTTTTTGTTGATCTCTGAGTCAAGTCACGGGGCAAGGAAGAGTTTGCGTCCCAGAATTTGTTCATCATGTTAGTGTTTTCTTTATGTTACAGGTACAGTACTGTATTTGTATTAACAGGGCATTTCACATGCTAATTTTATTTTCCCCCAATGCAGAAATTATCAAAGACCAACACAGAATAGTTATTATCCTTTAGAATATCAGAATATAAATATAACAGATTACATACCGAAGAACTGTAGTCATTATTTAGGTATCGCAACAACAAACTCACCCTATGCCTCAGTTGTAACCCTCGAGTGAACTGACTAGCATAGTTCAAGTCTTTGTATTCTTAACTAGATGCCTTACTCCAGTTGATACTAGAGCCTGATCCACAGGGCAGCAAAGGCTTGATCATAAGCTCATCCATCCATCTTCACCACATTCTTCGACCTCAATAGGAGGGAATTAGATGCAAAGGTTGTCAAATTCCAACACCAATCTGCCATGTTGCATCCAATTCCCCAGCTGACCATAACAGAGATAAAATGTCTCTCTATAAGTTCTTACTTTTATTGTTGAGCAACTTGTCTACCCCGTATTGTAAAACACTTCTTTGGTAGTGACTGGAGATAACTGCAGTTCCAGGGATTATGTTTTATGATAATGCTGTACAATAAGTACTGGTATTTTGTGCCGTACGTTGTTTCAGTTGTGTATTTGTACTGTACCTTGTGACCCGATTATAAATAGCTGGTGAGTTGGCTATTGACTTATATTCCATAAGTGTGAGTTACCTCTACAATATATACTGTATCTTCGGTACCACTATAGACTTCCTCGTAGCCTAATAAGTTGCCTGTAAGTGAATGTAGAGACAAGTTCCCCATTTATTGTGACTGTTTCTTTTGTGTCTAATTGATTCAATAGTCAGAGGCTTTTTTGCCCTGTTACCAGTTCTATGCTGTAGTATTTATCACAGACTGTAGATTTATAATATCCCTATCAACTCCCTCTCTCAGATAATACTGTATATAGACTGAGTCTTGCATAACCTTATAATACCTGTATGCAAATAAACATATTGTACATCCACATGTGTATACATTTACTTATATGCATATACAGTACACATTTACTAACATATGCACAAACAGACACACATATTCACATGCAAATGCTTACACACATACTGTACATCCACCAGTAGTCAGATAGAATTATGTCTACAGTAAGAGGTCACTTCAGGACCGGCACCAGGCAGCATTTATTAGAGATGTGACACACTGCCAGACTGTGAGCTGTGTCAATACACTGTGGGCATGAAACTCTAGTCCAGCAAGAACAAGGGAGCAAGGGAGGAGGCACGTTATAAAGTTTTTACATTGTGTTGTTGTCTCAAGCTTCATTCCTAATGAGGAGGAGGTAACTGAGCACTAGTCTGGTGTACTGTATTAGTGGAGTTTTATATGATCGTTTTATCAATGGCCACCAAAGATGCTTATGGCTTCTGTATCTCTTATGTTATTCATGATCGCATAAGAAGTTGTCAAGAGTTTCTTATAAATGTTGTAAAACACAACTGACTATCAATATGAGCTTTGTGGTACAAAACCAGTAATTAAGATAAAATTACGTAGTGAAGTATTAAAAAGGGACTACAGTACAACAAAAATGTTCTGATAGCACCAGAAAGCGACTAAATTCCAAAACCTTCCAGGTTCAATCTGGCTCAGAGCCCACACCGCCAAGGGTCTCTCACCTGCAGTGCTCACAGTGTGGTATTCACACATTTTATCGACAATCTTAATTATTTTGTCTTCAAAAGTATGATTTCACACCCCCTTTCTCCCTTTCCCATTGAGAAAGATATGGTACTTTCCTAGCTAACTTAGTACTCATTTTTATAGGTAACACATGATAGACATACGTATGTGTTCATTATACTGTATATTTATTTGCAGTATTTAAGTGAAACCTCTAAAATTCGAACCTCAAAAATTCGGATATCTAAAATTCGAAGATCATCTGATTAAAAATATGTGCCAAAATTTTAGGTTTTGAATTTGAAAATATCGCCATAAAATTCAAGCTTTCAAATGCAATTATAATGCTGAGCACAACAAGCGCATCCGGGTTCCAAGACATGCTAGGTTAGGCATTGTATCTAGTACAGTGAAGGTGGTGGAGACGGAGTGTTGTATAGTACAGTATTTGGAGACTGTAGTGGAGACTGGTTGGATTACATGGAGACCACTGTAGCTATAATGTTCTAAATATATTAGGGTAAATGTTGTTGAATATAAATACAGTAATACTTTTAATTTATTATACCTATTGCTTATTGGCAGTTTTTAGATATGTAAATAATTTCTGTAGCCATGTTTTCAGATTCAGATTTGCCCCCGAGGGGGCTAGTTTACTGGGCACCCCCTTACATCCTGTGCAAGGTGAAGCGCAGAAGCGTTTACAGCGCCCAACAGGGAAGTATGAAAAGTTCATACTTGCCTTTATGACTCGTACATTAAGGGCGTAAAAGCCTGAAGGGTCATAGGTTCTGTCAAGTTACATAAAGTGAGAGAGTGATGAGTGTGTGGGGGGAAAGTTCCCGGTACATTTTATCTGTTTATGGCAAAGAGTGGCAGGTCCTTAGTGCCAGGCCTGTGACTAGGAGGAGGGATATCTGGTCTGGGAGGGAAGAGGTGTTGGTAACGACTGGGGACCTATAGGAGGAGGTCATAGGGCAAGTGAGGATGTAGTGAGAGAGGGTGTGAGAGTCGGGTTGGCCACAAAGTTTACAAACAGTGCGGTGAGGCTCAGGGTTGCCAATGTACTCCCATAGGTACCTGTACCCTAGGCGCAGTCTCATGTATATAAGCTGTTGAGATCGAGTCAGGGATTGATATTCTTTGTAGTGGCGGTTGTCGTCACCGGTTACAGCGTCATAGTGGCATAGTGTGACGCTACCCCGTTGTTTCAGGTGTGTCCAATTTTCGTTGAATGCCTGTAGCCATGTTTTGATACAATAATTTGCTCTGGCGCATCCATACATCTAAAATTCGTATACTTATGGGCCCATGCAATTCGAATTTTCGAGGTTGCACTGTACTTCCCCTTATATTCAAATATAGAAATTCATATACACACTCATTCTTAAAGAGGAAATATTTATACATTATACTGTATATATTTTACAAACTAGAGGTGGCCATGCCGAAAGAAGGAAGCCAGTGGCAGACTGCCATCTAGAAATAATCGCCTCACTAGTCAAGAATCGAACCTGGGACCCCTGCGAGTGAACAGGGGTCGCTACCACAGCACCACAAGGCGACAAAAGTTATTCTTGGCTTTGTTATACCTGTATTTCACACGGCAGCCTCCTCCAGGGATAACCTGTGCTATGTGGTCATACAATAGTTGCATTTTACAGATGCCAGCGAGGAAGCGCAAGGCTAAAGACATTATAACAAACAAGCAACTCTACCTGTCTTATTCTCAGTACATGTAGCAATATATAGTTTCTGGTAACTAATATTTACTGATATTAATTGGAGTGTGCTTTTATTGTATAGTACAATTTTGCATAGCAGAAAGCTATACATTTTCTGTCAGTTGTATTTAATTGTATCAGGTATACCAGTGTATGATTCATTTACATTATTACTCAAAAAAAAAAGATCTTACAAGTATCTTATACTGTACAGGCAGTTTAGATAATGTTCTTGTTTTGTCATATTATTGTAATCCTATTCACTGGTTAGCTATACAAGCTTGACAAGGTTTAAAACAGATTAAAGCTTTCGTTTGAAACTGGGATACTATTTGGCCTATTGCCATGATTTTTTAAGGCTGGCTACCTCAACTTGCCAGCAACATTGGACAAACTGGTGCCTGGTCTTCCCTACTTCTCAGATTTAATTAATATTTCCGTTGTTTTCCCTTACAGGTTTGTTTTCACTTCAAAATTGTTTACATCTTGAAGTATAAAACTCCCAAAGAAATATTTTCAGCAAATGATATAGGCAATATTATTTTATTTTACAAATACGATTAAATAGTTTGTTACAACATTGCATTAGCAGAGGGTGAGGACAGGAGTATTTTCTGTGGTTTATAGCAATTATTGTTTGTTTTTTTACATGGTGTCACCTGGCCCAAATGTGTGATGGAACTTAACTAGGCTTGTGTGTCAGTGTCACCTGGGCCATGTTCATTACCTTAACATGGTCACAGTTCTTATGTCCTGAAGTTTGTGTCTGTTACAGCTAGTTAGTGCTCCCTTCTGTGTTCTAGATAGTCAGTGCTCCCTTGCCTGTTTGATGTGGTCTGAGGGAGTGTAAGAGAAAGGTAAAGTTGGCTTCTCATCTTTGTGTCCTGCTTCTTGTAGGACTTGCCATCTAGGAGTGAGTGACCCATGAGTGCAGCAGTCCAATTCACTGTTTCCTGATATACAATATATACATTTTTTTATTGTAATTAATATGAAATATGGATGTTTACAAGCCATGAACAATATCAGAGGGAATAATGGGATATTCGTTATACCGTACCTGTGGTTACCATTATCACTTAACACCAATGTATTAACCCCACTCACGACAAGGTGTTATTATAAATGAACCATTACTACAGTGCTGTACATAATACTACTGATACCTCCGCTATGATACCAACAGTGTACCGTTCTTCCAACAGCACATCTGTACTACTGATAATACATACCACTCTACCACAAACAGTACCATTCTTTCACTGACAGTACCATTGCACTATTAACAAGGTAGTTACAACACCCGTGCTGGTTAATACACCATACCAGTGCACCAATGTAGTAATGTACATTACTACTGTCCCACCGTACAACTTGATAAAACATGATAACACACCACATCTCTACTCCTCTGTACATTACCCTATACCATTGTACAACTACAAGGTATACCCTTTCTGGAGCCAGTACAGTAAATGCCCAGTACTTGCCAACAGTGTGTAACAGAGATGTGACCGATCACCCAAGCGGCTAACGGTTCAGTGGCGAAGAGGATAAAAGTGAAAGTAATAGAGCCCTGTACCAAGGCATCACTGACAGAACCACTGTACCTATGCACTGCTGTATAATTATACCACTACACCAGTGTACATAATATATACACCACAGTAATATTCACAACTACTTTAGCACCCCATTACACCACTGCCAAATTACACCACTGCATCATTAAGAGAATCAACACACCAATATGCCTTCACAGGAATGTATCACTGCTCCACTCTACCTTTACATCATTGCACCAGCAATAGCTCTACTGTATCACTGACTTACTTAAAGTATCGCCACCATTTTCACACTGCACCACTATCAGCACCATTGTTTTACTAGCAGTACCATGTACCACTAAACATTCCCCTACACCATTGTACCACAAAA
The DNA here is from genome assembly GCA_958450375.1 of Homarus gammarus. Classification (NCBI taxonomy): domain Eukaryota; kingdom Metazoa; phylum Arthropoda; class Malacostraca; order Decapoda; family Nephropidae; genus Homarus; species Homarus gammarus. The sequence goes on along the minus strand of CAUDMG010002087.1, from coordinate 1,526,791 downwards.
AGCACCAGTATACATGTACAATTTTTCTGCTGTACCACTAATATATTAACTGCACCACTAACAGCTCCAATACACCAATGTACCACATACACCTCCACTCTTATCATTGTACAGTACTGTACTGTTGTACCACTAACAGAAGCTCTAGTGTATTATTGTACCACTAACAGTTCCAGTGTATCACTGCACAACTATACCACTAAAAGCTCCAGTGTATCACTGCACCACTCTACCACTAACAGTACCACTGTATCACTGCACCACTGTACCACTAACTGCAGCACTAACCTTTCAGTGTCGTCGTCTGGGTCGAGGAGCCAACTAAACTTAGACTCTTCGCGACTGAATGGCGGTACATCAACTCGAAACATGAACGGTTCGCAGGCTACTCTAGTGACAACCGACACCTCTGCAGGCGTAGTAGGAGTAGCGGGAGGAGGCGGAGCAGGAGGTGGAGGAGGAGGAGGAGGTAGCCTCGCCGACAAGTCTAGTAGTGCCGTAGAGTCTGCATCCCGGCCTGGTGCGTCAGAGCAAGTGTACCGTCAAACCTTGTTAAGTCGTCAGAGGCACTCCTGTTTTGCCTTGACTCACCACCACACTTGCAGGGGACTCGGCTAGTTCCCGGGCACAAACCCGGACCTGGATCCCATACCCAGTCAAATCAAGCCCTAACCTGACTCAACCTTAACTCAATCTAACTTAACCTATTAACCACTTACCAGACCCTAACATGACTTGATGTAACCTAACACATTTTAATACAGACTAACAAATCTTATCAAACCCTAACCTAACCTAAGTCTAGCCTACCCTTGTCTGATCTAAGCTAACCTAATTATACCTTACCTGATCTTACCTTCTCTTAAATTTTACAGCTTAGTTTATCCTAACTAACCACCAACCAGTCCATAACCTAACCTAACCAGTCCCTAACTCTACCCTAGTCTAACTTAACCTAACTTAATCAAACCTAACCAGACCTAAACCTAGTCTAGTCTAACCTAACCTATCATAACCTTACCAACTCCTGTTCCTGTTCCGGGGAGGGTCTGGGAACTAGCTTGACCCCACATGCAGGGCTGAGCTAAAAGATGCCCTCAGCTCTGGGTGTTTCTAAAGGACTTTCAGTATATTATCCTCGGCCCAATATACAGATAGTAAACAAAAACAATGTCTATCAAAATTTCAGGCTACCTCAGTCGCCACAGGGGTACATAAAATGGTAGAGCCAGTAAATAAACAAACATACCAGCTTTTACACGCCAGTTCGAAGGCTTACTATGGAGAGAGAGAGAGAATAATTACTACAGTACAGTATTGTAAATTCTTGATAAAGTTAATTCTTGTATCGGTTATAATTAATTTACAAAGGATTTGGATAAATAAGAAATTTATATATTTATAAAAGTCTGTATATAATTCTTGATTATATAGAGTACAGTACTCTGAAAAAATCACTTAATTCTTAATGATATGAGACCTCACGAGATTAATTATTGTAACAAAGTAACATTATTGCATGTCACTTATGATATCGTTCATATTAACATAATTGATAAAATCTCGTATAAATAAATTACATATTTATAGTTAAATATACAATTTGATTCAGGAATTAACTTATTTATACTTTTTTAACTTGCCAGAATTTTTTAACAACTGTGGCAAATATTTTTTCTGTACGTATTGTGGGCAACAGTAACATCAAGGTTACTTCGTTTTCTTACAACTAATTACAGTAGTTGAGGGTATAGTACTCAGATCACTGGCAATGATACAAAACTATTTTTTAAAGTATCATTCACTTTAAATTATGATCCCATTTTGAGTAGAGTTACGTTGAAATTTTGATAAATGTCAAAATTTTCTCACTTTTTCAATATTTCATGATCTTCCACAAGATAATTTTTGTATCAACTTAGTTCATTTGGATAGATTTTTTAGACCATATTTTTATTTTATTAGAGTTTGATGAGCTGTAAATTAGTAGTTTTAGACTATATGATGAATAATTGATTTTAAGACTAGATTTCTATCATTAAACAAACTGCGAGCTTAACTAATTACTGATATTTTTAATCAGAAAAGGTGAAACTTTGCTTGTACAGTACAGTAAGTAAAGCTAAAACAGCAAGTGTCCTCCATAACTGAAGGACTTGGGTTGCATTAATGTCATCAGAGATACTGTCCAGTAAAACGCCGTGTACAACAAGTTCACTACCGAAACATTGGAAAATTAATTAGATTCAACAGGGTCTACCAAATTGGATATAAGTGAGTGGTGAGGGGGAGTGTTGCGTGTGGGGGACCGCACGGAGCCGCGCCCTGCCAGCCTCTGCCCAGAGTTAGCAAGGTTTGACACCAGCCCAGCCATGTCCACCTCAGGGGGTCCCAGCTCTCTTGTTAACACATCACACTCTTACATATACAGCTTCTTTCTTGTTGCCCAAATGTTAGTTGAATGAAGTTACTATGATTCAGTGCAGTAGAATAAAATACTTTTTACTACAGTACAATAGTTTTAATAGGAAAGGTTATTAAGTTATTTAGCTTTCAATAATCAGATTATTTTTCCCATCGGGTAATGACAGCTAACCCACGCATATGTGGAAAATGACTGTAAAACATTGTTGACAAGATAGATGAAACCTGCCAATGAAGTTTCATTTGGTAGTAGAGTAGTTCTTGTTATGACAAAAAAAATGCTCATACTGTATTAGTCAAATTATTGGTCTTAGATTTTGGAGACTATGCCAATATAATCTGATCTTTTATTGAAGAACTTAGATTGAATTAAGATAGATAAAGCCATGTTAGGTGAAGCATTCAAGGTAAGTACCACTGTGATTCATATTAAAGTACAGTACGCATACATTTGTTAGTGATCCTATAAAAGCTAGATAATATTATAATGTACATTATCCGGTAATTTCATTTATTTAGTACAACTCTCTAACACACAAAATATTATTCTGTATATATTGTTAATTGGTTTTGAAGAGCAACCTGTTCACACATCCTCACCATCAAGTACACAAACACAATCAACACCTCTTTCACACTGGGATCATCTACAGGTCATGACCTCATATCAGATACTTTACATTACTAAGTATGAGTAGATTCATGTGGATAATATGTAGCAGGATAAAACTAAGTAACAGCAACGTTAATGTCTAGTTTCCTACCCCAGCCCTTAACCTCTTAAACTGGACGGTAACGGGTAATGTTTCTTAGTTGGCTCCCTGTCTCTGTAACATCTTAGAGCAGTCTCAGTAATATGCTAGCATGAATGTTTACTGTGCTTGAACTGTGGATAGATAGGTCAATATGTAAAACATGTAGTCAGACAAAATGTCTACCTGGAGAAATAATATTTACATTTGTGAGCATGTCATCAAACGTTGGTGTTGGTACACGTCAGTACAGTAATGGTTTATGTGTACTGAGTGCTGATCATTGACATGTGATCTATATTTGTTAGCAAATGTCCTACTATGTTGACACATGTCCAATGATACATTGACAACTGTCATCAAATGTAATACATTTCGACATATGTTAAAAGAGCCTGGGCTGTTGTTTATGTTTGTTAACGTGTTGACAAATGTTTACAGCAGCCGATGGATACTCAGTGTATTGTGACAAACCGATATGTATTTTCAGCTGTTGACAGATGTTAACAGATATCCACAGATGTTACCTAGGATGTTTAGAAGAGCTTGGCTTTCTTACCTGATTAGAGTAGAGAGTAGCAAGAGAAACCTGGTAATTGGCCTTGTGGTCTGTGTTTCACGCTGTGCAGTGGCCGGTTGTTCACTATAACTTTAAGACGTACTTCATGCTCAGGGCAGCTAGAAAACTGGTTCATCTCATTCCCAGTTTTAATGTCCAGAAGAACATGAGTACAATATTTCTTCAATTACTCTTAAGCAAATTAAATTCAGAGTAAGATAAAAATAACTGGAAATATCATAAGAGTTATGTTATCCCAATTTGATCCTTAGTATTAGATAAGCTACTAATCATTTCATATAGTATAGTATAATATATGTATAGGTATCAAAATTAGCTGAGATAATAAGAGTTAATATAAGTGTTTAATTCCATAGAGTATACTTACTTATAAGACATTATTTTTATTTGCTTTCCAAGCTATTTTACCTAATTTTCTGCAACCTTAATTTGAAATTCTTCCTTACTAAGTCATCATTATTGGACTTTTTTATCTTAAAAGTCTTCAATACGTAAGAGTTTTTGCCGTATTTAACTTGTCCGATATATTCAGGAGCCAGTGCATGCCCAGTATCAGTCAATACAGGTAGTGCATATCAGAGACATGACCGACCGCCCAAGCGGCTAACAAGCCGATCAGTGGCGAAACGGATAAAAGTAAAAATTAAAAGTTCTCGTTATTATTTAACTACTGTTCAGTGTTTCCTTTTAATTTCAAATATTTAATTTCAGCGCTACCATAAGACAAATATTATTTAATTATAATTCACTATTAACATAAACATAATATAGTAAACATAATTATACTCATCACCATACTAAAAGTTGTGTAATGCTTTAAGCAAGTCATTCTGAGCCCAAGCTAATATTGCACGGCTCAGTCTTCATTTCCTGATCCACTGATCTCACATCTGCTGACCTCTCTATAATTACCCACTCTATCTCTTAGGGTCAAATTCTTTATTGAAAACAACCAGCCAATCACAGCCCAGTTTACAATCTATTGACCATAAAAAGAAAAACAGTAGAATTGGACCCTCAGGAGAGAATTAATGATGAAGGAAATTATAAACTTCAAAACAACCCAGTAACACCTGGGATTTAAAAGTCAATTGTTAATATAAAATGTGGCAAAAGAGAAGCGAAATTTAACTCGAGCCCCCTTATGCTAATCTCTTCATAACATAACTACTCATTTAAAGTAAAGTTAAGGTAACACTTGCTTTTAAAATAATGAATGGAATAATGTAAGCAATATGCTAATAGAAGTGCTGTATGCAGAGGGGCGCGGACGTCCAGGGTCACCAGGACACTTACTGCTGCACATACACCAGCTACGACAGTTCCAGTATCGCTCCGTCATCCTCCCCTACGAGCGACGCGAATACACTTTCTGCCTCGGAGGCGTCACCATTGACATGGAGCGTGGAGTGATGGAGGTAAGGCCCAGGTCGCTTTTCATAGTGTTATATGTACAGGTACTGCAGTCTTCTTTTATCACAAATTCACTTGTCACAGTTTAAATTTATTGCAATTTCATTAGTTATTGCAACATTTCTCATTTTTCCCCATGCCATCGTGAGAAAAAAAATTGAACTGTACCAGCAAATTACTACCCTCAGAGGAGTGATTAACAACGACATTCTCGAATTTTATATTTTTTTGCATTGGTTTGTATTTGATGACAATATATAGTTAAATTTTTTCCCATTAATTTTTAGAACTGTCTACTGTACAGACGTGCATTGTCACTGTACAGTAATCCCTTGGTTATCACGCCTAATTGGGACCGCGCCGAGTGAGTGATAACAAAAAACGCGATAACAAAAGTACAGAACCTATGGGATTTATTCTAATTGGTTCGAGGCACCCAAGACCCAACCCCAATTTTCCCATTTTACGACCATTCAGACCAGGGGTGTCAAACTCATGGCCCGCTGGACAAATGTGGCTCTTGGGATGGTCAGGTGTGGCCCGCGGCATGACGGTAAAATTCATTATCCCGTGAAATTATGAAAGAAATAGATATAATCATGTTTAATTAGTAAAATGAATTTTATATAATTAAGATCAGACAAACCCAAATGAGGTATTCCTGGTAAGCCAGGTAAGGCAATGTGTGAAGCTGTAAACTTCAATCCTGCAAATATGTGATATAGCACTTGTGTTGGCCCTGAAGAGGGTAACTAAAATAAGAATTGGCCCTTGAAAGGTATTGAGTTTGACACCACTGCTGTGAGACTTACATTTTTGGTGGTTTTTCGTCAAAAATTCGATTTTGCTGAAAATCACATTATGGGGACTTCTGACCTTGCTGATTATTCATATGTGGTCCACGATTCGATTACAGAGTAATTAGTGGCCAAAATGACCCTTGAAAGATTTTACTGACATATGCCAATGCTAATTACTCATCAACTATGGGTTTCCAAGGTGTGATTTAGAGTTTGTGTGTTATTCTGAATGTACTTAATTAGCTAAACCCCTTAAATTTCAATTCTGAGAAAAAAGTAAAATATGGTCAAAAATTTGTAAGGTATTAGACTTACATTTTTGGTGATTTTTGGCCAAAAATTCGATTTTGCTGAAAATCACACTATGGGTCCTCCTGAGATTGCTGATTATTCATATGTGGTCCACGATTCGATTGCAAAGTAATTAGTGGCCTAAATGACCCTTGAAAAATTTTACTTACATTTTTCAATGCTAATTACTCATCAACTATGGGTTTCCAAGGTGTGATTTAGGGTTTGTGTGTTATTCTGAAAGTACTTAATTAGCTAAACCCCTTAAATTTCAATTCTGAGTGAAATGTATGTTTTGGTCAAAAAAAATTTAAGTTGTAAGACAGGGTTGTCAAACTCATGGCCCGCGGGCCAAATGTGGCCCTTGGGATGATCAGGTGTGGCCCGCGGCATGACAGTAAAATTCATCATCCCGTGAAATTATGAAAGAAATAGATATAATCATGTTTAATTAGTAAAATGAATTTTACATACTTAAGATCAGACAAACCCAAATAAAGTATTCCTGGTAATCCAGGTAAGGCAATGTGTGAAGCTGTAAACTTCATTCCTGCAAATGTGTTGGCCCTGAAGAGGGTAACTAAAATAAGAATTGGCCCTCGAAAGGTATTGAGTTTAACACCACTGATTTAGAACTACTAAATATATAGATAACGTTATGGTAAGTATCAGAAAAACACATAGGCATGGCTAGGTTTATTACAAAGTGATGCAAAAGGTACGCTCAATACTGTAGTCCATAAAACATATAGCAATGCTTTCTTTATTTGAGTTCTCCGTCTGAGGACTTCGTTTTCTCATTGCTTCAGGACGCCTGAGTCTTCCGTTTTCTGGCAATCTTATAGTGCATCAGAACTTCGTTATTCCTTAGTATTGACAGAATTTGAAATTGCAACTGGGTTTGTAATCGTTGAGGCAACTTAGATATGTCTGATTACAGCAAATGTGTTATTGTCAATTTGTAGGTGAAATATTTTATCCTCAATAGATGTAGGTGAAGCAAATGGGTAAAAACACCTGGAGGCAACTGCGTGATAACGAAATTCTCGGCTTAAAAAATGCGCGATAACAGCAGGTGTGCAGATTTTGATGGAGGCGTCATAACGAAAATCGTGATAACAAAGTGCGCTATATCCAAGGGATGACTGTACTGTACTGTACATCCCTACACTATGTGGTGCACTTTTCAATAAATCGCTCATTGTGACAACTTTTGTATTTCATTTACGCATTCTTACATTTAGTACTTGTTTATTGTTTTATATCTTAAATGTGGTAAAAATGTTGTTCAAGTATTTGGTGGTGGTGGTGACTAGCTGCTGAGGGGTGGAGGCGAGTGGTGTCGGTGATCAGGAGACGAATGGTCACAAAAAGGAGAACGTGTAGTGGCCCATCATTTGTATCTTATATTTCATCTCACACATATAACTGTGTGTATCTCATATTTTTTGTCGATTTTCAAGTGTCTTTGAGTACAGTATCCCCAAAATTCCTGGCCAGAAATTCATTCTCCTTTAATACAGCACAGTACTATACATTGTTCATGAGAAAATTAGTTACATACATCACAACTTCGTATATCACAAGGGTTTTCTTGAAAGGAACAAATTCCCAGCCATTCGTTTCTCTCGTGTAAAGACAGGAGATAGTACACAATCATCAACCAAGCCACAAATTTCTGTATCAAATTTCAGCTCTGTGTCTTCAAAACGGAGGAAATGCATTCTTCTCACCCATTGTAGAGGGACAGGAGACAGTGCCACTTACACCACCCTACCAAATTTTAACTCTATTTTCAAAACTGTGGGCTGTTCCGTAGGTCTTGGTATGCCCTTCGTGGAGGGACAGGCGATAGTGCACAACCAACCCCTAGACCACTTGCACCTCCCTCCCAAATTTCAGTTCTCTATCTTCAAAACTGTTGAAATGCGTAAGAAACACAAAGACAAAATGTATTTTACACACGAAGAGTTATGAAAGTGTCGAAAAATGTGGGAGACAAAATACTTGAGTTCTGGGATACAATGAACATGGTTGTATGCAATACACAGTTTAAGAAGAGGATGAGATGATGTTTGAGTCAGGTGGAAAAAAGGTTTTATTTTATTTATTTCCCATTAGGAAATCAGAGAGGAAGCTTGTAAGGGATGTAAAGGGTAAGTTTGTGCTTTACAGCAGAGAAAGGAAAAGGGCGTGTGTTCCAAGAATGCGAGTGTGGAAGTTGTAGAAAGATAAAGTAAGAGAAGCATTTTATTCTGAGTTTAGAAGACTGGAAACACCCAATGACAGTGAGACGGGTAGTGTAGCGTGAAGCTGGGTCAAAGTAAAGGATATTCTGCTGGGTGTGGCTGACTAGATTTGTAGCTTGATGAAAGGCACAGCCAGGCATGATAAAGTACTGTATAAAGTGTGATAAAGGAGAAGACAATATTGTGTAAGGCCTAAAAGAGGGGTGGTAATAAGGTGGGGAGTACTGGTGGCCAAACATAAGGCCACAAGAGAGGTTTACAAGGCTAAGAAACATGAACAGGACATATTCACAGATGCGCTGAATAATTCAGACATGAGGAGAAGTTTTCAGAATAGACAGGTAAAATAATCGGTAGAAATAAAGTTATTGTTGGTGAGCAATGCCATGAGAAATGACCGTGGTAATGTGGTAATCAAGGATGCTTGAAGAAAGGAGAAAATACTACAATTGATTACTGAATGAAGAGTTATGAATGGAACAAGAGCAGCCTTGAGGTAGTAGAACCAGCACAGGGACCATGCCCAAGGATTGAAAGAGAAAGCAAATGACAAAATGAAGAATAAGAAAGTGGCTAGAAGCTCTGGGTTAGTTAGCAGGTGGCGATGTAGGCGTGTCAGTGGTTCCCGGATTGAATAATGCAATAATGATGAAATGCGCTTAGAATTGTCCCAGAAATAAATAAATAAACTGTATAGAACTGTAAAAGTTGTATACATTATGATATATTCACTATATCTGTCAAAAATAGCTTGCTCAGACATTTCAAAGAAGTCTTATCTCAGGCTACCTTGAGATGACTATGATAAAATCATCTCTTATATATTATGCATCATCTTTTCTTTCTTTTTTTCTGAAAATTACACTTAGTATTAAGTTATGAAATATGTTATGTAATTCCTGATGTGAAAAACAGCTCAGCTGAATCCTGGTTCATTCACCATGAAGAAATACCTAATAATGTATGTCGGATCTGCAGGTGGGGATGGGCAACCCATCGCTGGTGGAGAACATCTCTCTGGCCCTGAGTGCTGCTGTTCTCCACGTTCTCTGTCAACCTCGCCCTGACCGTCCTGTCATCGGCCAGACCAACCGTATACCTGTGGAGAAGCTCAGCCTCCTTCACGCTCTGGGCTACTACGCCGACTCAGCGCCACACAACTCTTTCCTCAGGTCCTGCACAGGAGACGGGTGTGGTGGGTGTGGTTCATGTGGGGGCTGTGGTGGGTGTGGGGGCTGTGGGGGGTGTGGTGGATGTGGAGGATGCGGGGGTTGTGGTGGCTGTGGAGGTTAAAGAATTCGAAACTTAGGGATATAATGGAATATTACATATTTTCTTTCATGAATTTCTTCTCTTTCTCCCCGCATTTGAGGGTATCTTGTGCGGAAGAGACAGCTGCCAAACACTTTTCAGGGGAGGATACCCAGAGAGTGGTATTGCTACTGAGGGCCCTGGCCTCTTATCACCCCTGTATTCCACACTACTACTTTTTTTCTTACACTCTGTATCACTTGGGGTTTTTAATCCTAATAATTGTTATTTAGACTCCTAACACACTACACAAACCACACTCTCAGAAAACAGCAATGTCGACTTCTAAAAATCACAACTCTCTCAAAGTGAAGTGTAACTGAATGCATGTCAGCACTGATATCTGCAATACTAGAACCTTCAACATAACTATAACAGTAAGATGAGTGGTGAGGCACCAGCACCGTCAACAGTAACACTACTATTCCTAGGTTACTATGTGCAAGTACTGTGTACTGCAGCATAGAAGATACAGTATACCTGTACATAAATTAGAATGAACTTGCCACAGGGTCACGCTACATGCTAAAACTCTCTTCATTAGGCAAGAGAATTTTTCTATTGTAAACATTCTCCTGTCCAGAAAAGAAGAAAATATTTTGAATGCTAGACATGTTTGTACTGCTGCCACACTAGTTGCTCATTTTAGGTGATGTTAGAAGAACACACTTGTACTATCTTCTGTACATAATTATTAAGTAGTAATTTATACACACAACTAAGGAATGGCGCAATTCAAGTATATGAAAGTATTAGGACACACATCCTCCATATTTTCATTTTCTTATGCACTAAGGTAAATGTGGGTATTTTAGGTGATTAAAGGGAATGCATTTTTAAGGTAAACTTAGCTTTTGTTACTTTCACTATTTCTGTTGATAATGTACTGTGAGTTCATATTGACTTACTATGGAGCCATATTCTCATTTATGTTTCATCTTTAGATCTGTACAGTAGTTATATTTAACCTGTATCATTGGTGGCAATCAATGCACTTGCTTGTAGGTTAAGCTGCAGCTCATGTCACATTTATGTCAAGCTTGAGGTGTTGTCCATTCTTTTGTTTTAAGTAGACGAGTCAGAATAATTTGTAATCCAGACGTTACTATAAACAGCTCGGTGTTGCAGCCTCTTGTTTCAAGTACAGTACGTAGATCCCAGCCATGGTAACTATCCACGTGACAAGCTCAGCTTGAATAAGGCTGCTCGGGACGCTTTTTGATTTTAATATTGTAGGAAATATTTCATGAGACAGAAGGATACAATAATATTCCAGTTTTATAGGGTGAGTCAGTCTGTTCTACTTGTGTCTGTATGATCGACATGTTAACGTCTCTCCAGTTTCTCATTACAAGAACATTTGATTCTATACTTGTTCCTGGTGATGATGAATACCTGCCCTCTCACTCCTGTATTCTTTTATTTCGCCGTAACTCCCATAAATACTCAAAGATTCCAACCAACGAAAAGGAATATTTTTCTGAACTTATTTATTTATGAACGGAAAAAAGAACAGTTGACAACTTTTGTTTTTAATATAAAGGTTGTAAGTTTAACAGGATTAAAAAAAAGTACTGTGCTGTACAGTTTAGGTAATTGCTAACAATTTTGCCTTAAGAACTTCAATATCCAGCAAAAGCTCCTTGACCATAAGAGTTACAATAAATATAGAACAATGATCTTGCCATAATCATACAAGATTTTCCTACAAATATTAAAACAATCATAAACACAACTGTCAGCATGAGGGATTGTGCTGTGTACTGTACATAAAACTAAGATCAACTAAATCAAAATAAGATAATTCAAAATAAATTTATAAACATTTACCTGTACAGGTGTATTAGGTGAAGGTCTTGTCACTCATGATTTGCATTTTGTAACTATGAATATTAGGGATTTAATTTTTACCCAAGTTAATGTTGCCATTATTCTTTTGTTTTTAGTATAATGCATATTTGCATAAAAATTCTACTGTAACTTATTATTTTTGTATTTTTTACAAATACTCGTTATTCTAGAGCCATAATCAATGGTATGGCTATTGAACAAATTTTTTAGATGAAACTGAGCTTTGCATTTACGATAAAAATACTTTTTTGAAATGATCATCAGTACAGCTTGCATAACCTTTTATTGGTGTAAAAACCATTTGTTATAATCATTTCGCGAGCAGAGTAAACGATAAGAAGTCAACTTGAGTTTACTGGTGGGTAGTGTTACTGTTACTGCCAGGTAGCTTTCTTGCACCACAGTAGCTATATTTCCTCACCACCTGCTTCTAGAGTTACATTTCCATATTTTTATTTTCCTTTTTCTCACGGATGGTTCCCAAAATTGTCATCAACTTTTTATTTTTCATACCTATGGCACGATGTGTAGCGGATAATATTCCTCGCCGAAGACAACAAAAATGTTGACGTAGGACCAATGTTTCAAAGGCTTGAGTGTTCATTCTACATGTGGAAAACTAACAAATCTGTCATAGGGTGGGGCGCTAGACTACTTAGCGTGAGTGTGCTACGAAACACAGTAGAGGTACTTATAGTCTATATTTGAAGTTGGGTATAATAGTGAGTGGTGGTTATGATGCTTTACTTGTGCTGTCATACTGTATTGGTAGTTAACATTCAAAATGTAGTTTTTAATAGTATTTGTTCAATGTCAGTTGTATGTTCACTAAGAGCAGTAATTAATAAACCCATATGGAGAAAAAATAGACAGACTAGTTATTCATTTTAATTACAACAGGTAGCATGTGTCATAAGTGCAGGGTTCATATTCCAGAATTATGGTATTAATATCAAAGTGCTGTTGGTCTACAGGTGTGTATGTGACAGAATAAGTAAGGAACCAATGCCTTTATTTAAGTCCTGATCTCTTACATACCTAAAGGCTGGCTTGGTTTTCTTCCTTCAGGAAGAAATATTTTATTTTCTTCCTGAAAATGTTATATATAAGTCATGAGTATCACTTGAGTATCAGTGAGACACATAAGTTGGCTGTAGGATGGTTGTGGACAGCTGGGAGTAACATCCCTTCCTCTTACTAGTGGTGTGGCTTAATAGACCTGAACAGACCATGGTTGTTAGCAGGCGTCATCAGCATGTTGGTGGCGACCTTAAAGATAGTCTCCCTTATCATGCTGGCAGTATTTTTAGAAGGTAGAGAAGAGAGATCAGGTTCGTTATCACCCAAGGCGATACACGTCTGGATGTCCACAGCTGTAAACACACATTCCTACATACAATGCATATCATATATGCAGTCTTAAGCCACTTTAGTGCCAGTGGTATACTTTGATACTGTACTTGGAATTACTTTTTAAAACTGAGTAGAAATTATGTACTTATCTTCCAAGATATCAATTATATACTGTAAATAACTCATCATGTGTAGGACACTCCTCAAGTGATTTTCATGTATGTACGTGTGTATGTGGGTGTATGTATCTATTTGTGTGCAACCAGTAACTGCTATTTTGAATAACCCTCGAATGCCTCCTTAATAACATGCAAAATGCCTGAGGATAACATATATAATAATAAATATTTAGTTTAGAAACTTCAGCTTAATCTGGTAAGAATTTAAGAGCCTGTAAGATATGAGTGGTGATTGAGAGAACTAATATCAGTAGAGGACAGATCTACTTTACTTTATATTTAGAGTGAACAGGAAGTAAAATCCAGGTGGCTATACTAGCCAAAATAACTGGTAGAGTGAAAGATGAAACAAATTTAGAAAATGACACCTTCCCAGGTATATTGCAGCTACCATGTTATAATGACAGTTGCCCTCAGAGATGATCAATAACAAATATATAAATTAAGAGTACAAAATAAGCAGTTACATAATGTATGGATGTATTTGGAAGAGACATTTTCTACAGGAGTCTTGTTCCTCCACACTATACAGTAATCTTTCCCCAACAAAGTATATGACCAACATAAGAAGCAGTATAGATTTTTGACAACAATATTATCAGTCATTAACATACTTTTTATCCATGTACAGATTGTATGCGTTACCCAGTATCTGAGGAACTCTTAGGAGTGAAGAATTTCTAAAGAATATTTTTTTTGTATACTGGTTCATAGGCATGCTAGTAATGTGTAAATGGACAGCATGGTGTAGTTAGCACTAATTTTATAGCATTAGTGACCATTTATTTAGTTTTGTTATATAAGTATGATGAAAACCTGAATGAAGTGAACACTTGGTCATGACAACTATGGAGAGTTTAGGTATAAGTTGTAAAACACTTGTATACTCCCTGCTGCTCAGTGAAGACTTGAGCGTGCTCACCACTTAACTGCAGTGCATTTCTTCAACCTACTTAGAGAATAGTGCAGTTCAGTGATGCATCAATTTTAATTAGGGAATATTTTGTATTATTTATTTGATAACTTAATAAAAAATTGAAATGAATCATCTTTACTGAGTCAGGTAAGATGTTGAAATACAGTCTTTAATGCATAAGATATATATTTATATCCAGGTGCAAAAAATATGGTTTTATGAATACCTCTGAAAATATTTCTTTCACCTCATTTCTTATTCTCTGATAACGTAGTAATGAAGAATTGTCTTAAATCTGCTCAAACTTCCAAAGGAGGAGAAACATATTGTCATTATACAACTGTTGGTGCAGTTCTCATCAGAAGATTTTTAAAATAAAATATAACCCTGACACGCTGCATGACTCGGGTACATAATATATCCTGGGTGTTATGCTGCCGATGATCTCTCTTTAACATTAAGGAACGTTTGTACATGTTTTAAGGTCATTCTCAGGTCCCCCTCTTTCGGAGTCTTGTGTCGGGGGACTGAGATATTAAGCACCTTCCTCCCCCTTTCTCCTGTGGAGCGTCGGGGGAGTAGGGACAAAGACCAAATAACCCCTCCTCCTGTGTAATCATCAGGGGGTTGAGTGATAGCTGTAGGTCTTCCTGTGTACCTGCGGGAGCTCTGTGAATATCTGCTGTGTCCCCTGCCTAGCGTCGCGTGTACAGGGGATTGGATGAAAGCTGCATCTCCCCCCTCCCTCCCTGTGTTACCGCCGGAGTTGTGTTCATTATGTTCCAGACCGCTCGTCAACCACCAAAGATTCTGAGCCTCTTCACCGCATGATGCCCCTCTGCCTGCTGGCCCCTCCATCACCTCCCACGTGTGTCTTCCTGTCTTACTCTCGCTAAATGATAAGCTCTTGCTTTTTGATCCAAGTCATGCACAAACTCACACTGTATGTTCATCTAAGTTGTTTTATTAACCATAATCTCTAGTTTCATTACAAATAACAGGGAATAATTATTCTATTCATTTTGGTGTAAGACCTCTGCACAGGTACATTACAGTACTAATTTAAAATAACTAATGGTACTAATGAATTAAAAAAAATTTCTTTCCAGGCATTTATTTTATTGATTTTAGAATTATTTTCTGTGTACTGTATTATCTTCTCTGAACACTGCACAATATTGAAGGAAATAATATCAATGTTAGGGATAATTCAAATATTTTCCTTTTCTTTTATTTATTTGAATGTTTATTTACTTCAGTATAATTTTGTTGATTTTGGGGTCTTTCCGGTATGTCATCTCAGCACATCATCTTTCATCTTCCTCTCCCACCAGTTTGCCCTGTTCCTTGTGTCTTCCCACTTGTCTCCTGCCCGACCCTTGCCCTCTCACGTGTGTCTGTTTCATTCCCCTTAACATCCTTAACTAATTTCTTGTCTAGCATTCCTACCTTTTGCACTTTTCTTTAATAATTTTCTTCCTCTTCCCATCTTTCTGAATCCCTCTCTTCTTATCAGTCCTTTGTTGACCATGTCCTCCCCTCCCCCATCCCTCCCTCCCATTATTCCTCATACTGTACTCTGTCCTTCCTCTTCCTCCTCCTCCTGCTCTTCACTTCTTCATCCCTCTCATGTTTCCTTTATCTTGTCAATTGTATTATCCTTCCTGTGCCTCCTTACCTCTAATAGTTCATACTCTCCACCACCAGCCCCCTCCTCCCCCACCACTACCCTCCTGCCCTGCTCCTCCTCCCCCACCACTACCCTCTCCTGCCCTGCTCCTCCTCCCCCACCACTACCCTCTCCTGCCCTGCTCCTCCTCCCCCACCACTACCCTCCTGCCCTGCTCCTCTTCCCCCACCACTACCCTCCTGCCCTGCTCCTCTTCCCCCACCACTACCCTCCTGCCCTGCTCCTCTTCCCCCACCACTACCCTCCTGCCCTGCTCCTCTTCCCCCACCACTACCCTCCTGCCCTGCTCCTCTTCCCCCACCACTACCCTCCTGCCCTGCTCCTCCTCCCCCACCACTACCCTCCTGCCCTGCTCCTCCTCCCCCACCACTACCCTCCTGCCCTGCTCCTCCTCCCCCACCACTACCCTCCTGCCCTGCTCCTCCTCCCCCACCACTACCCTCCTGCCCTGCTCCTCTTCCCCCACCACTACCCTCCTGCCCTGCTCCTCCTCCCCCACCACTACCCTCCTGCCCTGCTCCTCCTCCCCCACCACTACCCTCCTGCCCTGCTCCTCTTCCCCCACCACTACCCTCCTGCCCTGCTCCTCCTCCCCCACCACTACCCTCCTGCCCTGCTCCTCTTTCCCCACCACTACCCTCCTGCCCTGCTCCTCCTCCCCCACCACTACCCTCCTGCCCTGCTCCTCCTCCCCCACCACTACCCTCCTGACCTGCTCCTCTTCCCCCACCACTACCCTCCTGCCCTGCTCCTCCTCCCCCACCACTACCCTCCTGCCCTGCTCCTCTTCCCCACCACTACCCTCCTGCCCTGCTCTTCTTCCCCCACCACTACCCTCCTGCCCTGCTCCTCCTCCCCCACCACTACCCTCCTGCCCTGCTCCTCTTCCCCCACCACTACCCTCCTGCCCTGCTCCTCTTCCCCCACCACTACCCTCCTGCCCTGCTCCTCCTCCCCCACCACTACCCTCCTGCCCTGCTCCTCTTCCCCTACCACTACCCTCCTGCCCTACCACTTTATGTTGCGTATAGTTGTCTCCCAACTGGCGGAGACGAGTAGGGAGCGAACATTGGGTTTCTTGTCGCGTCATACCTTGCTAAGAGAATCACATCTCTTCCATGCTGCTTCGATGATAGAGTAGAGCATCTGCTGCCGTTTGTTTCTGTCAACCTCATGCTACTAGAGCGTATTAATGGATCTAGTCGAGTCGCAAAATGATCATTGTTAAAATAAATACCAGAAAGAGGACTGTCAATACATTATCTTTCAACCTACACGAACCAACCAAACATAAGCAAACCCAAACAAAACTATCTTAGAATTGTTAGATTGGGTTTGTTACAAAGTTTTGTTAGGTTCAAGTCATCTGCTTTCAAAAAATTAAGTAATGGTTTACCTGTCATGTTCATGGTATTTTTTCTACATTGGCTGTCTTGCAGTCGAGCCCTCAAATTTTCTTAGAAGAACGACCGGTATTCGCCTTAACGCGTTCGTGAAGGTTCCTTTTCTGGAAGTCGACATGGATTATTGATAACACTGACCCCATTTATATTCAGCAAGTGTATTTTTAAATATATATTTTTTTATCTCGAGGATTTTCTTTAAAATTTTGTAAGGAAAACATTATAAAAAACATTTATTTTGAGGTTCCTTGACGCTCAGAAACACAACCTACACGACTTGGGCGCTGATCTGTGTCATGGCGATGACGCTGTAGTTCTGTGTTGCTCATCCCTGGCCACTCACCTCCTTCACACCAATATTTGTTTTATTCACGTCATCCTGTCATTACCAACTCCTTTTTGTATTCTTTAAGAACATTCATGGTCAACATTCCATAACTGTCGTATACAGAAGACATAAGATAACATTTGGCTCTGCTCTTGCTGATGTAAAAACAAAAAAAGATATTCATCGTGGTAAATATCCCAGTAAAATATAATATTTGGGGCTGGTTTTGAAGTTAGTTTGGTGTATATTCCTCGTAACTGAATATGTAAAAATTCATCTGTTTGACTTATGGTGGAACATATGTATATCACTCAAAACAACATCAAAATTATACTAAGTACCTTTCCTAGACATGTTCACTCCAGTTTGAAGATAAAATTTACCAAGAAAATCTCTCGGAAAAGATTTCCTAGATTAATTTTGTCTCCAAACATGTGTTAAGTGGATCTATATAGTTAAAATATGCTCTCTGTATAAGTTTGATGCTCTATTTGGACATTAGTTATGTGTTTCATCTTTAGTGAGCCAGGTTAGTACAGTACATTCTAACATCAATTACGAGCAATATTCATCATGCGAATTATTAAAAATCCAGACTCTGGTATTGGTTTACCAGGTCGCCAAGATATTTGAGGAGCAATAATGACCATTTTGTGTGTGTGTGTGTGTGTGTATTCTATTCATTTAAAGCCTTCATAATTCTGTACAAGTGATAAGATAATGTGACATCACATTGTGCCATCATCACGCCTCCTTCACTTCTGTTTCCCACAACATGGATAAGGTCACACTACATCACTCATGTATCATAAGTGCGTATGTTGCCAGGGATAAAATTAGAGTGCATCCCGAACATGTAAGTGACCAGAGATGAGCACTAGATGCCGCAAGAGTCATTGGTGATAACGTATTCCATACAAGAGTAGTCGTCTGCAGAACAGCGGGCATGTTATGCCCAGCTGATCCCAATATAGTGATATAGTTGTAGTCTTTCTGTATTGCCAGTGCACTATAGGAATCTAAACCCTGTTATATGTGTATGTAATCAAGATTATTTTGTAGTAAGGAGAAGGTAATTATGTAGTTACTGTATAAAAAAGTGTGGTTCCTGCTTTTAATAATAATGTATACAGCCAGTGTTGCATAAAGTTCAAAAGTCACACTTGGCTATGTTCTGGTAGTCTTGTGATCTCTAAGACAGTATCAGAGGTAATGAGACAGGACAGAAGTACAAGGTATCTGCCCTTGATAACACTGGCACCTGGGTATACGCTTGTTGACTCGGAGCATAGCGAAGGTGTACTTGTGTGTGACTACCACAGAGAGGGAAATAGCTCAAAATGTCCTGTAAACACTTCAGTATGACTGCTTTTGCCTCTGCGTTCATTAACATATATATATATATATATATATATATATATATATATATATATATATATATATATATATATATATATATATATATATATATATATATATATAATGTACTGTATTGCAACAAAGTTCTTGTCATGATCACTGTGGCAAAGACTAAACTTAACATAAATTTACATCGACTTGGGGTAATCTTTGGCAAGTTATAACTTGAAGAATATACTTCTGTTGAGCCCAGCCAATGTTTAGACTAATGATATGTACCATGGCTTTACCTCCACGAAACACAAAGCCTCCAACTATGTCCTCCGGCTTCTTACTCTTTACCACAGTGCACGGAAATAATGCAGATAGTTGTGGAAGTTGATGGTTAGACACTATGTTGGGGGCACAAGATCAGTAGAAACACTATGTGGTGTCTGTTGTAAACCAAATTTCTGACTAGAGCAGGTAAATAATATAACGGGTTGATATCTTGTCCTTTCAGTGAAGCTGAAGTTTTCACTGACTGTGTGAATCTATATATTCTTCCTAGTATATTTCTTGTTTACAAAGATGAACACTTTCTTGCAAGACGCTGACTACATGCACAGATGCTGCATGTGTAAGCGTTCCGGGTCCCTTTATCCTCAGGTTAGCCAAAACGGCCATTTCAATATGGTCTTGTCAGAGCCGCTACTCCATGTAAAATGTAAATTATAAATAGTTGAACAGAGGAAACCTATTCAGAAAACGTATGACAGTAAGTATAAGTTACTCAATGTACACGTCAACCATTGTTGTCAGACCAAGAGACTGATGCCGAAACTTTAGGCCTAAATCTAACCGCATTTTGACGTCATCACCAGGTTACTTTATGCCTACACCTGCATCTCAAATTTTAAAATGTATTATAGCAATCTTGAACTTTTTGTTGAAAAATTTCATTGATCATTACACATTTAGAGATTACTGTCGATAAAAATTGTGCGTACAGGTAAAATAATACTGTAATACCTGTACCCTAAAATTTCATCTTATATATGACTTACCAAGTAGTTATCCAAGCACGTTAATCAAGCTTTATTTTGATAAAGCTGCATCCGAACATAAATTTAATTCTATAACATTACAGTACAGGTTTTTGATAATGAAAATTGAATTCAGAACAAATTAAAGTAACTGCTCCAGTAGTGTGGAGGTTAGTGGCCCAGCAGCAAACTAATGGACATCTAGCATACCAAGGGGCTGTGAGATGGCGGTGTTATGTGCTGGATGATAGTGATAAAGATTTCGGATCCGGCATCATTATTTGTTATGTGTAATCAAGCCAAGTTAACGTGAATTAAAAGGTGGTTACCACAGACCCTCATTGTTAATACTGCCTAATAGGTTATATAGGACATTTCAATCTAGTGCTCTAATATCATTATTAATAAATTTTCCTATTGTGTCAGTCAAAAACGTTTTGGGTTTGACTTGCATTTTCACAGCTCTCAGAACAATGTCAATATCAGTGGTTTATGAAAGCTTATCTGGACAAGATAAACCCTTCAAGTGACGTTTATAGGTAGGGCGGCTCTGTGGCTAACCAGTAACTTGAGGCATATTTCCTTGAATTATGAATGTGTACATCAACTGAGAATGTTTATATATGTATATAAAGAGGAACATTCTTCAACGCACCATAACTGATTGAGAAATGTTTGATATAATAATAATAATAATAATAATGTACGATAACTTCAAAGGAACATTCTCTAAATGAACACCTGATGAGAAAATGTACTTTCATTTAAAGTATGGAGGATGATCAATTTGTAGTCTTGTAGTAGAGAACT
Source organism: Homarus gammarus (assembly GCA_958450375.1). NCBI lineage: Eukaryota > Metazoa > Arthropoda > Malacostraca > Decapoda > Nephropidae > Homarus > Homarus gammarus. The sequence goes on along the minus strand of CAUDMG010002087.1, from coordinate 1,506,057 downwards.
ATAGTTACTTTCAGAGTGGGTAGTGTTACGATAAGTGTTGGTAATGTTCTAGGTAGCAAGGGTGTCTATCTAATCTCTGAAATTGTAAGTAAATTCACTATAGAGTATATTTTAGTTCACAAGTGTTGTAATATCCACTTTAGGTACATTGTATGTACAATTTATTAATATTTAAACTTCGCCTCCGTCACTCTCTGAAATCTAGAAAAAGTATTTCTGAACGAGAATTGTAGAAACTTTAGTTGTTTCCTGGATGATCTTACAACAAGTTGCAGTGTCTGTAAAGATAGTTTAGAATATTTCTTCTAGGTTTCAAACTTGGACAAGGTTGGAGTTGAGATGAATATGACTGACTGTCAACAAACACCGATAGATGATCTTAAAAGATTGTAGTGTAAAATGGTAAATGAAGTTGCCATAAATTTTTGCACATACTATTCTTAAGTGTAAATATGTTTGAATAATTGTGTAGAAAATTTTTAAGGTTTGATTAGATTTTTTCTTTAACTTTGTAAACAGAGCTGGGAGTAGTGTGTGTCTATGTTAGTCCGGTGAAGCAGCTTAATCTAAACTCAAGATATGTAACACATAAGAATGAAAAAATAGAAGCTAATAATGATGATGACTTAACTTCTTAAGTACGTTGACAGCACCTTGAGTACGATGACTTACTTCTCGAGTAAACTGAAATAACCCTTGAGAATGAGGTCTAGTGATCATACTCTTAAGTGTTGAAGCATCATCTTCTATTTAGTTTTATCAGATTTATATTCATATTTATAATCGACAATGAAGACACATTTATGCTTAAAGTTGAACTTGTACGGAATCTGGCTTTAGAAGTACAGTACTGTATATGTACATACAGTACAGTATCTTTAATGTTCCCTCATATAAGTATTGTACAGTACTCTGGGTTCATCCCCCTTCAGTACAGTACTCTGGGTTCATCACCCTTCAATACAGTACTCTAGGTTCATCTCCCTTCAGTACAGTACTCTGGGTTCATCCCCCTTCAGTACAGTACTCTGGGTTCATCACCCTTCAGTACAGTACTCTGGATTCATCTCCCTTCAGTACAGTACTCTGGGTTCATCTTCCTTCAGTACAGTACTCTGGGTTCATCCCCCTTCAGTACAGTACTCTGGGTTCATCTCCCTTCAGTACAGTACTCTGGGTTCATCCCCCTTCAGTACAGTACTCTGGGTTCATCCCACTTCAGTACAGTACTTTATTTCATTTAGCCATCTTACTATTGTACTCTTGTTTTGCACCAGTTCAGGCTTCTCATCAGTAAATATAAACATTGAAGCTTCCAACAGAATGATTGGTTAGAATAACAAGGCATAAGCATCGTGTACCACCTGTTCGAAGATTCTTTGGTGATTAACTAATAATAGCTGATATAAATAAATGAAATAGGTGCCTGAATTTTGCATATTGAACAATTAACAAAAAATTGCTGTCAGCACCCATCACCTTTTTTAATACTGTATTGCCAAGAGATTCACAAATTTGTAAATTTGATAAATAATGTTATTCCAGGAATTAAATTTATTTACCTCATGAAATCTTTGAATCCGGCTGCTTGACGTAAATGCATTAGCCTACTGCACCAGCTTATGTTTAGGTTCCAAAATTTAATTTATAATTACAGGCGAACTCTATGTCCTTTAACATCATCTTGGTGCTCAGCGGGATGTGAACCACACACGTCTGTCTGATGCCCACATCTACCCCCAAATTATTAAGACAGTACAGTACAGTATTCGTAAAAGGAATTTTTTATCAAGATATTCGCTCATCACGAGATTAGTGATGCCATGAGGGTTAGCAGATTAGCTGACATGACTGATCGAAAAATCCCAAGTTGTCTTAGATAAAGGTAAATAATGAAGATGAGTGATGTTTTTGATCTGGAGTTCCTCTCATGAGCACACCATATGTGGAAGCCAAGATATGTAAAGACAGATGTTTCTTACCATGCAGAAAATGAGAGAAATCTGTCACAAATTTTAGAAAACGTGTATGTTGGCTAAGTGTTTTGTATGGGACAGTGATCGCTGTATGTGTATGAAATAATAAAGTGTTGTGTTGTAATACATAATGAGTATTCTTTTCCGAAGTCTGTTGTACATTTAATTATACTTTTAGATAGTGCAGGTTGGACCTCGCTAATCCAGGAAGCTAGGGACCAGACCACTTACAGAGTAGCGAAAATTCTGAATCATCAAAGACAAGGTTAAAAAATGCAAAATAATGCATAAAATGTACTACTGTATTACTGTCTAATTTCTTCAGTATAGACATCTTTTCTAAAATAGTTAATGTCACATGATTATATTTCACCTCATTACAATGACTTCCATTGCTTGCTGGTCTCTTAGGAGGCATATTTAGGGGTAAATTATTAGTACAGTGCAGTACGGTATATAAAGGTAAAATATTGACAACAGCCATAAGAAGTGAGCTATGACACCGTCCCGAACCATTGAAGCTGCCAGACTATCGGGTCCCGGATTAATGGGGTCCAGCCTGAATGTATATTTCTGAATTACTTCCAAATACCTTATTTCGGTGTAAATATTCATAAGGCCATTTTGGCCAAAAAATAGATTTTATTCAAAATCTCGGTATAGGTACTCCTGGGCATGCTAATTCTGAATCTATGGTCGACAATTCGATTGCTGCTAAATATGATAATAATAATAATAATTTGCATTTTGGCAACTTTACTGAGGATAGCTGACAAAGCCATCAGATGCTTATATCCAGCAAGGCCCTTTAGCCAGGAGCATCTGAGCTGTTAACAGTCTAGTATAGCGTGTGTATGTGGCGCAGTTAGTCAATTTTCTCTTTCTTTAGGACCACATATACACACGTATAAAAAGGAGATCTCGCACTCAGGGTGGAGGTGAGAAAGCAAACTCAGAATAGCGTTAACTCCATGTATATTGTATATACAATGTTGTGCTGGGGAGTTGCTGTGTGGTGAGGAGCTTCAGGTGCGGAGGTGTTGTCAGCTTGAGAGCGTTGAGTTGAATGACCCTCCCGATCGATCGATCGATGGGTGAAGTAAAGTATGAAGAGATCTTGATGCTGGTGCGTAGATTGGTGGTGCGGGAACTGGACTTGAAGAATAATGGTGGAATTTGGAGGGACTTAGGGTTGGTGGATAGTGCAAGAAGAAAAGCGAGGAAATTGGAAAATAGTAGTAGAATGAAGGGGGGTATTTATACAATCCTGCCTGCTCAAGGTTGGAGGTGTGATATGAAAGTCGAGGACGGCAGCTGGCCAATCAACGAGCGACTCGAGGACGGATGGCTGTGGTAAGAGAGACGCTGCTGATTGACTGAAGCGAGGACAGCGACGCAGTTGTAGGGAGAGTAAGCCACGACACTAGCATTAACCACTTGCCTACAGGTCCCCTCTAAGCTTAATAAAATCGTCCGGCATTAACCAAAATATAATATCAAAAGTGGCGTTCTCTTAGTGAAGGGGTTAATATCAATTGCTGATTTTGTAACAGTGGAAAAATAATTTGAAAGAAGGTTAAAAATTACTTTTGGAAAAGCTGATCTTTCTCGATTTACCCTGCGTGGGGGATACAGCCAGCAGCACCCTAGCCTGGGGCAAAAGGGTTAAGAGTTCTATAAAAAATACTGACGTTTATATTTTGAAAAATCATGTTGTCAATTTACTGTTAATGTAGTGATTGTGGAAGTATCTTGCGTGGGGGAGTCTTCAACTAAAATAATTAAGGCATTATTGGCAAAAAACACAGTGACAAAATTTACACAACTTAAGGTAATTAATAATATTATAGAGTAATTTTATCATTTTTAGAGAGTTTAAAAATAAATATAAGGTAAAAACTATTCCCTTGTGAAAACCGTAACAGGGATGTCCTCGCCCCTGGAAGGTCCTCAGGGGGCATTTGTTTTTGCACTAGTTAGAACTCTGAGAGATATGACGCTAAATAAATACACCGCCCATCACATTTCTAGTATCATTCCATCCTGAAATTGAAAATGAGAATAAATATCAAACAGGAACTCATAAGTTGGGGTGTTGTGCTGACTGATTGCTCTGTTCTCCTATTGGCTGTAATTTGGTGTGTTTACATTTAGCCCACCAATCACAGTTAAGTATGGGATTGCTGGATGTATGCAATATGTATGACGCCTCAATACATCCCTTGGGGGCTCCGCCGCCCTTGTGAGGGCCCCTAGGATCGCCATAACCACTAGCAGGGCTGCTGGGGTGCCACTTCCCCTGGGAGGGTCCTTGGGGTAGCCACCGCCCCTGAAAGGTCCCCTGGGAGTGCTGTCACACTTGGGAGGGTCCTTGGGGGCACCGCCGTCCTTGTGAGGGCCCCAAGGGGCGCCATCGCTATTAGCAGCGCCCCTGGGGTTGCCACCTTTCCTGGGAGGGTCCCTATTGGCGCCACAGCCCGCGGAAGAGCCCCTGGGGGCGCCACCGCCCCTGGAATGGCCCCTGTGGGCGCCACCGACCCTGGAATGGCCCCTGGGGGTAGTGCCGTTTTTGGGAGGGCCCTCTAGGGACATCTACGCCCATGTGAGTGCCTGTAAGGGCACCTCCTCATCTGGGAGGACCCCTGGGGGCGCCAACGCTTTTGAAGGGCCCCTGGGGGATCCACAACTCTTGGGAGGGCCCCTTGAAGCGCCCCCGCTCATAAGAAGGTGCTTGGGGACGTTAGAGCTCCTGGAAAGTCCTCTGGGGGCAGTTGTTTTAGCACTAGTTGGAACTCTGAGAGATATGACGTTAAATAAATACACCACCCATCACATTTCTAGTATCATTCCATCCTGAAATTGAAAATGAGAATAAATATCAAACAGGAACTCATAAGTTGGGGTGTTGTGCTGACTGATTGCTCTGTTCTCCTATTGGCTGTAATTTGGTGTGTTTACATTTAGCCCACCAATCACAGTTAAGTAAGGGATTGCTGGATGTATGCAATATGTATGACGCCTCAATACATCCCTTGGGGGCTCCGCCGTCCTAGTGAGGGCCCCTAGGATCGCCATCACCACTGGCAGGGCCCCTGGGGGTGCCACTTCCCCTGAGAGAGTCCCTATTGGCGCCACAGCCCGCGGAAGAGCCCCTGGGGGCGCCACCGCCCCTGGAATGGCCCCTGTGGGCGCCACCGACCCTGGAATGGCCCCTGGGGGTAGTGCCGTCTTTGGGAGGGCCCTCTAGGGACATCTACGCCCATGTGAGTGCCTGTAAGGGCACCTCCTCATCTGGGAGGACCCCTGGGGGCGCCAACGCTTTTGAAGGGCCCCTGGGGGATCCACAACTCTTGGGAGGGCCCCTTGAAGCGCCCCCGCTCATGAGAAGGTGCTTGGGGACGTTAGAGCTCCTGGAAAGTCCTCTGGGGGCAGTTGTTTTAGCACTAGTTGGAACTCTGAGAGATATGACGTTAAATAAATACACCGCCCATCGCATTTCTAGTATCATTCCATCCTGAAATTGAAAATGAGAATAAATATCAAACAGGAACTCATAAGTTGGGGTGTTGTGCTGACTGATTGCTCTGTTCTCCTATTGGCTGTAATTTGGTGTGTTTACATTTAGCCCACCAATCACAGTTAAGTAAGGGATTGCTGGATGTATGCAATATGTATGACGCCTCAATACATCCCTTGGGGGCTCCGCCGTCCTAGTGAGGGCCCCTAGGATCGCCATCACCACTGGCAGGGCCCCTGGGGGTGCCACTTCCCCTGGGAGAGTCCCTAGGGGCGCCACCGCCCCTAAAAGGTCCCCAGGGGGTGCTGCCGCACTTGGGAGGGTCCTTGGGGGCACCACCGTCCTTGTGAGGGCCCCTGGGGGTGTCATCTCTGCTGGCAGGACCCCTTAGGGTGCCACCGCCCATGTGAGGGCCACTGGTGGCGCCGCCGCCTCTTGGAGGGCCCCTGGGGGAGCCATCGCCGATGGCACGGCTTCTGGGGGTATCACCACCCTGGGCGGGTCCCTGGGGCGCCTCCGCACCGCGAGAGGGTCCCTGAGGTGCCACCACCCCTGGAAAAGCCCCTGGAGGCGCCGCTGCCCCTGGGATGGCCTCTGGAGGCGCCCCCGCCCTTGGGAGGGCCCTGTAGTTGCACTGCCGTTTCTGTGATGGCCCCTAGTGGCGCCTCCGTGTCTGGGAGGACCCCTTTGGGCGCCATCGCCGTCTGGGAGGGCCCCTGGCAGCGCCGTCACCCCTGTAAAGTCCCCTAGAGGGGCCTCTCTACCTGAGAGCGCCCCTGGGGGCGCCGCTTCCCTTGGGAGGGCCTTTGGAGTGCCGCCGGTCTCGAGATGGCCCCTGGAACCGCCATCGCCCCTGAGAGCGTCATCACCCCTGGAATCGCCACCGCCTCTTGGGGAGCCTCCTAGAGGCACCGCCGCCCTTATGTCACCTAGTTGGGCCTCTGCACCTGGGAGGGCCCCTGGGGACATCGCCGCCTTTGGGAGTGTCTCTGAGCGCCCTGCCACATCTGGAAGAGCTCCTGGTGGCACCACATCCCCTAAAAAGGTCCCAGGGATTGCCGACACCCCTGAGCCCCTGGGGTTACAGACGCCCTTGGAAGGATCCCCTAAGGACACTTCTGCCCCTGTGAGGGCCCTTAGGGGCACTTCCACATCTGGGAGGGCCCCTTGGGGCGCCGACGCCCTTGGGAGTGCCCCTGGGGGAGCCACCACCCCTGGGAGCACCACGGCTTTTGGGAGAACCCCTTGCAATGCAGCCGTCCCTGGGACCACCCCCACAGGCCTTGAATGGGCCTCTAGAGGTACCCTGGGTGCTTCACCGCCCCTAGGAGGGCTCCGGGTTTCGACACCGCTCCTGGGAGGGCTTTTGAGGGTGTCGCTGCCTTTGGGAGGATCCCTGGGGGGAGCCGCTGCCCCTTGGAGAACCCTTGGCAGCACCGCCTTCCTTGGGAGGGCCCCTGGGGGCATCACCGCCCCTGGGAGGGCTTTTGAGGGTGTCGCCACCCCTGGAAGGGCCGTTGTCCCTGGCAGGGCCCCTGGGGGCGCTACCACCCTTGAGAGGGCTCTTGAGGGTGCCACCGCCCCTGGGAAGGCCCCTGAGGGTGCCAACCCTGGCAGGGCCTTTGGGATCACCACCACCCATAAGGAGGGCCTCTGGGGGCATCGCAGCCCCTGGCAGGGCCTGGGGACTCCGCCGCCCCTGGTAGGGCATGTAATTATGTCTGACGAGGACTTCACAAAATTATAGGAAGATCTAAACCAATTTTTCGAATGGTCTGACAAATGGCAGATAAAATTCAATGTGGACAAGTGTAAAGTACTCAGTATAGGAGATATAAACAGGGAAACCAGATACCAGATGAACACCGATGTTTTACAGTAGAGAAATCTGACTGCAAGAAAGATTTAGGAGTAGTGTAATTATAAGTAGGAATCTTAAACCAAGTAAACAATGTGTATTTGCTCGAAACAAGGCTAACAAAGTACTTGGGTTCATACAAAGGGGTGTTAGTTACAAGACTAACGAGGTCATCCTAAAATTATATCATGCGCTTGTGAGACCTCACTAGGATTATGCAGTTCACTTCTGGTCACCGTACTACAGGATGGATATAGAATCCCAAGAAAGAATTCAGAGAATAACAAGACTAATCCTTGGCATTAGGAACCTTAAGTACAGAGACAGGTTAAAGAATCTTAATTTGCACTCCCTCGAGAGACGTAGAGTGAGGGGCGATATGATCGAAGTGTACAAATGGAAGTCAGGGCTAAACAAAGGTGACAGTAATGAATACTATTGTAGTGTATTTATTATTTTAATAAATACTATTATAGTGTATTTATCATCACTTAATAACTAATATTGTATTGTACAGTATTGTGTAGCAGCATATACCCTTGTTTATTCATTATTCACTTGTCTTAGTGTACAAGTAGCCAAATTGAGCCATAATATAACACTCAAAAAGGTAATAAATAACGTTGCTAGGAAGGTATCTTCTTATAAAATACTATACAGTGTGTTATAGCGACATGTGTTGTAAGCTGGTCTCCTGAAAGCTCTCACATGAATGCATCTTGAGTAAATAACCTTCTGATACAGCTTATCTTTTTATTTTCAAGCCATATTACAAATTACATACAGTACTATATTGCATATTTTCTCTATTACTGAATATGTTATATTAATCATGATGAACCATAAACAATAAGAGGCCAATCATATGAGACTATAATACTGAATCAATAAATAAATAAACCTGACGAATGCAGCAACATCTGATCAGCCCCAGCCTGCTTACATACTCGAGTGCCTTAGTTCTCAGTAGGCCTAAAACAAATCCCATTGGACCACTGTACAGTATTCAGTATGTGTTGTTCATTTCGTAAGGTTGTTTTTGTTAATCTTCTCCATTTCTTTAAGTCTTTGGGCCGATGATAGCCATGACCCCTGTACACTGTCCAACTTCCCTCCACCTACCCGAAAGAAAATGTGGTTTAGGGTACTCACAAGGTCTTTTCTTTAATTTATTTGTTTTTTTACTTTCTTGCAAATACAACAATGTTTTGTAATGATGGGAAGATTCTACTTTTGTGAGCTGCTGCAAACAGTCAACTTATAGAGGTGCTATTTCATTTCAGGACAAAAAGTTTCTAAAAAGATCAAAGTACTATAGCTAAAATATCACATGTACCACTGCACTGTACTGTATAAATGAAGGCTGGGCTGGAACTGGGCACCCACACTATGTAAAAGTTGCTTAGCATTTTAAACTAAAAATTTGTTTAAAATATCTAAACTTACAACAGGCGAGTGTAAACTTGATGAGGCATCTCTGTATAATATACAGTGTATATGTTCTTTAATAAACTAATATTAACAGTTAAAAAGAGTCGAGGATGCACAGTCTAGTTTGTTTTAAGTAATTCTTTCTGCTTCATTGACATCATTTTCTCAGCTTCCTGCATGTGGCTCTCTGCTATCTCTCGTACCTGTTGACAAGAAGATACAAAGATAAGATTAACAGAGACATTTCACATACGTCTCTAGTTAATGACTGACAAATGGATGAATGGAACACAAGGAAACATCATCAGTGAGCTTTAAGCGTAACAACTGGCAGCTTGCTCTTTCATTGGCTGTTCAGAGGCTGGGACTTCACAAACCACTTACCACAGAACCATGAAGCCATATAATAATAAATTAAAGTATCCTGTACAAGGTCTGTGACAGTTGGCGGACATTTCATCACCTGACAATTTGTAACATGATATTTTGGAGGTGATAAAGCCATGGTTAGGTGAGTGTAGGTTTATACTGAACTGCTGAAAAATTGTCCGTTGACAAAATGTCCGAGAACCGTCTGTGACATGCATATTAGAAGTCCTTGCCTCATTCCACTAACCTAACCTTATACACATGAGTTACTAAGATGTCAGATAATTACATATGTCCATGTTAAGGTCAATACAGCAGAAGCATTGTTTATACTGAGGCTATATTTATGAGAGATGCAAAATATTCAAAACCACTTCTGATTCTACAGTACCTAAATGGTTATATACAGTATATGATCTATCACTAGAAATTCTCAAAAAACATATCATGCCTTCTTATAGACACCCAGTAGGCCCTGTACGAAGTGTCTCAGGTGACCATTTTCTATTTAAATGTTGACATAATTACAGTGAATATTATACTATATACACAATCAAAAAAAATAGCATGCATGAAACAGAGACGAGACCTTCTGTTGTACGTCGTGAATCAGATCTTCGGACACCTGGCCTTCCTTTCTCTTAGCTTTACGGATGTACTGGTTCTGGGTCTCTCTCAGCTGATCTTTGCACCGATTATACAAAGTTTTTGCATTTTTTGCTAAATTTTCTCTATGCTCCTTTGTAACTCTGGAAAAAAAAGAGTTGGTTTTCATCTCTCTGCTGTCAAGATTACTTAAGATGAAATTCTTTTCTTAGGTTTACACAGAACAGTCACTACTAAGTAGCAACATATTCTGGATCATCAGAAGAATCTCCATCCCAGCTTATTTCAATAAAGATTAACCACCCTAACACTATTTGGGGGGGGGGGGGGGGATGAAGTTAGATTTGGTTAAATTTAAGGTAAAATAAATTGGGGTGAAGATTCTTCAGGTGATCCCATATTTCTTATCAAAACAAGAACTACAAGTGGGTACGTCACTTGTCCAAGCTGAAAACTGTGCTAAAACTCTCTACAGTATAGTATCTCACTAAGTCATCCCTGAGCCAACCTTGGCCACCTCACAAAACTCACTCCTTGTGTTCCACTGAAGACCAACTGTTAGAAATCTTGACCAGGAAAGACCCTACACTTTTCCCTCTTCAATAAAAACCAGCTTTAGGTAATGTGACAATAACCCACTTAACATTGTAGCTTGATGTGTTCCCCAAAAGTACAGTGTTATGTGAAACTACATTAAAAAATATCCCATAGCTTCCTATGTGATAGAATTGAGCCAAGATCCAGACAAAAAATGAAAAGGTCACATATTATGACTTAGTGACAAAATGTGGTTGTGGGAGTTGTGGGGATTATAAAGGGGCTATGGGTCAGCTATGGAGCCTCAAGTTTTTTCAAGCTGCTGCATAATAGTGAATCATACACTATGTTATATTTTCCCTTGAATCATGCACTATGTTATATGTTCCCTTGAATCATGCACTATGTTATATGTTCCCTTGAATCATACACTATGTTATATGTTCCCTTGAATCATGCTCTCACTGACCATCACCACGACCTCATCTGCAAATTTGGTGAGAAGCTTCTGCACCATCCTCGACACCGGCTCCTACTACCACCCGAGATCCCTCGTCCAAGAATTGCTGTTGGACACCACAACCGCATGCAGCTCATACGAGCACGAACTGATCGCTATAAGAACAGCTCAGTCCCAACCATTGTAAAAAATTATCAATAACTTGTAATCAACCAGTGTATTTACTCCCAGTCAATCTTACTTTTTGCACTGTCACTATGTTGAAATGCCCTGTAGTTTGAGCTTCTCCCCCCACCTAGTTATTATATATCATATTTGTATCACTTATGTTACTTGTATATAATTTGTATATAAAGAGACCCATTCCCCAATTACGTAACTGTATATTTTCAGCCTTCCAGCTACCATGCTCTTTCAATAAACCATTAATAATAATAATTATTATTATTATTATTTATTATTATTATTATTATTATTATTATATCAAATATGGTCACAAAAAAAGTATGATAAATATAGCTACATTAAAATAAAACAATTCCATTATCTTAAATACTGTATAGAAATAATCCTGAAAGCATCATGAAGATTATTGGTCATGAACTCTAAGGTAAAACAATTCAAAACACCCAACAGAACTAACAGATGGAACAATTAAACACCCAACAGAACTAACAGGAGGAACATATCAAAACACCCAACAGAGTTAACTAGCAGGTGGTGTGGTGAGCTATCTTTTGTAGAGCCCAGCTGCTAAGAGGAGGTGGCCAGAATGTATTTGTTGTCCAGTTGTTGATCTCAAGTGTGGAGTAAATACAACCAGGTCATAAGAGTCCACAACGATAAGTGGAGTTCCTTACTGGGTGTGTTATTCATCCGAGTATCCATGTACATAATCTCCTCAGTTGCATGGGCGTATGGAGTGAACAAGTGTATGAGGGTCGCCACTTTACTTGTCAGAGAATGTACAAAGTAGCGCAAGGAGGCTATTTGTCCGGATGCTATTGAAGTATGAATGTGGTGCTATTACTAAGAGTCCTCTTAGTAAGTAAGTAGGCTAAATTCTCAAGTAACCTGTAAGGGTGGTGCTCGAGTATGATACAGTACATGTAAGACTATAATGTGTGTCATTATAAAGTAAGCCAAGTAATAGTGGATGTTGAAAGGTGTAACTAATTGAGAAGAACAAAATGAGTGAAACCATGGAAATGATCCTTGTAGTTTTGTATAATTGAAAGTAGTCATAAACCTAACTTCATTTTAATAAACCATCTTCAATATATGTTGGAGGTATCATTATCCGAGCAATATTTTACCTTGTTTCTCCCCACATCTTGGTACCATTAATTACAGTCAACCACCGTGTCCTAACCCTCAAGCTATGCAACCACAGATAAGAGGTTAGGGGGTAGCTATGAGAAGTGAAGTAACTTAGAAATATTTAACATAAGAAATTAATAAAATAAGAAATAGAAAGAAAGAAAGTTTGAGAGAACCAATTACAAAATAAAAAAATTTAGAGAGAAAAGTAGTGGGATAGAGAATAAATAAAATTTAATTAAACTAGAAAAGAATCTCCTATAGTGGAACAATTTAAAACACCCAACAGAACTAAAAGGCTTTACACTTCTATAATGTATACACAACAATGTCAAAAAATATAAGGTAACCAATAGCACATGGTGTGTGTATGGTAGACAGGATATTGGCCACTTCATTACAGTATTAGGGAGTCTATTGCTCTGGTCATACCCTAACTTACTGCTTCTTATAACACACTAGAAAATTAAAAGTTTAGTGCAGTATATATTTTGTGACTGGTCAAATAGGTTCCAGTCCTAAAATGCCTTAACCTAACCGGAGAGATATTCATTCGGCCAAAAATAACTTGGGGTAACCTGGAAGAATATAGTTGAAATCCTCGTGAGGTTTATTGACCACAGGCCTATTGTAAGGTAATGTACTATTTTTTATGATATTATTATTGTAATGATATTCCTGAAGAAGTTAACTTAATCTACACCTAGAGCTAACATAGATGATCCATGGGTAGTTGTGTCTATTGATGATGGACACACACATATTCCTCTGTTAAGTGTTCCTTAGGTAACGCAAGAACTTACTTAGGAAGAGGAACGTATAGTGTCGTTCCCTCCTGCTGTGGGTTAAGATTCATTCCTGCCTCCTGGATGGCTTTGATGATCCCAGTTAAAGCTTGGGGGAAGGCCGATGCATTGATGACCAACATGTGTGAAGACTTGCGGGACACCTGTGCAACTTCATTCAGAGGATACTCGTCCCCCTCCAGTTGTACGGAAAGATTTTCTATACTGCCTAGTGTAAAAAATGAAGAAGAAATATAAATAATTACCTTCATTAACTAATTTTCAATAGAATAAATAAAAATAATTATCATCATTCACTAACTTTCAACGGAAGAAGAAATAAAAGTCATTTCCTTTATCCACCAAATTTCAATACTTGTACATTTTTTCCTGTTCAAACGAGGGGAAAATGCACAGTAACCTACCTCTAAAGTTAAAATCCGTTCATACATCTTCATACTTTCCTCTATACTAAAGCCTTTCTCATTCACACATTCCCTCATCTATCTTCATACCTTATTCTTGAAGATCTTATTTCTCATGTGAACTTTTTAGCAAGCTTTCATAAACAAATCTCTGAAGGGATAAAACACCGAGTTGGGGAATAATATAACAATCTATGGAAAAAAAACAGAAGACTAATCATGAATACCCAATTTTATGGAGAAATGAGAAACACAGTGGTTCTCATATTACAATTTTCTTGTACTATGGGAAATTGTTGTCCTTAGAGATAGAAGTGTGGATGTCCCTTATCTGAGAGACAAACTGGCTCACTCCTAGTACAGTATTCTCCTGAAGACTCAACCAATGGACATCTTGCCTTGGAGAGAAATGAACTCTAAATGCTCACTAAAAACCAAACCTTACCTACATTATGACCCTTTTTAATGTTCCTATCCATACTGCTCTTATAGATGGGTTCAAACTAATCCATTCATCTAAATACATCACACAGAAAATTATTTTGTCTTACAGTAAATGGTCTACAAAAAAAATGAAAACCTGGTGAAGATTCTTGGAGCCACATAAAACCCAAAAGGAAGTAGCTTGAACTGGTAATGGATTTCATTAAAACCAAGAGGTAAAAACTTTTTAAATTGCCTATGAATAGGAACATGTTGGACGGCAGCCTTGAGGTCAAAATAGGCTGAGCAAAAATTCCTCTTTAAGCTTTGTCTCACCTGCTTGAAAGAGGCTGTCCTAAACCAACTTCTAGGCCTACAGGGAAGGTACACACTATATGCAAGTGTTTACAGTAACAAGAAAGCACTTAGTTGTCGAATATGCCAGACCAGGTGAACAGAACAGAACCACCCTGGTTAAAGACGTGAGTGGATCTGAAGCACATGATCCTGATGATGTCATTTTATACCTATACCTATGTCAACAAGTGAGAACACGTGAGAGGATTCGAGTATACAGTACAGTTAGTGTTTATGCTCGGCAGTAAAGACTCTTCATCCGTTTTCAGTAAGAAAGTGAACGATTATCTAATATTTTACTTCAACTGATTATATTACATTCTAAACACACAAGTTGGGGCCCCGGAGCCTAGTGATTTAACCCTTTACACTTACTAGCTACACAGAGTTGTTCCTGACAGATGGTTATAATAACTACACTCTCCTAACACACCTGCAGAAGTTCTAAGAGAGAGGTTCTTGATATAATCTTGTTTGAGGTTTTCCACCGTTTCTGAAAACTGGTTTCGCATATGTGTGACGTTCAACACTTCGGACATCTCCTCATCGGACAAGTGGACTTTTGTTTTCTTATCTGCAAGACAATAAACAAAATGAACACAACCTGAGATTGGTTCACTAATTTGTTTGACTAAAAAAAAAAAAAGAGGAAACACACAGTGTACAACCTAACCAAACATAACCTCATTCCCCCAAATAGTGTTAGGGTGGTTAATCTTTAGGTGAAATAAGCTGGGATGGCAATTCTTCAGGTGTTTCAACAAAAATTTATACAATCTTGTAAAGATAAGAAGGTAAATACAATAATATTAAAGTACAGTATAGATAGTCCTCGCTTATTACAAATTTTCATAAAGTATGAAAAATTTTAATTTGTAATAAGTGGGGTCTACCTGAACTATACTTTAATATTATTATATTTATCTTTTCATCTTTCCAAAATTGTTACTTATGTTACTTAAGTAACATTGGCAAAATGTTACTCGAGTAGAAGTAAGAGTATCCAAAGTTCAATGTACTCAAGTAGAATTAAAAAAGTTTCTCATTCATAAAGTACTCAAGTACTGAAAGCAAAAGTAACAACAAAATTATTATTTGTCTCAAATATTAAAATAAATCCACAGTAAGTTATAAAAACCAGTTAACTAAAGATAAAAATAAAAGACACAGCATTACACATGTTTATTTGCAAATCTTTCTATTGAGATTAATCAATAACTGATTCTGAATTATGACTGTCCAATCAGGATCTTTTAGGCCTAAATATAAGCCCAGCATGACCTACCAAAAGAGAATACCTTCAGCCGCTCTTCTCCCTACAATCCATAGCAGGGATAGTGAACTGGCTGAAAATATATCCATCCAACACTATGATCACTTTCTTCCTTATCCGCACAAGTATCGTCAATGTGGACTTATGGTCCGCAAACATAATGTTGTCTCTGCTTGCATTAGATTAGCATACAGACCTATCTGGCAGGTATCTGAGGTGGGGGATGACCCTCACTTCTTTTCCTGTTAACTCTGTAACAAACTGTCCCAACACCAACACTCTTCAACACTATTGCCTTGACTGTCCCACTGTCAGGGACCTCCTACCACAGGACGAGTCACTAAACGCTATATGTCACCATGTACTTATTCGTAATAATTTAGATTTAATTCTTGTATGCTATCCACGCTTTGGTGGGTGCTGACTCCTATTGTCCTTAAATCATAACAATATTATCTTCATATCATGTCATAGCGTGTCCTGCGACAAGTATCAATGTATTAGTGTCTGACAACATGGTCTTGTGACTAGGCTTGTCGCTCCGAGGTGTAATAAATTAATTAAACAGTAAATAATAAGCCCAGCAAGACTAAACAGACGCTCACAAGCAGCAGATGTAGGTCGTGGGATGTTAAGCTTGAGATATAAGTCACATAATGTCAGGAAAGACCTCAGTAGCTCCATTCCATCCTCAGGGCATGCCGAGTAGCTATCAAGCTCCTTCACTTGGGGAGCTTGTGGAAGAATGTTGCCTCCATAGTGGCTGAGTCTGACTAAGACTCACTATGAACTGTCCCTCTAATTGGGATGTGGCTGTGTGATGTCACTTTTCAATTGTAACAGACAAGTGGCTGAAGTTTTTGCACCATGTAACATCTGGAAGGTGCTGGGGAGGGGGGGGGGTGGTACTTAGTTATTTTAGCAGAATTTTAAACACACTCAGTCTTACACATATGTATAGATATATACAGATATCTAAGATGGAATTATGCAAATCATTTTAGAATCACAGCCTCTTTGTAATTCATTTTAGGTACAGGTATATGAAAAGAGCAACTGACATCTAACAGGAAGACCAAGCCCCCGAAGGAAAGGTGGGAGTGAAGAGAAGGTATTCGATGGGGGAGGAGGGGGTGGGGGGGGGTTAGGGAGAAGGCTAGGTGAGGTGGGTGATCAAGGTGCTCAGGGAGAAAAGAACACAAGATGATCAAAGGGAAAGTTGGCTGTCACGGCCACTGCCACCTGACCTGCCCTGACCTCACGTGACCTCTAGGTATGTGACCGAGTAGTGTCTACCCACACCCACACCATACCCTTCACGGCTCCACCCACACAACTCTTTTACTATGGTTAATAATTAATTAATTAATTAAAAATATATTAGTTTGCATGCAACGAGTAATGATAGTTTGTCAATTGTATTGGGGTAAAGGTATTAGAAAACCATACTGTACTTAAGTAAAAGTACTAAAAAATTGGAATACTTTTTAAAAAGTAAATACTGTACCCAAAATGTTACTTGAGTACAGAACTCAAGAAAATATATATGACCATGAAGCAGATGACAGATATTGTCAAGTGTTTAGGGAACTTTATTTGCATCTATATATACAAGTACAGTACTGTATATACTGTAGCTACCAGCACTTACCTTTGCTTTTCTTATCTTTGCTCTTGGCATAATTTCTCTTCTGACACAGAGTGACAGAAGGAGCTGCAAGAAAAGTTGGGTACAAAGATCTAGGAGGTGAAGGCACGTTGAGGTACTTCATAGCAGCAGAACCCGAGAGGTTTCGGTACGAGACTGATGACAACATCTTCCAAACAGACCAAGTGGTGGGCAGCATGAGTCTCACTCTGCCCGCTGCCGCTGATCCTGACAGAGCCATTGTGAGTCCAAGGCTGCAGGGAATAACAATTAATGATGAAAGTTGAAGCAGAATGACAGAGTTAATACATGACTGTGAGGGTGAGTTTGGAGAAATGTTTGTTGTATGTAAATGTTGTTAATGTGTACTAATATCACTTACTGGTTGGTACAAGGCCACATCCTAGTCAAACCTTAAACCAACCAGTGTGCTATCTCTAATATTGAATTAGTGTACAGATATATCGGCTATAATTTTTAATGTAAGAAGTTCGAAGTAATTATAAAAGGAGTAATGGAATAAAAGTTAATAATACATTAATACAGTGTACTCAGTAAGGCGATACAGTGAAACCTCCATATAACGGACCCCTGATATAACAGACTTACATCTTTACATAGTTCGTTAGATGGAGGTTTCATATTTAACAGACCCTTGATATAAGAGGACATTCATCTCTACAAGGTTCATTAGATGGTTTGAAATAAAATAACTCAATAAAGAAGAGACTGAGTGAAAAGCTGTGTATGGTCAATATTTATTACAGTATTTTACTGGTCAGAAGTACAGACACTCTCAGTAAACACCAGAGGGTAGCTAATAGCTTTTTAATAAATTATTCTTTCTTATGCTAGGTATAATAATAATAATAATAATAATAATAATAATAATAATAATAATAATAATATCTCAAAAAAGAACAATGACACTTATTAATAACAGTCAGCTGGCAATACACATGAACCAGCTAAGTCTTTTTTTTTTAAGGAAATTAGCCCACCCGGGCACAGGTCGAATGACCCACAACAGGGCCTAGGGGGCGAAAAAATAAGAATGGAAAGAAATAAAAAAGAAAGAAGAAAAAGGCTATACTAATCTACACCACGAAGATGCTGGAAAACCAGCTTTTTAAAGTGAGACAGATTGCATGAGAAACACAGAAGAAGGCAGAGCATTCCACAGTTTGGCTGTGTGAGGAAAGGAGGTACTATAACGGGTTATTATAGTGTGACCAACATCCACAATGAAACGGTGGGCACCGCGGGCAAGACGTGCGTTACAAGCCCACGGCCTTGCCGGAGGTACTTAGGATGCCAAATCCTACCTAACCTAGGATAAAATCTTTCTATAATTTCTTTTAGGTTACTGTAAAGTTCATGTGGGCAAATAACAAAAACAATTTGTTCATTCATAGGCCAGTGCGTACAAAATAATAGCAATAATAAAGGACCATAAATAAATCCAAACATTATTAAAAAAAAAGATCAACAGAGAGAGATGATATATGTATGTTATGTTGTCAAAGTAAGATAACCAATTTAAACCCTGCAACTGTGAGTAAATGAGGCAGAAAGTCAGATAAGCAACCTGGGACTTGGTCACAATTTTTGTGATGCCATATGGCAGCAGGGTCTACCATTAGACAATACATTATGCTTCCAATATCTTCCCAGGCGGTAGTACCTCCCTGTTTGGTAGTTGCCAACTACCTACTACTACAGGATTACCAGATATTTTTTTGTTATGTGGCTGGATAGCCCAGGTGGCTTTCCTTAATTATTACCCAAAATTTCTCCGAGTAACCTAACAGATGGTTCTCTTTTATTTTTTGTATATCTAGACAACGAATACATTAAAGAAGTAATATGGAGCATTAAAACTACTATTATTAAAAAGGCAGTGGATTTTTTTTCTGTGACCGGTACGTTCCTACTAGTGCTAATTTACCGTGAGTGCCCGCTGCTTGGTTAATCGTCCATTACCAGCAAACAACACAAGAACTATATTGGACCATGACTATGGCGGCATTTGTCATTTATTTTGCCATGAGTCGATCGTTGTGTGGCTGTAAACATAACCTAACCAAGGACACTTCAGATTATAAAAGAGGCGACATTTACTAGAACCTAATACTGTAGAACCTGACCAACCAACCAAAGAAACTTACCTACCTTACCTAACTTCCTCGCCGGGGGGCAGACACCTCGTCATATTAAACAGAAAGTGCTTAGCCAATCAAAGCACACTCACGGTAAAATAGCGTTAGTAGGAACTTAGCCAGTCACGGCAAAACATCCACTACAAATTAAAATTGACTACACTGAGTACGCATTGTCTAGTCTCCCTCTTCACCTAAACTCATTCTGGACTTTGACAATACCATAAAAACAACCTTGCTATTCCTCTAAACGTTCTACTGTTAGTATTTTCCGGTTCACTGAAAATAACCTTAGTTAAACCACCTCTTTAAATCAGTGCCTTCATCCACCGGCATCCTCCCCAAGAGACAGATATAATTTTTTGTATTATTAATTTTTCTGTAAATTCAGTAGCATCCTTCTATAATTCATAAGACAAAAACATTAAAAACAACGAACATTAAAGTGAAATAGAAGACTGAGAAGACTTACTTATTACTATAGAGAGCACTCCACCTCAACACCTGCCTCGGTAGTTCCTGAGGTGGGTGGCGCGGCTTCTCCTGCCATTCCACGATTTGGCTTAAAATTTGGGAATATTAGACAAAATTGATTTAATATAGAACAAAGTTTAGTTAATTTGAATGTTAATATCAATCTACTTAAGTTTTATCAAATTTTCAGGTAAATCTAGTTATATGAAAAGACTTTAAACCTTCCTTCCCATGAAACTTGTGGCATATGTTGAGGAAATTAAAGAGATGGGCCGATTTCTCTTCGCAATGAACTTAAAAAAAAAAGAACTGTCTTATTTCATATTGCAGATGCATTATTGTACTCATAATTTTAATATAAATTAACTTATATGAATAATAAAGAGTAAATATTACTGCAAAAACTACCTCGTAACGATCTTCAAAAGTGAGGTACTTGCCAACAGTGAGTAACAGAGACGTGACTGATCGCCCAAGCAGCTAACGAGCCGATCAGTGGTGAAGAGGATAACAGTAAAAGTAAGTTTGTGTTTACCCAGAGATGTCTTGGTTTCCTGTAAGTGGTCTCTGTATAATCACAATACTTCCTCTTATTCCCTTTGTAGTATACCTTTACATTTGTATGCCATGTTCAGATGTCATTCTGCTATGAAGTGCTAATCAATATCATTATTTCTTATTACTTATCTTTATTATTATTACTGCCATCCTTATTAGTTGTATTAATATTATTCTATTGAAGAGGAACGTACTGATTGGTTTTCCGTCAGTGTACTACGTCATATCTTGCGCTGTGGTAAGTTTATCTATCCGGTAGGAGGAAGCCGAGCCCTGACAGTACAGTTCTGGCACCGGGATGCAGAGGGTTGTCTCTGTGTTTGCTGGGCTGGTATGGGCCTTGTCCCTAGTTGCTGCTGGACATGTCACACAAGTTCACTCTCTCGATGACGATAGTTTGTCTTGTCCACTGTTGGAACCAGATCACATCCCTAACCTTCCTCTATACGTAGGCCTTCAGCCACTCCAAAAAGGTTGGAGATTTGAGTTCAACAACGAAGCTGACAAAATAAAAACTTTCAAATTCTTCCTTGGGGAATCTGAAGGAAAGATTTCTGGAAATATGAAGACTGGAAAATATGGTGAAGTAGCAGAAACGTTCTCGTGGCCCGGGGATTCCTTTCCACAGGACGAGTGGAGGTACTTCTTGATAGATCGAGAAGACAAGAATTATGTACGGGTGTACTACACACAGTTGTTTAATGGGGGAAAGCTGCCCCATCATCAGGTGTTGAAACAAGGCCTTACTGGTAAACAAAGTTTTGTTAATCTTAAAGAAACAAATTTACATTTCAACTGTATGAGAGGTTGTCGTATCGAGGTGAAAAGGGGCTCTTTCGAAATTCTTAGTGACACTGAGTATTACTTACTGACTGTTGAACCACCCTGCGAGATCTGTCCAAAAGATCATCCAGACTATTGTTTCAGCTTGCTAGATGTGAAGTGGAAAAAGTTTCCCGGTCAGGAAAATAAATTCCCCAACAATTCCTCAGTGTTGACACTCAGCAGCACCATACTGGTGAGTGAAGAATGTGACCCGCAACCACCAGTCATTACTCAGGTGTCCACAATGATGACCCGTACAGGTGAGGCAGAAGTCGTCGCCGCCACCACCACTACCACCAACCATCAAGTAACCGCTGGGACAACCAACCTTCTGCCTGACAGCACCTCTGTGTATCTACAGGACAACAACAACACCCGTACATCTCCAGGAAACACTGAGAGAACTTTTCTATCTCCTGAAACCACTTCTCTCGCATCAACCATCCACGAAGACAATTTAGTGACCACTTATGAGATTCCCTTTACTAGTGACCTCGATGTTGAAACTTCTACTGATGTCTCTGATATTGAGGACTTCGTTCTTGTATACAGCACCGTGGAGGAAGTTGACACTGAGGTCTCTACTGACGAAAACTCCTCTACTGAAGAACGAGTTACACGACTTCCTTTCTCTCGCTCCACAACACGAAGCAACTCCAAGAATCTTCAACAAGGAGAAGAGAAGAACAGGGTCTCATGGAAAAGCATTGTGTTTCCCATCGTCATCATCATTGCTATGGTAGTCATCATCACATATATCTCCATCTTCAAAAGACTTCGCCACAGAAACAACTACACATGCACTGTACCGAGTAGCGGGGAGTCGGTGGAATTGGGGAAGACTTAGAATTGAGACTTAACTTAAACTTTGACTATGTGAAGCCACAGATAAGAGCTGTTGAGAGGTTAGTTCGGGTGTTGTTAACAACTAACACCTAAGTGAAAATTTAAAGTCAAAGAACAAAATCTTTTACTAAACACACCATTTATTTGGCGTTTTAAGTCTATGTGGAATATTCTCCTGGCATATCCAGGTTAGTTAACTCAGCAGCTTTTATGATAAGTTTTTGTACTAAGAACTTTTCTGTCGTCACTGAATTAAAAATTAAGTTGATAATAATAACATATAGTTTTCTTTAACCCATTGTTTACAAGTTCATTATGTCTTGATCACCTTTATTGTTGATGCACTTTATAGAAGATAATTATCAAGGTTAGGATATCTTCAGTGTACTGTATGTTAGTAATGATTTATTAGTATTACAGAGGTGAGGCCTGACCTAACCTAACTTAACTTAACCTAATCATCAATAGGATAAATACTACTGTGTTTAGCCATGATTTAATCTTATGTCCATAACTTAAGTAATTTCTTCTGTAATACTCTAAAAATATTTGTAATGTTCTTGTGTTTGCTGCTGAAAATACGTCACTTCACTTTTATTTCCTTATAGTTTACCATTTTACTAACATCAGCAAGTGTTTTATTACAATATTATACTTACATGCAATATCTTTATTATATTATGGTATAATTTCCCTCAGAACTAGTATTTTTAGTTATAATTAGTATACAATTGTTATTTTATTTCATATACGAGGTAGAAAATAATACAAGACTACATCACTATAATACAAACACTTATTTCACTCATGTAACTTTCCGAATATAACAATAAATTATATAATATATGACCCAATCTATTCAATTATATCCAAGACTTGATGATGGTCATGTAAGTTATAAAAAATGAGTTGGATTCATGAGACGATACAAATTTATTATCGAGACTAATAAATTCTTAAATAAACACAGTTAAAGTTTGATGTTTATATTACCAACACTACTATTACCAAGAGAGAGAGAGAGAGAGAGAGGGAGAGAAAGAGAGAAGGGAAGAGGAGAGGAGAGAGAGAGAGAGAGATAGAGAGAGAGAGATAGAGAGAGATATCACACAGCAGTACCGTGGAAGTACGTGGATGACTGCACTGTGGGGGTTTCAGTGGACAACACCGCACCAGACTACTCATCGCTCCAAGGCACCCTGGACTGGCTACAGGCATGGACTACGGAGAACAAGGTCACCATCAACCACACCAAAACCGTAGTCATGCACATCAATACCGCCACCACTCCAGTGCAAGCCCCAGCAGTCACAGTGGGTGCCCATCCTCTCCAGCTGGTGCAGTCTGCCAAACTCCTGGGTGTAACTATAGACAACAAACTGGACTGGAAGGCCCATGTAAATAACACAGTCAAGGCAGCCTCGTACCGTCTCCAGATGCTACGAAGACTTAGGTCACTTGGGACACCCACGCCAGAGCTGAGGACCATCTACAACGCCTTTATTCTCCCCAAACTAATGTATGCGTCACCAGCCTGGTCGTCTTCTCTCAACTCCACCCAACAACGTCAGCTAGAGAAGGTACAGAAAAGGGCCTGCAGAATCATGCTCGGCGCAGAATATTCCGGCTACACCAACGCTCTCTCCACCCTGGAAATGCCATCCCTCAGTGACCTCCACCACCAAGCATTGGAAAGGTTTGGCCGTGGACTCCTGCACCACCCTCGTCATCGCCACCTCCTGCAGCTCCCCACCCAACTCGCGCAGTCCGCCACTACAACAAAATTCAGCCCATAAGAGCCCGCACCAATAGATATAAGAACAGCACCATCCCATCTATTGTTAAAATAATAAACAACTCCTGATTTATGTACTGCACAGCCCTGTAAATGTATTCAATGCATATTATATCATTATGTCTAAATTAAATGTAAGTCTGTATATTTTCAGCCACCGGCTGCAACTCTATTAATAAACCGTTTATTATTATTATTATTATTATTATTATTATTAAAAGAAAATAACATCAAGATCTTCCTGTTGACGATTCGAATCACCCGCGTCGCTTCCTCCCAGATATTAAGATTTATTATCTTTGTTTTCTTCCTCATCACCACAGGAAGTGAGATATATTTACATCATTGTCATTCTTGTGGTAGTCGAGTCGCGGTGTAATTGTGACGCCATCCATCATCACTATTTTGTAGAACCTTAAAAACTTCGATAATGTCATCTGTTTTTTGTGTCCATTTTGTAGTCTAAAGTTTTTATTTTTTTCTGTTAATTCAACCAAATTATTTACGGTCAGCCGAACGCTCAGACAACACTCAGGCAACATTCAGGCAACACTCAAGCAACACTCAGCTTTCCTTGAGTCATGATTGTAGTTCTAAATTATTCTTGTTTCTTAATTGTGGTTATTGTTGATAATATAGAATATATTTACTGGAAATCCACCAACTTCTTTGAGATAATGGTTTCTGAAGAACAGGATGAGAGAGAGAGAGAGAGAGAGAGAGAGAGAGAGAGAGAGAGAGAGAGGAAGGGAGCGGGGTGGGTAGATATTAGTACATATTGAAAATAAGAATCTGCATCCTGTGTCAGTAAGGAAAACATTATTTTTTACCCCCCCCCCCCCCTCTCTCTCTCTCTCTCTCTCTCTCTCTCTCTCTCTCCCCTTCTCTCTCTCTCTCCTTCTCTCTCTCTCTCTCTCTTTCTCTCAATTAAATCAACAAAAGGACGTATCTTATAGAAACATTCAGAATTTTGACTGATGGAAAACGTAAAGAAGAGCCGTTTTCTATCATATTGTCAAGCACCACCACCAGGGTACACAGCAACTCCAAGCTCAAGATATCATAGCAGAAAATACTTGTTAACATAGATGGAAGTAGACCTATGCTGTGGAATCAAGAACACTAGAATGATCCCTACATAGATCATTGGCCACCTCTTTCCCTCGATATGGCCACCTCTAGTTATGAGTGGTCATTAGAAAAACAAATTAGAAAAGAAATACCTTAAGTCTGGCCAGTGTTTGTCCAGTCGTCTTATCAGCTACTGTATGAGCATAAGAAATAGGGTAATTTCTTTGTTTTATTATCATATATGTTTTCTATGTATTCATTATTCTCTCTTAGCACCAGAAACAGACTAAGCAACAGGAAGTACCATAGATCACGCTACTACGCCGTGTTGGTAGAATAATTTTATGATAATTAATAGCCGTTGTGTCATTTTGGTGAATAAGACACAATGAAAAGCTCCCAGAGACCCTAGTTGTTGAGAGAGGTAAATACGTCATAGAAAACGGCGGCTTATATGAAGATTTGACACCACAGTTTTTTTTTTCTTGAAGATTAGACACACCAGCTTATTGAAGATTAGATATCCAGCTTATTTCACCTGAAGATTAGACACACCAGCTTATTGAAGATTAGATATCCAGCTTATTTCACTTGAGGATTAGACTCCCCAGCTTATTTCACCTGAATAAATAAGTATCCCCTAAAACAAACACAGTATTAAGTATGGTAATGAAGAGAAACACATCTACACGTTGAAACAGTTTATTACACTACAACACACTGTTATTATTACATTACAACACACTGTTATTATTACATTGCAACACACTGTTATTATTACATTACAACACACTGTTATTATTACACTACAACTCACTGTTATTATTACATTACAACACACTGTTATTATTACATTACAACTTTTTACTTTTACTTTTAGTAACTCTTGATAGTTCGTCACATCTACGTCACCACCTTCTTCTGGAGCTATATACTGGATATAACTCAAAGATGTTGACGATAAAACAGCCGTAATATGATGAGTCGAGCGTTCCCTTTCACCTCAATGATTTTAATACGACAGTGGACGCTACGCCAGGCTAATGTTCGCCTGCCTTCTGTTGCTTCTGGAGTAAGAGAAAAAGAAAACAGTATCGCCTGTCAGTGTATAGGATAAGAGGCTCGTTTTATACGGCTCTTATAATGTGGCCAGGAGATGTGACCTCAGCTTCAGCCACACCACCAACGTCACCGTAACACAACCAATAACGAGTCGTTCAAGGCCTGACACTAACGAGGTGCTGGAAACTACACTGGTGGTAGAGGAGGCAGAGGTTGCTGTTGTTGTTGTTGTAGTGGTGGTGGTGGTAGTGGTAGTAGTAGTGGTAGGGTCGCAATAATTCCATTCGACCATGGTGCTTGAAGTCACTCTGAAGGAACTAAAGTTTCGGTTATCTTGCAGCACTGTCACCTGAGTCACCTCATCTTGGAGGGACAGAACAAAGCGTTTAGAGTCACCATCAGCGATACACTCTAAGATAAGCTTCCTCCAGGAGCTATCAGGAGAGAGAGCTTCAGAAGTCACCTGCTGGACACGTACATGTCCTTTACCTTCCCCCAACAAGAGCGTACCTTCGACGACGACTGATTCAACTAAAGTCTTCACGTACAGGATAAGTGGATTAAAGGCGAGTGTTTGATCCAACTTCTCCCGTTGTGTGTGACAGGGTGGAGGGGACGACTGTATCACACTCACTCCACAGGCCACCCACAGCACCACCAGCAGCGGCCCCCTAGTCATGTCCTGTGTCCGCCGCTACTTACACCCACAATCAGTAATGGAGTTTTTATCCTATTTCTTCCACTAGTGTTGTCGTGAGCACCGTTTCTCTGTATGAATTATTATTATCACTTCGGGAAAACTAATAATCTGCCTTAAATTATCAGAATATTAAAGCAATACTTTATAACTTTCCAAGATAAACCTTCTTTTATGAGGAAGTTATAATATAATTTATCAATATACTTCAATACTTTAGGTTGTACACGTGTTTAGTCCACACGACACCTCAATGCGTAACAAAAGCATTATCAGTACTTTTACTTTTGTCCTCTTCGCCATTGATCGGCTTCAATAGTAAAAGCTTTCACTGCAGGAGATGAGTAATATAAATACTTTCTTGTTGTATGATCGTTGAGTTTAAGGTAAGGAATGTCACCGCAGCTCACAATATCTGTTGTTGAAGTGATGCGTACGGCGCAGGGCGAGCACACAGATAACTGAACCTGCGCATACAGCCACAACACTAGACATATACTGCTCAGGTCCCTCTTGACAGAACCTTAGATAGAATGTGGCCAACCAGACGCCATACTCAGCGGGTGGGAAGTCATCTTGGGCTGTGTCCCACACAGTTTATAAACATGATTAACCAATTGTCAACTTGTGTGACAATTTTACTGAATAACCATCATCATATCACCTTCTTCCTCTACAGTACAAACGCAAACTTCTTCATCAGCAGAGTAACAACACGGCGCCGGGCTACCTCTTGGATGACGTGGACTCCATCTGCCGGAGGAATCAGTAATGTGAGATGTTGAAGACGTATCTAACTACAGTCTCAATGCATTTTGGGCGCCATCAGCTGTGTCGGACGCCATCTTCTTTCTATAGGTTGAGTTGATCAATTCATATACGGACTTCACATCACTAATTACCGGACACACTATGATATTAAACTATTTAGTGGTAGTAGTAGTACACACACACACACACACTGACTAGAAAACAGACACCAGATTTCCTTGTTATTCTCTCTCTCTCTCTCTCTCTCTCTCTCTCTCTCTCTCTCTCTCTCTCTCTCTATCTCTCATATAATAAGGTTGTTATTGTTATGGCGTCTTTAGGTGTTCGAACAACCAGGATGTTTATTCAAGACACTAAAAATATTTCTACACTAGGGATAATCTTTAAAACCTCAGATATTATTCACGGAGTACGTAAACACACACTCTCCTTCCCCTCCCTCCCCTGCTTCCTCATCCTCATTCTCTCTTCTTTTATCTTCCTCGTTCTCTCTCTCTTCCTCCTTCCCTTCTTTTCCTCCTTCATTCCCTTCTTTCTTTCTTCCTCACTCCTCTTCCCATTCTTCTTCTCTCTCATTTTCTCTCATCCTCCCCCTTCTCTCTTCTTTCTTCCTCCTCCTCCTACTTCTACCCCCTCCCTTCTTCCTATATCTTCCTCCCTCCCTCCTCTCTCTTCCTCTACCACCTTTCGTCATTAAGTTCATAAGACTTACACCCACAGAAGAGAATAACGATTGCTAATATAAAACTGACTAACCTAACCTAACCTAACCTAACCTAACCTAACCTAACCTAACCTAACCTATAACCTATTACCTTACCTAACCTAACCTAACCTAACCTTACCTAGAGCACATACTATAGGTAATTCTCAGGTCACTCATAACCCAAATATTACTTCCCAGCTTAACCTAACCTAACCTAACCTAACCTAACCTATAACCTATAACCTTACCTAACCTAACCTAACCTATAACCTATAACCTTACCTAACCTAACCTATAACCTAACCTAACCAGGAACAATATAATCACCACCATGACCATATATAGTGTACGAGCGTTTTGAGCCTAGTGGTGACGTCACGAGGTTCCTGTTACGTCAAAACTCACAGTTGATATAATTAATCCTTATTTAATTATTTATTGGTCGTATTATTAAAGGAGAGGAACACATATTACAAACAAACACACACACACACACACACACACACACACACACACACTGAAAATGTAAGTTATCGTACGTATGACGTTTTCCTGAAGCTATTTGGTTAAGAGACTAGCGATTGGTTGTCACAATGCAAGAGTAGTGATTGGCTCTCACAATGGAAGTCTTCTAATTGGCTCTTACCATGGAAGACTTTTGATTGGCTTTCACAATACAAGACTCATATATGGCGCTTAAATCCAACATTTATGATTACTTAGCGGTGGTTAAGATCTCACCTTCCTCATACGGCTAATAACTAGAGATATATCTTTTATAAATTCTAACTATGACTAATGTACTTAAATTAAGTCTTTGTTTTAAGGAATTAGTTAAATTTACGGCGCAGTAATACATTATGTTGATTATAACATCGATGGCCAAAAGAGGAGACTTGAAGATAGTGCTGTGTAGTATTTTGTCTCAGTAAGCATCACCACCAAGACGCCTGCAGTACCACGCGTGACAGACACAGATCATCCTCACTAAGATGTTGGGATCGTGGACGGTTAAGGTGTTGATGATGGGCGTGGTGGGCGTGACGGTATGTGTGGAGGTCTCAGACATAGATTCAGAGAACGAATGTCCCTGGAACGAGAAGCTGAACGGCAAAACTTTCACCGAAAACCCACTAGATTTGTTCATTCAATCTCCAGATGGTAAACCGAACGTGAATGTCACTGCCGTCTTACACCTGGATAATGGTAGAAAAAAGTTCATTGCACTGCCAATTAGGAACTCTAAACCGCAGACATTCTCCTTGTGGTATGCTAATGACTCCACTTTGCCCGGTTCCACTTCATTGTCCAATTCGTTCTCCGTGTTCTCCGCGAAGCTGGAAGGACACTCAACTTACGTCCAAGACATCACGGGATACTATAACTTCAAATATTTCTTCATCCAGACAAGCGGCACGGAAGTACAGTGGCGTAGAAAGTCATTCCCGTCCTGTGGCGGTAGCGCGACCGTAGTGACAAATTCAGCAAGTGTCGTGACGGAGCCAGCGACTGAAGAACTTGCCGAGGGAAGTAACAACAATCTAACACGGGTGCAGGTGCTGGTGTTGGTGGAATGTGTCACTATTGGTGTACTTCTGGTTGTGGCGGTGACCATCAAGGTACGGAAAGGTGATGGATGTTGTTGCTCAAGTGGTGATGGTGAGGAGAGGGATGATGATGGTGAAGAGAGGGATGATGATGGTGAGGAGATGGATGGTTATGGTGAAGAGATTGACGGTTATGGTGAGGAGAGGGATGGTGATAGTGTGGTGTAAAATGATAATGAACATGAGCACACTACAGTCTCTGAAGCACCTTTAAGATTAACCACCTAATCCTCATCTAACATAACCTAACCTAACCTAACCCCAAGAATAGCATTATGATGAAATAAATCGAGATGTCTATAATCTTCAAGTGATCCCATTTTCTCCCCGAAGATAACCTGACACACAGTTGCTATGTAAGATATGATTCGAAACCAATAATTGACCATGTAAATAATATGACTTTGAAATGGTATTGAGGCTGTGTTGTGATATATACAGTACAGTTACTCATAAAATAGTATCTTGATCTCGTTTTCTATCTCTAAGACACTTGAATACGAAAAGTAAACGATATTATTTTGTTACTACACTCGTTTATCTTAAGTTGACGGTACAAGATCCTCCCCGTTACAGCTCATTGGC
The DNA here is from genome assembly GCA_958450375.1 of Homarus gammarus. NCBI lineage: Eukaryota > Metazoa > Arthropoda > Malacostraca > Decapoda > Nephropidae > Homarus > Homarus gammarus. The sequence continues at coordinate 1,475,916 of CAUDMG010002087.1, read as the reverse complement.
TCATATGTAATTCGAATAATATTGATATATCGCAAATAATTTTATATATAACTGTGAAGGATACCAAGTTCTGGCTCATGTTGATGCTGAATATAGTATATGTACAAATATAACTGCTTGAAAACATTAAATTTGATGATATGAGTGGAAAAAAGAAGAAGTTTAAAATAAAGAAAATTTACCGTCGAGGTCACAATCAAATTCATGCTATCGGAGACGAGGGGGCTGGAGTTTCTTATGCTGGTACCGTCAACTAAAAAAAGTCTATTGTATATTGAAGAAATAAAAGTAAGAGCATAGAATGTATTTTACTACTTGTAGAGAGAAGTGTATTAAGCTGGGTTTATATGTAAGTCATCAAAGTAAACAACGTATTTGATTTTTTTCATTGATTACATAACATTTATTTTAAGTTGAAATCCGACAAACTTGATATTTCACATTTACTCTTGTCAATAATATGAACTAACTCTACTGTAAGCTTGCCAGAAATGCTGCGTACTTTACTATTACGGTACTGGAATTAGTTTTATATGTTATTACAACTATTATTATTGCAATTAGCTTATATACCTACACTGAATATGCCCAATGTATTATACCTGCATTGTTTATATACATGTTGAATCAAAGTAAACTTGCATCACGATTTTACTGAATATCCATCTATCTAATTCCTGTACAATAATTAATTAAAATTTTCCACTAAATAAATAATTTGTGGAATGAGACTGTGTTTGTGTTTGATCTTAGTCTTCCTATCAAGGTGTATTAGCGTTTTATTAATGTTATATTCACCTGTAATTAGGTAAACGAATTTATCAATGTATTATAAAGATGGAAATGTAACATAAACAAAAAATTTATACGCAAAATAAATTAAATATGTAAATGGATAAAATTATGTGAAGAGAGA